>NNCF01131415.1:387687-514687 GCA_002313205.1 Laupala kohalensis | reverse complement strand
AAATTACAAACATATTGACATTCTATTAGTATTATAACTCGCAGCTAACTTTTTATCTTATCTAGGAACTTTTGCTGAAATTTTTGAATCCGCCTCTGCCTTAGGGCCCTTGATCGGAATTGATGGGATGGTCCCTTGCTTGCTTCCGGAGAGTAAATTAGTTTTTTTTCCTCCACGTGGTCATAAGCAGTTTGTACTGTTTTTTGACAATAAATTTATTTATTTATTTACTACAACGATTTTCATGTAGTAAAAGTTACTAAACAAAATAGATATCTTAAAAATATATTTAACACACATTTGAAAATAAAGTACAGTATTACACAAACGATAGAATTTTGAAGGAAAAAAACGTACGTCTAGTTTTTAGTGTCACCCTTTCACTTTCTTGTGTAGACGTTAGATGTATGAAGTTGCTTTTGATTTTAGATGATACGCAGTACATATCCACGTTGTATCGAACCCTGATATCAACAAAATAAATTTAAATGCACATCAGAGACCGCGGGTCCGACAGAATCCTTCGCGGAACAGACGTAACCTGTGGGCCGTAATTTGGAGACCTTTGGGGTTACTGAAGATTTTTAAAAATTGTGTAATAGTCATATTTGCAAAATATTTGTTTTTAATTGTATGATATATTTTTATTGTTTAACAACGATGAGGCATATCCCCTTAACGCATCATACGGTTAATTCTCTTTCCTAACGCCTTGCTCAGAGCGATTGAGGCACAAGTTGGTGTCACAAGTATTGCGAAGAAGTCTGTAGGTTTTGACATGAGTGAGAAGACTTTGTGTCTGCAGGCTCTAGTAGCTTCTCCAACTCGAGAGCGCGGGTTGATAATCCCCTCGACCATCACCAAAGCTGCTTCTGTGTCGGTGCAGAACCTGCGAGTGTCAATGTTGCTCATCGAAGCGTGAAGGCGACAGGGGCCTTGGGAGAGCAACCGCTGCTCACCAGAGCTCATTCGATGACATAACGGCGCGTTTTCGCTGCTCAAGAAGGGCGACGTCATCCAGTATTGTGTATTGTGCTCAAACCAATACTCATTAGCAGCGGATCTAAGATGTTTACGTGTGTGTATGAGGGAAAGGGTCGAATGTAAAGAATGGGCCAATAACAAAATTCTATGAAGAATTAACTAAATCTCGTGAATGTGAAAAAATCGGCAGAATTGCAGTCGACAGAGGTCGCGATCATTTCTTTCATCCTTTCCATTCTTCTCTATTCCTACACTGCACTACTCACAAAAAATGGACGTACGTCTGTTTACATGGAAGAAGATCGTCAGTTTCTCTCTTTCAGTGGAGTAATAATAATAAATATTACAATCTCCACAAAATTGTTTGATAACTAGGCTCTTAAGGAACCCCATTGCTTATTTTCCTTCTGGGAGATCGCGGTACCAAATCAATAGCATACGTTCCAAACAAAAATCGAATCTGTGACAATACTAAACCATGTTGAAATCTACAAAAATCTATGAACAAATAATTCATCATGACAACGTACAGACTACAATATTATACATCCCAACATCTGTCCTCTGTAATTTGTGCGAAGTTCTTGGAATGATATGAAGCAGTTTCGCGTCACTTCTTCGATTGCTTTCATACGTCTCTCAGGATGTAATCGAAAGAAAAAGATATAAAAAAAGGATATGGAAGGACTGGAGTTACTTCAGGGCGACAACCTTGTCCGTGGCGTGGCTTGAGCTTATTAGTGACATGCTTAATGCAGTGACTGCAGCAACCCGTTCGTACCTCCCACGAAAGCAATCCGATTCCGTGGAGGAATGTCAGCGCAGGTCTGAAGAGGCTCCTTGGGTTGTAGATGCCTCCGATGAAATGATTCGTTCTCTACTTGAGGCATACTATTCACTGATATTGTAGAACCACAGCTGAAATAAACTCCCAGTAAAACGAACTTTAATGACTTACATAATTTAAATGATGATTTGTATTTTTGAATGTATAAATGCACAAACATTTATCCAATATTTATCATTGCTGGGAATGCGCAGTAAGTCGTTAAGTAAACATATTGTAAAAGAAGTTGAACGTTAGAATTATTGGTATGAATATAACGTTCTTTACTCTCGTTTTTATCAACTTCCAAGGTAAATGAGAGAAAAATGAAGCCCTGAATGCCATTTTATAGAGCCAGATATCCACCTCGCACTCAGAACAATTCTTTTGTTGTAAAATGAAGTTCTATAATACTTCTGCATGTAAGCATTAAAAAAAGAAAGAAATTTCAATACTATCACAGTATCGGATAACCAACATCCGTCCACTCGAAACACGGTCTCATGATACTTATCTATGGAGCAGATTTTTTGGACTGGTAAAGTGTATTTTCAGAGTCTTTTCATAAGCGCAAAAGCTGCCGTGCAAGTCGACCAGACACAAACGTAGTCCGCACGCGATCTTCATCCTGTGGCGAGAACGGTCTATAAACGCAGCAGTTGAGGCAGAAACAGTAGTTCAGGGTCGTCACACAACTTCTCTCTCTACCTAGTCCATTTCCCCCCTCCTTCCGTCGCAGCAGCCTCTTTCCTTCATCTGACAGGATCTTGGCCGTCGCGGGGTACAGCGAGCGAGTACAGCGATAAAATCGAAAGTGGTAACGCCAGCGCCGCCGCCGTCGCCGTCGCTACTGCTGTGGCTGCTGTCGCGAAAGCGAACAGCTTCTAGCCTTGATGCAAAGCATCAGTCAGGCTCCGCGCTTCAGGGGTGACACTCGCTGGATCTCGTTACTTTCATTCCTATGCATGTCAGTACTACATTTTTACGTCTAGTGGTAATACATAAAACAAGATTTCAGTTACGGATAGTTAAATATAAATAAGCAAATGCACATCGACATGTAGAAATAAACTAAAAATGACCTTTACGCACTATGAGGAGTATTTAATCCCATAAATGTTTCTTTATTAACTTACCCTTCATCCAAGGGTGTGATTTTTTGAATCATAAATCAAGCCAAAGAAATTAATCTATACGTTATTCTTCTACCGATGACGTGATACTGAGCCCCGACTCAGTATTCAGTGTACCATGCAAAACAATCAGGCGCCAGAATAGTTACTGGACAAACGTTTCGGACGAGGGTTCCAAAACCAGCTTTCTCTTCTCTCCATTTCCAAAATGCAGATGAAAAGTAAACAGGAAGAAATAATTTACGAATTATACTTCCAGAGAAAATCATTTTATATAATTTACGGTGTTGTGAAAATGGCAATGCCCAGGATTTGAATTCAGGGAGTCCTGCTCAGACCTCTGTCACTATCGCTGCCCTCTGCACGATCCGATGTCCCCCGAAGCCTTACACACCCCCAACCCGAAAAAAAGAAGAAATCACCTTCACCATGTCTACTCACCAATGAGAGTCTGCGACTCATCACCACTCAGGGGATAGCTGACCAAAGTCGGCAACCAATATTGGGAGAACTTGGTTCCAGATATAGTGTACCTACGCGTCAGGAGCTGTTCACTCTTTCGCTCTGCGGAGGATTCACTGTATGGTGACATAATATAAACTCATTGGAGCAGGCCAGGTGAATGAGCTTCGGGAGATGAAACGGCTGATGCAGATGACAATAATCCAGCGGTAAGAGAGAGAGAGAGAGAGAGAGAAAGTTGGTTTCGGAAACCTTGAAATGTTAATTAACCTGAAATTTGCACAGGGCAACGAAATTCCACAAATACCAAAACGAAATTTTCTTGCCTCCCATTATCGAAACAGCCAGAGGCTCGGAGACAAGCACAAAGGTAGTATCAAAAGGAAACTCGAAATCGTAAAGGTAAAGAACGGTTGGTTTTTATAAAATTCATGAACGGGTGCCGCTTCGTAACATCTATATGAGCTTATAGACCAGTGCGGCACAAGTTTTCCGTTAAGTATACTCAAATCTCAATACAGCTGAGAAAACGAAATTTACATTTGCAACAACCAACGGGAAGAGTTTACCTATGGCAGAGCGTCGACGTGGGAGGTCGCGAGGGAGCGAGCGGATAGGCGGGGGTGGCAATGGCGAATGGAAGGTTGCCAGCGAATCGCCTGAGTGAACCAGGAAACAAATCAGCCCGACAGAATTCTGGCTTGGCGTGCCCGTAATCGTAGCCATCGCAATTTCACTGGCGCATGAACGATAGGACGGGGGCAGTCGACGGACCGTGGGCGAAGGTGCGCCGACAGAAGGAGAAAAGGTTTGAGTACGGGCCACGTCTGCGGGCGGATGGCGAAATTCGGAACACACTCGTGCGTAGAATTCCCGGTCACTTGCGAGCTCAGCTACTGTCTGGCACTATTTCGTGAACCGATCGAGAATGCGCTGGAGAAGGAGACGCATTTAGGTGGTACGCCCCATTATGCCTAGACATATACTAAAGAAGAAGCGAAACTTATCTGTTAAAAATAATTAAGAGAAAGAGTACTATAAAAGATCGGAAAGAACGATAGTATAAACAATAACTCTGAATAACTAATATATTCGTTAGCGTATATTTCTAATTTGAAGGCAGCATTAAACCATTTATCATATCTGCACAATCCAAAGTGTACCGTAGAGAATTTCCACAACCTTTATATTATCAATTTTCATTACTATATCACATTATATTATCAATATTCACTAGTACCTAAAAATCGTCCTAAAACTGAGCACTCCTATACTTGGCATACATTCTCGCTACATCGAATTACCCCGAGAGCAAGTCATACATCTTCCTGAGTTCAGAAAGCTAACTTGTTGAATGTCTGGTCAAAAGAAATCTATAGACCCTACAATAATACTGCTAAACTATAATCAAACAAGTTACTGTAATTCAAATAATAGAAAAGTCTAAGATGCATATGAAACGTACAATACATAGTATTTCTAGTTCGAGACAATAAATTTATATGATTTCATAACTGTAATAATTTCACGAAAAAGTTTTAAATTTTCCGTCCCGTTTACGAAGTGGAAGTTCACATTGTCTGGAACGATTTTTTTTTGTATGTGTTTAAATCTAAAAATTTTCATACACCTTTACAACTGCATCAATGAAAAACTCCCTCATAACAGTTGATTCAGTAGTCAAAGCATCAGTACTTGATTATCAATAATTTAGACGCATTTGTATTTAATTTTCATACCATAGTGAAGATGGTGTTACACATGTTCTCTGTTGTTGTTTTTATTTGCAAAAATAGAACCTACAATTTTTTTTCATCATGGAAAAAATAATACGAAGCGTCTCTTCTTAAAGCAAACCAGGCGTTCGGACATAAAACTGAAAACGAAATAACTTTGTGGTGAAGCAAAAATAATTAAGAGGCTGTAGCATGCTTTGCACCCGGTTCATGCGTTCCAATTAACCAAGATCATTATTTTATCCTCTTCAACTCTGTTGTTATCGCAACAGAAAATAAAATAGACGACGCTCTTTTGTCTTTTATATCTCTTTTAGAAATAATGAAAACGACGTTCTAACGATCGGAGTTCATTGCCATTTTCCGCACTCTGCTTTCTTGTATAGAGCCCCTATCCAGACGAAGTTGCTTTCTCCCTTCTAATAATCAAAGTGGTATACTCTTATTCCTACATTTCTCTTTGGCACAATCCTCCACAATTACTTCGGCAACACCTAATACACAGCCACATCAATTCCCCACGTTGATTGAGAAACAGATATCGCTCGATTGACAGAGAGAAATTTCTGCACGTACGTGCAAATGACTGCGAGTTAATTGACAATATGCGTTCCCCCATCCGCCAAATAACATTACAGCCCCCGATACCGCAAAACCAGTTGCCACATAATTTTCATAAAATCATCGCCAGAGCACACTTGTAAACCCTATTCCTGGCTTTTCCTCTATGCATTCAACCTGGATATTTTCATTTCTACAAAAACATCAATAAGCGATGCTGGAAGATGCATGTAGCAAGAAGTAAATTTTTAAAATGTTTCCCTATAAAATTTAACCCAATAAAGAATCTGCAGACTCACCACCTCAAATTAATATGATAAAATTTCAAATAGCAAACTATCACGTGATAATCCCTTAACATTAACTTTCCACATTGAATATCACCT
Organism: Laupala kohalensis; assembly: GCA_002313205.1. NCBI lineage: Eukaryota > Metazoa > Arthropoda > Insecta > Orthoptera > Trigonidiidae > Laupala > Laupala kohalensis. The sequence goes on along the minus strand of NNCF01131415.1, from coordinate 508,599 downwards.
AACATTTATATCTCAATTACTATACATTATCTTAAAATGACCATTTATTAGTCAATCATTATATTTTTTATTGCTCCACACGTAATTTCTTAAATAATTGCTCATGAAAATTAATTAATATGAGCAGATAATTTATTACTAAAAAGCAGAGCTAACTAATTAATAACTACTAATTTGATGAGTATATGTCATTAGTCCTTCCTCACCTTGACTTCTGTGACATTAACAAGATATCACTTCTACTCTCGCAGACAGACTCCAAAAAATACAGAATACCTGCATCCGTTTATTTTTGGACAGAAACGATACTATCACTTGACCGACTACTACATGAAAGCAGGTTCGATGAAATTGAAAGACAGACGAAAATTCCATTCTCTCCTTTTCCTTCATAAAATAATTCAGAATAAAACAACTTCATGTCCATCGCATAGAAATTGAAAAAAGAATAAACTTAAAAACTAGGTCATCTTCCAAATTAGTTATTTTAATTCCCAAACACAAAACTCAGAAATTCTTTTGCTCTTCCTCCACCGAGGCGGCAAAACTGTGAAACAACCATGATAGCAATATAAAGAGATAGCAACGATACACTCGTTCCCCAAAACATTGCGATCCTCTTTGCTCTCGGTGTTGCATTAACACAAGGACCACGGTATGAATGTTGATGGATGAATGAGTTATTCTGTTTTATTTTTTATTTCTTATTTTTTATCACATAGATTATGTCGTACATTTTCATTTTACCATGTAAATGTTCTCAATAAGAGGTTATGTGTAAAGGACTTAACACCGCCTCAAAATAAAAATGCGTTATTATTATTATTATTATTATTATATACATTTCGTACATATTAAACAACAAAGTAAACATAGGTAAAGATAGGTTTTCAGATATCTTGACAAGTACCCTTCAGCGAAATAATTTAAATGCGACGACCTTTTTTTCCGTAGATTAACATACAGTTATTGTTTCATATAAGCAAGTAACGTTTCAACCCTTAGTTTTGGGTCTACAACAATCCAAATTTCTTAATGATAATAGACGAAAATATAATCCAATACAGAAGTGTTATATTACGTTCCAATAAATAATATACAGATTGATCCGGAATTCATGGTACTAACCTTAAGGGTTGGTATAAGACACTAAGCGATCATTTATTGTATAGAAATGTATGGGCGCTAGTCTCTGAGGCGCAAACAAGATAAAAGAGGTGAAAGGAAAGGCAAATTGTTCATTGGCAGCGTCGTTGACAGTGTAATGTTAACAATAACTGTTCAAAATAGCGTTCACCAACAGTGATACATGCTTGACAGCGTCGGTGGAGTGGCGGATACACTCAAAGATGTCAGGTATATCACGCTCAAGAGCAGCAACTACAGATATTCGAGCAATAAGGTCCTCATGAGTCAAGTGCATAATGAAGAAGCCTCACCGCGTCACTTGCGGCAATACGATATATGATTAATACAGTGTCCTGTACCCACCCTTAAAGATTGTAGGGTGAATTCGGGATCATTCTGTATTCGGAATCTATTGTCATATGCAGCAGTAACAACCAGGAGCACCTTTACTCGAATTGTTTGGAAGACTTAATAGGTGATTAGGCTAGAAGAATAATCTGACACGAAGTATTTTAAATTGTTTCATCGGTCTGTACATTAACATAATAAAAATTATTAACTTCAATTCTGTTTATGTTTGAAATTTTACTACTTTTTCGTTATGTGAACTATTTAATACGGCAAAGCTGCAAAACTTCGAAAAAATAAATGTGGCTATTTCTTTTTATTTCAAGGGCAATTTGCAAATATTAACATATTCTCGTCTCATTCTAGTGTCCTTTCATTGCCTTTATACTCCCCACCATCGTTCTCAACAGATCGTGTTTTATACGTGCAGTAAGTCAATACTTAGTACTAATCTATTTCGAATGGTAATACCCTTTCGATGTGACACTTACAACCCATCTCGGAAATGTGGCGCCATATCTTAATGTCAGTGGACGGGATATCAGATTTGATGACGGAGCAGATTCTGTAAGTCCTGCTTACATTACCGCTCCAAGGAATTCAAAACAGCTTCGTATTTATTCCACAAACACTAAATTGAAAAAAGATAATTTTACACTGAAGAAATCATGGATGGTGTTATGATAAAATTAAACAGGACACAAAATATCTTCAAATATTGGCATGTAAATAGGATATTAATTTTCTTAAATTAGGAAGCCAATGAACATTAAATATGACAATAATTTTTTTTTTGTTTATTTATTTCTCATGGCGAAGATTAGGCCATGAGATCCACCTAACCGCGACTTGAGTGAGGGATTGGGAAAGAGAGATGTTGGGTTGACGGAGAAAATATGGTACCAAACCGACAGATGAAATGGAGTAGGTGAGGGAAACCCCAGCTCAAAACGTTACCTAGTTCGGTGCAGCAGGGTTTGAATACCCGCACTACCGTTCAACGTATCGTGGAGACGAAGAAATTACACTTCGACCACCTCTGTTGGTTAAAATAAAATTATAGAAAAATCTCTCAAAATTTGCAGATATACATTTTTTATTTCTCTCTTTAAATTCCGTCTGTGATCTCGCATAAGTGACAACGCCGTATTCCCCACATGAGGGAGTCCGCCACCGCGATCCCAAACACAACCACGCCTCCACTCCAACTCGTTCACCTTCCAGTCAGGTCAATACTCTCGTTTAGTGGCATTCGTATGCGCGACGACGCGTCGTCTTTGAAGCATCTTGCGCAGTCTCTCGACGGTCCACCAGCACCCACGAAGGCTGCCACCCGCGAAATTAGTGCTCCCATTTCGACATCTTGCTTCACTCACGACGATACAGAGTTTGGTTGTACTTCGCGTGTCCGCTTGTTCTTGTTTGAGCAAGGGTGGATTTTCTCAAAAAAGTGCTGATATGTGCTGAAATTCGCAACTCCAGTACAGTAGAGCGTCTTTTATCCGGATTTGTGTCGTCACGGATAATAACAGATTAAATTTATCAAAATTTACTAAAAATAGAAAAATACAATATAACCAACTACGTTTGTATAAAAAGTGTCTTGTCCAATGAACAAACTAAAGACGATTGTCAATGGGCAATACCTCTTCATTTATGTACAATTTCCATGTACATCTCGCCCCTTTGATGGCTCAGGTGGTAGCGTTCTTGCTCATAACCAAGTCATCCCGGGTCCAGTTCCCGTTGGAGCCAGAAAATTTTTTAGTTTTTCACATTAATGTCCCAGTTCATATAATTGTGACTAATGAAAAACGAACCCTCCTTCCTCTATCCACCTCCTCCTAGTATCAATAACTATTACTAATCCCTCCAGGTGTGCCAAGGTGTTGGTAAACCCAACTAACCGGTCCTCCTACTAACAATAACCTACTAACAATATCTACTATGTAAACAAGCTTCAATGGCACGCTACATTTCCCATTTACAAACACTACATTTAAAAAATTCTGTGTTAAAAAAATTTGCCCTTTGTTCTCTGTAATCATGAACAAATTGCAAATAAAATGTTAATTAAAAAGATAAATGCTAATGAACAAATACATAAAGCAGTTCTCAGTAAACAAATATTGATTGTCTACCTCATTAGAGTTCATGGAAAACGTATATGCCTCATACAGCTAACAACACACTTCCCTCATTCACGAAAATATAATTTGAGAGAAAAATCTTACCTTCAATTCAACATCTTCGCGTTTGCTTTCGTTACTTTTCTCTTCCTCGATGCCACAAACATATTCGGATATTTGATGTTCGGACAATAGACTCTGTACTACTCCGGTACGAACACATCGTGTGGTAACTCGTGTAAAGGAACGAATCTCAAAACACGATTCTTTCTCCGAAACTGCTTTACGGTTCAATTAAGCTCCATGCTTCCGTCACTCCCTGTCGCTCATCACCAAAACCCTTCTCTTTTAAACCTTCATTCTCCGTTCTTCGTAATCTCTTTCTCTCCCTTTCCACGACCCACTGCTTACCGCACCGATCCACGTTCTCCTAGGCGAAGCGATGGTTATCATCTCCACAGACGGACGTCGTGGTCGTTAGTGGCGAGCAGGGCGAGGAAGCAGGGACGGAGCAGGCGGCGGGTTTACCGAGGAGAGGAAAGACGAAGAGGATAGACAGCACAAACGTTGCCACTGTGCAGGAGGTCTGGAAGGTCTCTATATGCTAGTTATAGCGTGCGAATGAAACATGAGCGTGCGTTCATGATATTGTTCTTCGACGGACCCTAGACAATCCCTTACCTTAAGTTCGATACTACCTCATCCAGTAGCAGAATTTACTTAATCGAAACACAAATACACTTGAAACGTCTTTAGCTGACATTTTCATTTTCCATTTCAGAAAAACACGTCCATTCCTTTCAACAATATTTCGTAATTACTCTTCGAGGTTGACTTTACGTGATCAATGAATTATGACGATGTGGGAAACCTGAAAACATATTCATTTAATGTGTTTAAAGGGTACAACATACTCAGAATGTCGTAAAACTTATAGAAAAGTGAAATTAATAGGTACGACATAATAACTATCAGATATTAAAATAATGCGACGTGCAAACTACAGAATTTAAAAACGCTGCTAAGAAGAAAATTTAATCAAATTTATAAAGTCTAAATCAAAAATTTAAAAAAATCGAAACAAAGTTACTAAATCATTTTTCTGAAAAAATACTTTAGTGTGAAATTCAATGGTTCAAAAAAATTATTGCATTGGAAAGTTTATATTTAAAACTCTTGTATTGAACATAAAGATTGTATTATAAAATATTGCTTTATAGATTGTTCGTGTATCCCGAATTCCGGATTATGAAATATATCTATGTCTCATTAAGTGAGATTTTATTATAATAATTATCTGATTTCAACACAAAATTTAAAATATATTTTATCGCACACAACTCTAGAACTCCTCCCTCGCATTCTTCATTTGCTTTACAGAAATATGTTTTTGTTACCGCACCAACGTTAAACGACATCTATCAAAGCTTCGTGCTCAATATATTACCGCCACCACCACATGCTCCAACCTCCGCCGCCATTTATTCCGACGTCGGCCACCGCGGGGCCCCGCGTAGGGGCGCGACCGTAAAAGTGAAACTTAGAATCTCTTGAAACGAGGACACCGTCGTCAGCCGGCTCAACACGTGTCACTGTAGCAACGACTGACGCCACTGAGGGACGAAGCAGCGAGACGTGGTGTGGTGGCACCCAGCAGCTCACAACCGACTTAGAGTGGAACAGCGGGCGCCAATATCTAATGCTTCAGTCAATAAGTGAATAATGTGTTGCCGAGAATATCTCTGAATAAATCCCAAAAATGTCAACACTTGTATGAGAATTAAGGAAACACAAAAATGTAAAGTTAATCCCAGATATTGACTATGTTAAGTACAGGGTAATAGATGCTGTACAAACAAATAAATAAATTTTATAGTTTATCTTATCTAAATTTACAACTTCATTTACTTAATGGGCTTCTTTTACAAACACGTTAAATCATTTTACAGTCAGAGACGGTAACTCTGTTGGAATGTTTTCAGTTACTAAACCAGCATGTGCAAAACTTTAACACAATTAGACAATACGAAAAAAATGAAAAACGTTTCGGAAAGCGAGGATTATCTGAGCTAACAACCGGATGAAACCCATGTGGAACATTATTAAAAATTACACGTCAACTTCTGAAAATCGCGAAGAAAATATTTCTCTACTAAACGATGGCAAAATCGTATCAAATCCTCAGGACATCGCAAATTTGTTTAATTCTTACTTCTCAGAAGTAGGTATAATAATGAACTCAATACATCAAAATCAATGTCCTCCAATTATATTCACCCACGTACCCAATTCTATGTTCCCTACTAACGCCAGTGAAGTCATGAGAATCATCTGCTCATTAAAAAAAAAATTTTCAACAGGCATAGATGATATACCCGAGTTCATTGTTAAATTTTCGTCCCACGCTATATTAAATCCACTCATAAATATTTAATATTTTTTCATCGGAAGGAGTGTTTCCTAACATATTTAAGAGAGCTAAAGTAAAACCTTCACACAAGAAAGGAAAATAACTTAATATTGGAAATATCTCTTCTACCCACTTTCTCAAAAATCCTAGAAAAATTGTTCTATAAGCGTCTTCTGGATTTTTTATCGAAAAATAAAATTCCCTCTGACGATCAACACGGTTTTAGGAAATCCTTTTCCACTACAACCACCATATTTTCTTTCTTAAACATCTCTTGACCGTGGAGAAAATCCTCAGGGTGTTTTTCTTGACTTATCCAAAGCATTCGATGTCATCGATCACGAAATTCTCCTTTCCAAATTGCATTCTTTAGGCATTCGTGGACTTCCACATCAATGGCTAACTTCTTATTTAAAACATAGATATCAACAGGTCGAAATATGTTATACTAAAAATAAAATACTTGAGCGTTGTCTTTCAGAAACAAAGCCACTTGCGGAGTACCCCAAGGTTCAATTCTCGGCCCTATACTCTTTTTATTGTACGTGAACGACATGTCATCATCCACATCAGATTGCAAAATGGTTCTTTTTGCTGATGACACTAATTTACTATGTAAGCACGCCAATGCTCATAAAGTTTTGTCTAACCTTTCGACTTGGTTCCATGCAAATCGTCTCATTGTAAACACTGAAAAAACAGTGCCTATGTCATTTCACAATAGTAATACAAAATCTTTACCCCAGGTTTCTCTTTCTTTAAACGGAACCATTTAAAAACTGTTACGAATACCNATTCTTAGGTCTCCATATTCAAGACAACCTGAAATGGAATTGTCACGTTGACAATCTTAATTCCCAATTAAGCAAATTGTGTTACGCATTCCGAAACTTAGTTAACGCAGTTAGTCCACTTATTTCCCGTTGCGTATATTTTGCAAACGTTTACTCCCATTTACGTTACGGCATTACCTTCTGGGGTAATTCCGGTCAGAGCATTCAAACTTTCAGAATTCAGAAGAGGATAGTTCGGATAATTTGTAAATCTCACCCCCGAAACTCTTGTAAACCTTTATTCAAGGAATTAAATATCTTAACACTTCCTTGCATTTATATTTATGAAACGGTCTTGTTTGTTAAGACCGAATTACTGAAGCACCACCCTTGCTTTATACGAAACAGTCTCGTTCACGAACACAATACTCGCAATAGGAATAATAATCCGCCTCTGCCTTAGGGCCCTTGATCGGAATTGATGGGATGGTCTCTTGATTGCTTCCGGAGAGTAAATTAGTTTATTGTCCTCCAGGTGGTCTTACACAGTTTGTACTGTTTTTTGACAATAAATTTATTATTATTATTGTTACTATTATTATTAATGACTGATTACCACCACTACCACCGCCGCAGGTACACCCCAAATCCCCTTCCCCATTGCTCCGATGTTGTCTTGTACGTAAGTTCCACGGGAATCTTAACTACACGATAGGAATTGTAGGACAATTTAATCAGGCAGTTGAGAAGAAACTCATCTCAAAAAAACACAACTGTCGGGAAATACAAAAAAACTTGATAACTATGTCTGTATTAAAGTCATTATTTTGTTTTAATTTTATTTATGTACTGCAAGTAATTCACAATATCGTAGTGTAAATACAATGATGCGTCTATAATTTTAATTAAAATTACAAATAATTTTGAAAATTTGTTTTCTTATTTGCAAGTAGGGACCAATTAAAAAAACAAGTAAAACTGGTGAAAATAGAAAAACAATATACTTTCATAAACCCATAGTTTTTCTTCTTAAAATGTTATTTCTTTAACAAGCACCGATACAACGTGATTAACCAATTAATATCGGCTGTAAAAGAAAATGGAGATGAGCTGTATTACAATGTCCAATTACGGCACATGTTTTAGTCATTATTACCTGATACTATGCTCACAATAAAAAAGTCGTCTTTGGCTGCTAATCATTTCTTTCACGCTTATTTCTTTTATAGAAGCATAAATGAGTTTTCTCCATAAATGTTTCAAGGTAAATGATATCGCGTCGGAGTTGTTTGGTGACTGATACCACGACGCGCCTCCGGAGCGACGCAAGTTACAGTAGCGATGATAGTGAAAGAAAACTAGTTACGGTCGCGCAAGCAATATAATTACCGCCGGAGAAAGTGCCAATGATATGAGTTAAGATCGAGACATTGTTTCTTCTCGATAAAATTGGTGTCACGGTAACAAACATTACAGAAATGAAACAGTGAATTGCCCTATTTCTTTTCGAATTGATTCATGTTTATTTTTATTAATATTCATTTTCTTCGCACCTAAAAGTATACTAAGCTGTTAAAATTAAAAATTAGAAGCTAGCCTATTGTATCGCATGAGTTGGACCTCAGCGTCAACTCAGGTAAAATAAAAACATGAATTGGGTCCCTTTTCTAGGGCATAATTGGGTTCCCGGTCTCTCCGAATCCCTTTTCCAAGGCATAATTGGGACCATTGTCTCTCCGAATCCCTTTTCCAAGGCATAAGTGTGTCCCCAGTCTCTCCGAATCACTTCATTGAAAAGTAAAATTTGAGTAAATAACACTAATAACTACCAGTTGTACATTTTCAAGTAACTACTTAGCGTAGGTGAATAAAACGTAAATAACTAATTTAACTACTTAGTCATAACTGAACGTAATTAAATAATTAATTGAATTTTTTGAAGACACAATAACGAATTATTATATTAAATGGGCGTGATATAATAAAAATAAAGGGTAGAAAATTACGTATGATCAATGACATTGTTATCAATGAAAAGTAAAAAATTGATGAAATACGTAATAATGATTTATAAAAATTTATTTACATATAATAAAACGAAAACTTATGAAATATTATTAAAAATGTTTTATTAATAAGGCTATTTCTTTATAAATAAATACATTTATGATCACAAAATCATTTACAATATGTTATGTTTCGATGAAATTTATATAACAATTTGCTGACGGAATAAAAAAAAACAAAAAAAAACAGTTGCAATTGTTTGTAACGTATTATTTGAAATTTCTCAGGAATTGGATTTGTAGAAAGTCCCGGCGATGGATGAATTACTGCAGATGTAAATATAAATTAAAATATTGGTTTCCTTGACCATGACTTTATTGAATATGGAATGCATGTATTTAAGGATAATAGAGTTAATATACGCATCGTGTCCACGAAGTAAGAGACTGGCAAAATAAAATTAGATTCAATTCACACACAGAATTTTGTAAACAGCATCACCATCAAGCTGGAATAAATACGCATAAGAATAAACCTACATATTAGTTATTGGTACTATTCAATCTTATAATGTATATTAAACTTAATTGTAAATAGTTGTTTTCTTATAAGACCAATTCAATTCGTGTTCGGCCATCGTATCGAGGGGTATATATATTTGTCACCGATAAAAGAAAAAGAATTAAAGTTTATAAAACTATTATATTATACAGTGTTCTGATTGCTAATCGATAAAGAAATACTTTCGAAACTCCTTCATATTTTCACAAGTTGAAAGTGAAAGATCATGTTTTACAGCACCCCTATAGTTGAATAATGAATATTATCTGGAATAAATATTTGTTTATATTAAGCTCGCACAATATTTTCTCTCTCTCTTACGCAGCTTACTGTCTCTAAATGTGAACTCGAGAAAATTAGTATTGTATTTGATAACTCGAGGACATATCGTAACATTATGAATAAAAATTAACACAACGGTGAAGTAAACTTTTATCTTTCACCCGGAAATGAATAATACTATGTTGTGTATTTGCTTCGAATTTTGAAATAGTTAAAATAACTTATTCCCAGGCGTAAGGTGGTACAAATAATAATAATAACAACAAGAAGCTAAACGTGACGTCTTATATTTATAAATTAATGAATAAAGTAGTTGTTATTGCGACAGTGGGAATTGTTAGGAGCTTTTTAGGTGGTGGTGTAGCTCGTAAAACCAATGTTGTAAAAGTATCAGGAAACTCAAAAAATAAAAATAATAGAAATATAATGATAATGTTTCAATGAAATAAAAAACCTTATAATAATAATAATAATAGCAGTCGTGTTAATGACGGAGAAATGAATCCATCCCAAACATCGTTTATATAGAGCACTCCACCCCCACGAGACGCTGACTAGAATTTGCCAACAGAGAAGCCGCACCGCCGTTGCTCTTATCGAGATGTTGCACCATCATCAACTGGGCCTGTCGACTCTAGTGCAGCTTCCTCCCTTCCTCATCCCTCACACGATCAACCCACCACCCTGTTCAGCCACGGGAACCTCAGTTGACTCCGCCACCACCGCCGCCACCACCGCCACACCCCCTCCGCGCGCCGTATCGAGCGGCCTGTCGGCGAGAGTCAATGACCTTCGCTCGCGGTCGGTGGTCGTACAGTGGCAGCAGCAGGCGCAGGGGCGGCGCGCGGCAGCGTCGGGCACTGACCGCTGATAGCGGTGAAGGGGTGGCAGTGGCCAAGGGAGGTACGGATCGACGCTGGAGTCGGTTCTCCTCAAATGGCGCGGAAAAGGAGGAAAGAAATCAATGGCGGAATTAGGTTGTGATAACACTTATCTCGTGACATTCATTCCACTTCACTACGTGCAAAGGGAAAAAGTACAGTGAAACGTCTCTACAACGAACACTCCGGGGACTTCAAAATTTGCCGGAATTGAGGAGTGTCCGCTTTTGGGAAGTTAAGGTTAAAGTAGAATTAAATGACAGCGTGAAAAAGGGATGTTCCTCTGGAATGTCCATAACCATTCGTGACAGTATCCCCGTACTAGACAGAGGATTTATTTTAGGAATTTAAGAGCAGAAATACACAGATATTAAGAAAATCTGAGGATTCCGAAATTATACTTTTCCTTTTAAAGCGATGAATTACAACGAAAGAAACAAAAATTTGGAAATCTTTATAAAAACAAACTCGGTACAGATGTCCCGTAATTAACAAATCGTCTAAGTACTATATCAACAAAATCATCGAGAACAAAGTCAAAATATTTACTTTAAAGTAAAAGGGTCGTGGTTGTTGGAGCTGTGCTTTAAGGTCAAAGGTTGCGTACAGAAGAAGGTTGCAGAGCCCTTCAGTCACTCATCTTAGCATGTATTAACTCGAAGCTCTCGCTCCACGAGGAAAATACTCATTTTCATCCCGCGCATCACTTTTTCAGGATATACTCACAGGGAGTTATCAAGCTTCTCGTTCAGGTGCGAGAATATTTTACTGAAAGATAGGAATATTCAATACATTGTTTCGTCACGCGAACTTCAAAGAAAAAACTTTCAGTTACGTTGTAGAGAAGTTTTATCCAATAATATTGACCCCGAGGACCAACCATAACCTGGTGAAGTAAAGTGAAGGGCAGCTACTAGAATCTGTTCAATGAATATACATTAATTAAAGATGAAAATTGTGTATTTTCCGTAAGTGCATTGTTGCGTGAAAGTCCTGGTGGGCCGAAGACTGAAGTTGAATGCATCGGATACAGTCACTCACGAAAACATTAGGTTATTTCATGATGTCACTTATTCTGATTTCCTCATTTAAATTATTAATAGAAATGAAAACAAGGAAGAACGAAACAAAACGTATTTGCATCTGCAAACATTTACTAAGAAATAAATATACTTGCATTTTAGCGAAAGAAAGCACCTAACGAAAATATTAGATCACTTACAATTTTGACCTTCCTTTACAACAGAAGAAGATCTTAATACCTGGTTTAATCATCCTTCTTTTTTTAAGGAGTTCGTGTAAACGGTTCTGCATGTTCCCTGTAAGTTTTCGTAGTGTAGGTATGATCTACTTTATTCCACTCTTCCTTGTCTTCTCTTCCGCTCTTCCTCAGAGAATATAGGAATTTTCCCTATCCTCGAATCCAGTTCATTCCATAAATGTTCTATGGGATTTATGTTCGGAGATCGTGGTGGTGTTTCAACCACTTAGTGGCCATTATAAAGCAGCCACATGCGCACTAAATGAACCTCGGATCATTCTCTTGATAAAATTTGAAGGACTGTCTGATGCCCGACGTTTCTGCACTCTTATGGAGTTTCTCCTTTAAAATAGGGAAACTCTCTTTTGTCATTGTGTCCTCTATGTCCCACTGCAATGTCCCCACCCCAGCAGAAGATATCCACCTCCATACCATGACACTCCCCCATCTATATTTTACAGTGGTCTGCAAACCGTCCTTCCTAAGTTCCTCATTTGCCGTGCCATACAAGAACTTAGCCCCCTGATTGCTACTCACAGGACTTAATTGCGAGAATCACATTATTCCACCACTCTGATGCTTTAGTGATGTGCGTTTTAGCAAAGTTCAACCTTTTCTTCGCATTCATTTTGCTAGTGAGCTTCGCGCTACCCTGCAGTTGCAGTAGAAAATCTTGACTTTTCAATACCCTTCTGCACATCTTTCTCACATTCCCGCTGCAATTCAGCTGCTATGGTATGGACTCTTGGGATTTTTCTCCACCTTCCGGAAGACAAGGTGTCTTTCTCGTTCGGTACGTTTCCGCGACCGCCGGCTCTTAGGCACGGATTGTATTGAGATTTCGTCCTTATATCTTCGCTCGATACCACCAAACGTTCAGCGCGGCATCAGCAGCAATTCGGCAATCCTCCTGTATGAGGAACACATTTTGTGATAGAAGATTACCAACTAACGCTGCTCAAACGTTGTATTTGTCCTCTTTATATCATCCCTCGATCATAGATCATAAAATGTTACAGGAAACATGCAAAACCGTTCACGATAACTCAAGAAATAGAAAGGTGAACAAACCCGACAGTAAGAGTTTTTTTGTTGTAAAGGAAAATCAAAATAGTACGTGACCGAATATTTTTTTGATGTGTTTTCTTTCGTTAAAATGCAATTATATTTCTTTCTTTCTTTCTTCCTTGTCAACTGTGTACTCTGTTTCGTTTTGTCACCCACTTAGCATTCAATAACATTCAAAGATGCAAATAAGTTTTGTTTCGTTCTTCCTTGTTTTCACTTCTATTCATAATTTAAACGTAAAAATCAAAATCAGTGACTTAATGAAAGTGACCGAATATTTTTGTGACTGTACATCATACCCGCCTCAATACATTGAAGAACCTTTGTATGAAATTTAGTTAGTTAAGTAAAATTAAGAATCCTTGCCGACTTTGTATTCCCGCCAACTAAATCATTAACAGTTTGATATATTTCAGTAAATGTGAAAATTTTACCCGTAAAAAGGGATTTTAATGTAAACACAAATCATGAAAGACTACAAAGCTTTCGAAATGACTTGGCGGGATGCTGATTGAACCCCCTCTGCTGAGGATTTAATGTGGAAGTGTTATGAGAAGTTTCAGCAACAGAAAGATTATCTCGTTTTTACGATTAGAAAGAAAGTAAACTTTTCCTTTTCGTAATGATATTAAACAATATTACGAAGCGGAATCTTCTCACCCTACTCTTTTACCCTTAGACCAAAGTGATCATGTGGTATCCCAAAAATGTGGACTCGTATTAAATCATTTTGTTACGAACTAAGAAATTATGTCATTACTCTCAAACCTATTTTTACATACCGTATTTGTGTTTTGAGAGAAGTTAAGAACAAATCATATAGGATTTGCACACTAAGAAAATTTCTAACAACGAGTTAGAAGTGGTACTTTTGCTCTATTTTATGGTACTTTTGCTCTTCCACAGCAAGTAGGTGATCACGTGCATTTTACGACTGTAACACATTGACTAGTGCGCATTGCTCAGCTTGTTTTTGTGTGCGTGTGTTTATCTGTTAAAGAATGAAGCAGATAAAGAGAATAATCCTGATAACCTCGGTCAGATAAAAATTGCGACGAGCCGGATATCGTACCCGGAACAGTGTGCGCTAATCGCAGGGGCGCTTCACATTCACTCCCCACAGATACTTTTTTCGAGTTGTCTCGGAAGAACTATGAAAATATTGATCAGATTAACGTCCCTTCAACACCACATCCACATCCCTCACACGCCTCATTTCGACCGAGCTACTTCCCAAAGTTGGTGGAGTTGATATGGGTGATTCTACGGAAGTGTGGAAATTTTTGGAACATTACATGAACAAGCACTTCACGTTTTCAACAGATCCGACGTGTACACAGAACAACTGACGTTATCGAGCAATGAAACAGATTACATTGATATCGGCATCGGTAGGAGCCTACTGTGTTGCCACCACATCAATCGCAATAGGATCATCTTTACCGTAAAAGGCATGAATTTCAAAAAAGTGAGGAAAAAGTCTTAAAGAAATTATTATATGTATCAAACATACTGAATCTGATGATGTTGAATGACCTAATTCATTTGTATCAATATTTTGTGCTTGAAAAAATCTAAACTTAACAGAATAGGGCTTTCTTTTACATTAATTTCCCCATTTTTTGAAGAATAACCCATATACCAACCAACGGCAATCGCACCAACTTTATCATCTCAATAAATGTGGATTACGTGCTTTCACAGGGTTAATGCCCGATAAGGATTGCAAACTGTCCGAGTTAATTTGTGAAGCACTACTCAGTGAAGATAGCGAAATTCATTGATTATTTCTTATCACACCTTCTCTTAGTTCTTAATAAAACACAGATGGTCCAAACAAGGTTCCAGTCATCAATTCGAACACTTTTATATAAAAGAATTAAATACTCGTTGAATTGAATAACATGAACTACCTTCAAAAAATAATCACTCTCTACCAGAAAGGATAAACATTTATTTAAAAGATCAAAAATAGTATGAGGGCACAAACCAAATGATGGATACAAAAAATTTACGAGGAAGGAACTAAATACTAAATGAGTATTCTTTACAAAAAGTTATTTAGATAAATAAAAATTTATTGAAGCAAATATTACTTTAAATTAATAATATGAATGTGAAAGTAAATCTTTCATTGGAAATGAATACTTGTAATAAAAATGTGTATTATAAATAAGCATTCACCCCAAAACATATTGGAAAACTGAAAAAGAATGTAAAATAATATGATTCTAAGAATGATGTTGAGATTGCAAATGTGACTTTCAGTCAAATTAAAATCCCTAGTGCGAAGTAGAACCTTTGGTGCTTCAACTGTTCCCACAGCGTTATTTTTTTAGAATGACAGATACAAATTTAGATTCTCAAAATGTCAGACTGCTCGTTGAAGACACCTGTTCAGACCTATTTTGGACTCCCTGATTATTTGACTTCAACACCAGATAGTGAAGCCAACATCATGCTCCGACCGTACTGAACTCCAAGATAGAGAGAAATAAAATTATTACCCTTCAGTCTAAGTCAACTTGGGAATAATTCAGGAGGAGGGTGTATGAGTAACCACGCCAAATGCCAACAGGGGTTTGAACAGAAGACCTTTCAATCTGCAATCCAGCACATTACATGGACTCGCTGATTCCTGAAGAAACTTAGTAAGAGAAATCATACGAAAGGAAATGTTGTAACAGTGAAACCGGAAGAAAGAAATTAATATAATTACTAGAAAGTAACATGATAATTCGCTATATCTTGTTAATTAATTAATAACTTAATGCTGAGTAGTTTGAATGAAACTTAATGCTAGTGCTTAATACCACTAGGTTACTTTTCAACTTTCATATCTAAAATTGGGGTTACTTCATAAAGGTCACTTCCCTCCGTTAAAGATCCTGCAGTTACTTCTGTCAGCTGATACTATTCTGCTACACAGTAGCTTGGGGGGGGAGTAACATTTCCTTACGAATGAATAAGATTGCAAACCCGTTTGACAAAATGATTCATTATTCTACGAGGTACAATTTTCTCACCTTGTGGTTTCCACTGCGCAATACCCCGATGGGATTTCTTTCCGTCCATTCTGATGAATGTTTCGGGGCTACGTTAATTACGACCGCACACTGGCAAACCTATTTTTGCAAGGTTCCCTAAAGGCAATAGACGCACTCACAACTTGCAAGAGAGAACTTTCCCTCGTTACGAGAGTCTGACACAAGCAGCCCGCTGCGCTGCTGCTGCTACCTACTCTGCAGAAATCTTTCTTTTACTCTTTTCGCAACGGCTGCATTAGAGTCTGATGCTTTTCCCAATGGATTTGCAGTACTCTCTTCGAAAGACATTCATCCTCCATGAGTGTCATTACGAGATTCTTTCCCGGAAAGAATCAACAGGTTCTGAAATTCCTTTACGAATTAAAATGGATCGTTAGTGCTTTAGCGAAACGCACACCTTCCCTCCACAGAACAGTACAACCATACACACACAAGCACTAAGATTAACACACATTATTCATGTGTAGGTCTTCATTATTAAGTTCAAAAATAGATTTAATGAGTTTACATTTTATATTGTCCTTGCCATTTATTGTAAGACATCAACGGATGATGTATAAGTTTAATTTCTCTACTTAAAATAGTCATAGCTCGAGTAAAAATTGAGCTACAGAGACAAACTATAAAAAAAATTACAGTCGATTCTACAGCTAAAATTAGGTATTGAAATGAAATGGAATACTTGCTGAATCTCACGTAAATTCAAGTAAACGCGAAAAAAAAAACGCACAAAATAGAGAGATTTTTTAAATGTTGTACCACTGCAAAACTATGAAAAATTATGAATGTAGTTTTATAATTCTAATAGTATAACTAAATGAAGTTTTGTGTACGTTCTGTTTCTCTCCATATAAATACTGTGTGTTCTTTGCAAGTTTCGTTAATGACTGTAGATGACCTAGAAACAATTCCCTGAATGACCCATCCTCATAAAAATCTCAGATTATTTGCGTGCCCCTCGGGTTGAAGGGGAAATAAACCTAAGTACCATGGGAACCGCAGATTTTATATTAAGTAACACTTTTATCAATAATATTCAATAATCTACAAGTTAGAGCATTCATCTATCACAACTCTTTTGAAAATTAAGAACGATAAAAGACTTCCTCAGAGTGGTAAATGAAAGGGATACTAAATGCGTCACATTGAAATGAAAAGTACATGAAAAGAAAAAAAACAGAATGAAGACAAGAGGTAAATAGTAAATAGAAATCAGAATCACATCAACGCTTCGTGAAAGTGATCACCCCAGTAACTTCACTGAGAACTCTGTAACTAAAAAAAAACCATTGTGTTTTCTGTATTATTTCAGAATGTTAGAAATGCAAAACGTCACAAAACGTTTTTTTTTTTAAATAATGGATCATCCTTTATTAACGTATTACCGCAAAAGCTCCATTACTAAATTTGCGAATCTTACTTTGAGCGCGCCTTAACGTCAACCATGTCTTCGACTTCCATGCGAATGGAAAATATCAAGTTGAGGATAAATATTGACTACTTTCTCCAAAAAATGAAAAAAAAGCGCAACTGACGCCCATCATCCTTCTACTCGTTAATCCACCAGTAACGCTCCCGGCAGACGCGTAGATTGGTGTCGCATCAAGCGATGCACCTGTTCCTCACAGTAGGATGGACGAGAATTTCAGTGGTCAAAACGTATATAAATATAATTATACATGAAATAAAATCATTTGGAATTATTAGTACATTGAAGTACAGAGTGAACAAACAAAATCTGAAAAAAAAAGAATTATTTATTCAAAAATATATATGAATATCATGATAAATAAATAACTCGTCATATCGTATATTTGGGTTACAAGCTCTCTTCCTCCTACATTAATACCAATTAGCGAACCCAATTACCTCTTTAAAAGCGTCCTTACACATACATTAATTAATTAAGAAATTCTAGGAAATGAGGGTTCCATAATGAATTAGCATCTATTTCACTTTTACAAACTATCGATCCCCAATTAAAAATAAGGAATACGCGCACAAAGATTGTCGAAAAGAATTCGTTCCATTATTATTCAATAATATTCGTTAAATTATTCAATATTTATAACATATATAAATTTAGTTCCAAATATTAATAATTTGAACGTATATTTACTTCTATCCATTGAATAATCAATAGTGCTAATTGTGGAATTTCAAAAAGCAGTGAATCTTTAAGAGTGTTTTGAGGACCTAGGTTATTCAATACTGGTGGATAGGACGAATATTCCGAATTATACAAGTGTTGTTTTTTGTAACTTCCTAATGTCTTCCAGTGTACCATGCAAAATATAGTATATTATTCTACTTTTTTTCTACATATACTTAAAAAAATCAGAATTTGAAAAAGAAATACAGCTACATCTATCACGCAATTTTTTTCAATTTTTTCCAGTTTATAGGGACGACTTCACTAGAGAATAAGTAGTATTCAAGAAAGAATTACGATCTATTATAAATTTACCAGCTGAAACAAATTTTCATTTTATGGGACACATGCAAAGGTTAATTTACATTCCTCAGGATATTTGAAAGATACAACAGGAGCTCAGACAGCAGACTTGTGCGTCCTAAGGTCACTTATGTTTAAGGGAAATACGATTAATTGGTCTCGCAAACCAAAAGAAGTGAAACACCCAACAGGTTTCCATGTCATACGTTCGGCCTTTCGCTCTTGGAAAGTATATGAGTATCTCAATACGAGTTCATCACATAGCCACAAAAATAGCAACATTAGACAGATCGACAAGTCTGTCAAGGATATATTCACTGAAAGTACGAATACATGTAAGGGCGATGAAGCTCTACAATATTGCTATAGTTTCATAAGTTATATTCTTGAAATAACATTTCTGTTGTTTTGTACGTCTCATCTTAACATTTATAAAATTCATTTTATGCACATATGTATTATTTCTATCATCTCCACTGGACCTATGTCAACAAAACATGGGATAACAATTTCTTAGTAACTGAAGAACAATAAAACTTCCTACTGAAAGGAGAATTACCCCTTTATTTCCAGTACAGACCTTCCTTCGCCGATATCAGCATCAAACTTACAACAACAGAGTTTTGCTCCCAATGTTAAAATGGTCCACGCTACCTCACAGGTCAACAACGTAATACAGGTACGGTTAAGTGGATTTAACTGAGCGTCTCAAGAAGAGGCGTGGAAAGTGAAATTTCCCTGGTATTATCCGTGTTGTCGACCTATTTTGTACAAGAGCTAGCGGTATACAGAAATGTAAAGAAAATTATTCCGTCAAATGATTCGTTACGAGGGACAACATTTGTTTGAAGTCCACCTCGCAATTTCCCTCCGAATGATCGTCGAGACTCGTTTTCTGCGACGATGAACGGGCGCCATGGAGTGCGCCGCGGTGCGCCACAAACGACCTCCACATGCCCCGCTGGACGCTGTAATGAGGGAGCGCTGCTATTTGTGGGCGGTCTCCCGCTGGCGCAGGATAAACTCATCTTTGGTTCGTCGGCCGCTGCGAAGGAGGCATTGGGGCGCGGTGCGCACGCGCGGGAGCGGCGCGGCGCGACGCTGCTGTGCGACGAGGCGAGACGCGACGATGAGTCTCATGGGAGTGTCACACATCTCGATTGGGATGCCATTACAAAAATGCGTTCTCGCCCACGAGGTTTAACCCGAAGATGGTGACTTACAGATACGATGTGTTTGGAAAGACATTTCCTGTAGCACACATTATTATTATATCCATCCTGTCTTGGGTTTTTCTCCAGATTTCCTTTCGGTAGAGGTGGATTTTATACATGGCTCTCCAGGGTCTTGCCTCCGGACGGCAGTCTATTATAATAATATCGAATTTCGAGTTATTTTAATAGTTACGATTTATAAAAATATTTTCGAAATAATTTATAGTTCGATAATAATACGTACTTGAGAAATAACTTTTTGGGTTACAGAAAAAAAGAAATTTTAGTATTGTTGGTATTAGACCTAAAGTAATTTTCACCTGAGCGAAAGTTATCACATATATTCTCCACGTGTAGGGTACACGGAAGAAATATGTACTGAAGAACCTTAACACGTAGGTACGTGTGAAACCGGTCTTAAAGTGCACACAGCATAGTGTGCCGCCTGGTTCACTTATCTCCTGTATGGGGATGTGTCTCAGGTCTTCCAGGGTTTAGGTGTGGGTGGAAATGGTGTACAGTTGTGGATGGCGAACCGGTGGTGAAGCGGTTAACATCCTTGCGATCCAAGCAAGAGACCCGGATTCGAGTCCCGGCTGGTCGCTATTTTCACCTGACCGAAAGTTATCACATTGCTATTATTGTTATTAATGTTATTAATTTGTTTCCAGTCCGTAGACTCGTCTGAACCATCTCGCAACCTCAAACGCCCTTTGATATGGATATACAAGGAAACAATAGTGATGGTGACTACAATGCTTTAGATGTGACCCGTGGTAGTATCCCGTTGCCTTTCACCTGTACAACACACCGTGGAAAAAACATACCTTTCCGGGAAATCGAACCCAAAACCTTCAGTTTCGTGGGAGACCTTCACCTCACATGACTGAGCATCTAGGTGGATTTGGCATACATATACGAATATGAATTATCAACGTATAAACATTTCTCTCATTTTTGTTTGGGACTTCAGAAACTATTTAATGTTCATAATGCATGTAAGTCAGCGAACACGTGATAGCGAAACAATCCACGGGGATTCACAATTGTGGGTCACTATCATGCATTGCATGCACACAAGTGTGAAAAAAAAAGTATCACGGAATTCATCATGATAATAACTAAACTAAAAACGTCTCAAATTTAGGAATTGCAAGTACAATCACTTATTCAAAAAATATAATCCTCCCATTAAATAGAAAGAGTGAAATGCTTCAAAAATTTCTTGGATTATTATTGTTAATTTGTTTTTGGTGTGAAATACCAGGCAAATACCAGGATTGTTATTAGTAGGAATACCAGAGCTTTACTGTGTTTAAAAATACGTCACCCTTGCAACAATTCGCTCCATACCATACACCTTATATAAAACATCCGGCCAATTCTGTAAAAAATCTTTGGTTTAAGAAAAAAATACAAAATACACGTACTTTTCATCAATGGAAAAATGATAAGATCTATAGCAAGGTTCTACAGGTTGGTCTCCGAGACAATTACAGATATCGAAATAGATACGAAACTACTTTCAACCTCAAAGTTTTCCATATATTTTATAAAATAGTAAGCATCCCCTCTTGGGTATTCAAAATAAGAAATAAAAAAGGTGCAGAAAGTACGATACTATTCTCGTTTCGTAAGTCAGTTTCTCGTTTCGTAAATCGGAAGTAACCTTTGCAAGAAGATATCAACAATGTGTCCGGAAAGGGTACTACAACAAACTATAGTGAAATAATTAAAACATTACAGAAGCAAATTTATCGAGAACATAACATTTCTTCCAAAATTATCGTGAGAGTAAATCAGGTAGACTGGTTCAAGGAAACTCAATACACCACATTTCGGAAGATGCCGTCAAGACAAAGAACGAAAAGATAATACATTCAGGCATTTGTACTAGGTATATAAAGTATAATTTTGAATTTATATCTTAGTAGAAATCCTATTTACATGGTACGAGTTGAAGTGTGTATACAATTTCAATGATATAACGCTTGTTACAAAACAAAACTTTTCTAGATTGTGATAGAGTAAATAGCTATGATATAACTATGATTGAACCAAATATATATATTTTAGAACAGTAATAAAAGAAATTAGGAGAAAATTCAATTCAATTGCCCATATAAAAGGCACCCATCTACCAAACCACATCAACAAAAAAGCAGTTAAGAGAGAAACCAGTGATTAAAACGAACAAAAGTGACACCGACAGAATGACAAAACACAAGGTAATAAAGATTGAGTTAAAATTCGCAAGATCTCATAGAGCAGCAGAAGACAATGAGAAGCCATTTTTGATAATTAGTCACTGAGAAATATGGATATATGTATCCTAGGATTGGATGTGAGATCCAAATTCAGTGGAAGAAAAGGTTTTCTTCAAGTATTTGAATATAACATCCCAACTTACACTTCGTAGATTATAAGTTTGGGATATCACATCCAAAGGTCGGGATGGCACAAACAAATGTTTGGAGAAATACTTTTTTCCTCTGAATTTGTACCTCACATTCAAATCTGCTCTCTCAGAGCAAATAATATACCCCCTCCCCCAAAAAAAGAAGGAATAAAAACACGCCCCGATAGTTAATTACTCAAATGAAAGCGCAGGCTTTCTCGGCCTGTCAGATATATCTTGGCTTTTCGGGAATTGCCCCGTCGAGGTGTTGAATACCGGCGCTTGTCTCTACCCTGAAGAAAACGTCGGTTTTCAACATATCGACTTGGCAATCCCGGAAAGCCAAGATTCAATACTTCATTAGTCAGTCAAAAAGGCAGAGTCCAATATTTTGTTACAAGCATATTTATTTATTATAAGTGTGGAAAAAAGCGTTAATCGTTTTGCGAAGCTGCAACTCGCTCTGGAATTTAAAGATGAGTCTTCCTACTTACGTCCGGCGTCGTGGATCGGTGAAGGGGCGGTCGGGGGACGGGGGATGGCGATGGCTGCCAGCGACGGCGGCGGTGGCGGAGACAGAGGCAGCCACGGCAATGGCGACGCTCGGGCCCCTCCGCGCAGCTAAACGCCCGAGCGGAGCAGCACGGGGCGCGCCGGCCGTGCAACCTTTCGACCTGCAACCCACCCACGCGCACGGGCTGCTCACGACACGCGCTACGCACGCACGGCCACCGCTCGCGCGAGTTTAGGTAAAAGACACAAGGGGTTGAGTGTGTCCGTTCCCAATTAGCCCAGGAACCAGGAAAATAAAAAAGGCAAATCCAGGAAAAAATATAGAAGTTTTTTTCTTAATCGTTCCTTACGTTTTCGGGAGTGCTGCACCCGATTTTCAACTTTATCACCTCGTAAACCATGTACTAAATAGCATCCTAATACAAACGAGTCGTTCCTTCTGCCCCGGGTTTTTCTCCAGTTTCCTTAGAGAAGAGGTGGATTTTCACATAGACGGTAATGTTATTAATACTTTTGATATTTTTGATCTTGAGTTCTTACTGCACATAATATTTGATTCGTTTTGGAGTAATAAACGGATAACAGTACGTAGCGTACGTATTAATTAAACTTATTTTTAAAATATTAAATCCACTACTTCCCTTGGACCCTTGATCGGAATTGATGGGATGGTTCCTTGCCTGTTTTCGATGAGTAACTTAAGTTTATTATCCTCCACGGGGACATAAACTTTTTGCAACAGCTTTTTTGTTTATTTCCTTCTATACTTACTGCTCACGTCATTAATCAACATTCGTGCCGTCATCTACCATCACAATGACAAAAGTTCGTCCAAGGATTTTTGCCAACCATAATATGCATGCCAATACGCTGGCATGCATAAGAAAGAAGCACATGCTTTTACTCTAATTAGTGTAATGTAGTTATCGTTTGGATTCATACGCATAAAAAGTAGAGCAATATCTACACTACACTATAAGCAGAGTAAAAGCATCTGCTTCATTTTTATGATACCAGCCATTTAATGTACTCAAATTATCAAATGTACTACAAAACGCTTTATGGTATTAGAAACCAGCCAAAACAACCAAGGTGAAGGTAAGTTCTTAACTGTAAATTTTATTAAATAGGTTTGTAAAGATGATTATTTTAAACTTAAGAATATGGTAGGAATAACTCTAAAGAAAACTTTGGGGTCAATTACACACGAGTAAAGAAAAAGTTAAAATATATTCGGTTATGAAAACATCAAACTGAATTTGATCAATCTACATACGAACAACGATCGGGTGTCATAACGAACCAGAATCTCTCTCTTCATTTTGAATCTGTGATTGGCATATCATTCCACTTATCTTTAAAAAATTGAGAGCTCTTGGCCATTCATATCCATTCAGAAAATTCTACGATTTCTATTCCCACGTGTTTCCATTCTTCTCTTGATTTTATGTACTTAAAAGTTACTGTAATTCACATTTCATTAGGATAAAATTGAGGTTCGAAACAATTTCAGCTTCTTAAATAGCCATTTTAGGTCTATTTTGTACGAACATGAAGTCAAAGTGGCTTGGTAGGTACATACCCTCTCATCACGGCTGGGGTTCGATAAGTGATGGGGTGTATGAGTTTTCATACCACCTTAACGTCCATAATGACTTCCATATCTACTCAACCTGCTGTAAAATGAGTACCGGATATATCCTGGCCACTTCTCCTCCTCTTTGTGCTAAAGCCTAGTAATTGCGCAGCTCTACCATCCGTGAACACCATGGATTTTACCCTACTAGTAGGACCCATTGTGGGATAGTTTTACATATACTAACGTTATTTGTTCTTCTGAAGAATGACCCTAGAATGCATCCCTCAGTCAAGAGCAACAGTGAAGTCAATGCTCAGGAACGCGTGATGAGAATGGTATTCCAAGGAGTCAAAATTCAATGAGAGGCTTTACGTTGAATGGCATTGGGACTTGTAAAAGGATGTCATCTTCCTGACAGCCAAAACGCTCGTTCAAAAACACAATTTCGAGCGTATTATTGTCAACGAAACTTCTGCTCAGGTATGTATCGTTTTAATGAGTACATCGTGCATTACCGGTTATTCCATGAATGTGTTCTATAGATGTGAACTTAGAAGTCGAATGGATCACAATATGTGCTATAACTCGTAGCGAAAGATATATTGCGCTATAACTCGTAGATTTTCTTAGTAGAAAAATAGAGGAGAGGTCTTAGACTTTTGTGTGTTAATGTAAATATTTTATATAAGTTACAATCTACTGAAAAATAATTATAAGAAGTTAAAAATATTAAAATTATTTAATTGAATTTGATTGATTCCAGGTAGGCGTTGGGATAATTTATTTCACGAATTAGTCTTTGTGTAGATCTCGGTAAAGTGCTGTAATTATGAAAGTAAATAACAAAGAATTATTTCCCGATATGTCAGTCAATTAGACGTGAGAAAATGAAATGTCGTCAAACAGAGATTAACCTGAATATGATGTAATGATTTCTACGGTAAAAAAATCTCAATTATCTCTGCTCATTGGTTATATATACCTCATCCTCAAAAGTATTACCAGAAAACCACAAAAAAAACCTTGAATACATCATCATTTAATCATTTCTCCCGTGGAGTATTTGTTTTTGCATGTACAGATGCAATGTATTACATGATCTAGTTACCACATATAACTATCAGATATGACTAGTAAAAAATAGAAGATTATCTTTGAAGACTCCCTAAAAAATTGTAAGTGATAAGAGAAACCTCCAGTCACGCTA
This sequence comes from Laupala kohalensis, assembly GCA_002313205.1. NCBI lineage: Eukaryota > Metazoa > Arthropoda > Insecta > Orthoptera > Trigonidiidae > Laupala > Laupala kohalensis. The sequence continues at coordinate 483,338 of NNCF01131415.1, read as the reverse complement.
TTCTCGAACCTCAGAGCGCACAGAAACTACTTCCGTGTGGCAGAACCAGGAAGAAACAGGAGCGTGGGCTGCCTTGGGTGGCCGGCTGCGAGTCATGCAAGACCAAAACGATCAATGGGCAGTGGAAGAGAGATAGAAGAAGCAGGTTGACGATAGGGTATGCAGAGCCCAATTTACCGTAAGGCTGAATCTACGCCTAGGGCGCTAGAAATATTTTTAATTTCGGACCTGGAAATTTTTCAATAATTTAATATGGAACGAATGAAACCAGTAACGAAACACCAACTCCGCCTCATTCACATAGAGCACATTGTTAGATTGAAATATCGTCTTAAATGTTTAAAAACCTTAAATGCTTTATTACACACAAAAACTAAAATCATTAAAACATCTGAAAGTCTCTCATTATTATTATTATTAAATTTTTATGAAAAATAGGCTCTGAGTCTACGTCCTCAGAGAGAAAATAGATTATATCTAAAGAAAGAAAGGAGAAAAAAAATATTCAGGCTAAATTTTGGATAATATCGATAAAATGTTACTCTAAAATAAAATGTTTTGTCGAACTGGAGTCAATTTCAGAATGTGTGTACATAAAAATAAAGAGTTTTATAAGATATCTTACTACATTTTTATTTTTGAGCGTAGACACCTAACACACCACACTACTGGGAGTGTGTGAAACTACAATAGTGGGAAAAAAAACATCAGGTATTTTTGTTGCTACGCAACTGTAGCGATCGTTGTTAGTCGATCAGGTCAAATAGAACAAGTTCGGTGTCTGTATTCATAGACGCCATTATACGAACTCTGAAGACGTGGACTGCAAGTCATCTCCTGACGTAATGCATTGCGAAGCCAAAGAATGCAATGGTCATGTTTGTGGGCAGAGACTTGAGACTTGACATACATCGTAAGTAGATTCATCTTGGTTTATTTTCGAGGAGAAACTATTTTCTTGACTGAACATTCCAGTAAATAATGTGTTCCTCTATTGATACTTTTGTTATTATTAACATATAATTTTACCAATTTTAATATCTACGTTTTATTATGGGAATAATAAATTGGTTGTCGTTTATTTGTTAAAATTTTAGTTAGAAATATTAAATCAGCCACTGTATTTCGATCCTTGATGGGATGTTACCCTGCTTGTTTCCCAAGAGTAAATTAGTTTATTGTCCCCTAACTAATCACATCCAACTGCTTTTATTAACAATAAATTTATTTAATTTGAACACGATTCATTACGTCTTGAGAAATAAAACATTTATATATCAAGCAAACGTAAATAAATTCAATTTTCAAAATTTAGATAATAGATCAAATGTCTTCTTTTTTATTGTTTCTCTTACAGAACATTAGTACTGTAAAATATATGGCATATTAACTATTACGCAGAAGCTGTTGTGTAGCGAATGGCATTCTCTCGTTTACGCACATATCGCAAGAGCGACAACAACTCGGGCAATGCGCGTATGTGTATGTGTATGTGTAAGTGAGCGGGGGAGGGGGCAGGAAAGCCACCGAGGTGCATCTGTTTATAACATTTGGAAAGGTAAAACCTCTTGAACTTCCACCTGGGTGTGCTGCTTTCACAACCACAAAATTATTTTATTCCACTGATACCGAAATGTCATTGAGGAGTGCTTATGCGAGTGTACATGAAAGTAGGCGTTCTTTATCACAGCAAACCCCTGGCAGAAAGGGGGATGGATGGAAGAGCCATTCATCTTTATAAAAGCAGTCTTAAGATAAATGAATATGAAGTCTCCAGAGTAAAAGTAAGAAATAGTTCAAAATGGGAGGATAGAACTTTAAAAACACCAAAATTCTTCAGAGGTAATTAAAGCCAATATTTTTTTGATTAATGACGCAAAAGAGCGAATGAAAATATTAATAATCACATACGGATTATCCATGCGTCTTAATTTAAAAAGCGTAGAATTCGAAATATTTTGTTAAAAAAAATTTAGATGAAATGTTACGATTTTATGTATCCTGTTGCAGGAAAAATCAATAATAATTTATGGATAAAAAACCCAATACAGAGAAAAATTTTTGACTTCAAAAAGTTATTTTGTTTATGTTTATCAGTAATTCCATTGGTGTCATATTACTATAAGCTCCATTTAGTATTTCAAGGGGAGAATAATATATACAAACGTCTCATCATTTGTTAGGATCACAGCATCCCATAAGAAGAAGGAAAAGAAGTCCTTCGGAATGATTTAATTAAAGTGTCTTTAAAATTGTCTAATAATAGCACTATATTTCTGAATAGAAAAAGGAATGTATTATTACTTAGAATCAAGAATTCAATAACAGATGTAGGTACGAATTGCTCCTCTTTTATGAATCTGCGCAGGAGCGAAGCATCAGCTCCTAGAGAGATGAGTTTCTAAAGCTTCGAGACAAGGAAAAACATTTAAGTGCATTTACAATAAGAAATTGTTCATAGTTCATTAGAAAAAGGAATATTCTCGGGTTCATGATAATTTTTGCTACAACTTCTCGAATAAAACGATTTGTTGACGCCCATGAATCCAACCTTTTATTCCGCTCTGAATGATTCCACTGTCACGAAGTGCTGGATATATCCGTCACCAGCACGTAATTCGTTTCAGGCCACACAAGTGACCATGGGAGGAGTTTTCACCTGAAACAAGGAAAACAAAGGTGCAGGAAGTGAAAGGTCGCACGCCATCCGTTCGAACATGCTCCGCTTCCCCGAGTAGACACACAGGTACTCGTAGAATACTGCGTCCACTTCACTGATAAGTACCCAGGAACAACTCGTCTACACGCGAGATTTTGCACTGAGTCACTTACTTAGTTTAAGAATATACGTTAAAGCATATTAAAGTTTATGTGGCTCAGGATTATGTTAATATTTACTATTCCCTAGATCGTTTTATTTATCGTCGTTTATAGTTCTATTCCCAATAGTATTGTGCCATGAGATTACATCTCTATTCTTTGGTCTGTTTTCTACACTAAAATCTACCTTCTATATTTGGTATATCTATTTATAATAATTCTGAATAATAACAACTTAAAGTCACAAACAAACTTGCAATCCTCTATAATTCCTCCATTAAATTAGAATTTAATAAAGGAAAATTAAGAAATCGTGCTAAGCGTATATCATTGAAACATAACTAAATTAAGGGCTACGAAGATAGCAGACGTAGACGAAGGGAGTTTTCCCTATTTTGCCTATGATTGACTAGAAGAGATCACTGGTAATTTAATTAACTTTCTGGATTACAAATAGCTTATTCTTCTCTACCACGATCCACCTTTCTAAAACTGCGGAAAACACAATTTTTGCTCCATCACTATTGTTTATCCTCTGCCAGAGACAGGCAACAAACAAGACGTTTTATAATTCAAAACAAAATTATTAAGTTTTGATTCATCATGACGCTGCCTGAACATTCTTCGGAAAGGTCCCACAGGATCAGAGTAGTACGGGTACAATGGGCCGCTTTGTAAAAGTCAATGAAATTACTTCTGCAACTTCCCATCACACGAGTGAAATCATAATAATACAAATAATTGGAATTAGATTAGAAATACACGTCATTAGAAAGTTATTTATCAAAAAGAATAATCTAATTTTCGATATCCACACCTAGGGATCCATGGGAGACCTCCAAGGTCTCACGAACATTTTAATTCGTTACTCAAGTTTGACTAAGTGAGACGTTGAGGATGGTTATTTTTGAACATTTTACAAGAGTACAGAATGCAGAATCACAACAAACATCTTAGAATGCTGTTTTGTAACCGCGAACGAATAGTGCAATTGAGTAACTTTTCCTCCCGCCATTTATGGGTACGTTAAGGTGAGATATAACGAAATTTCTAAAAATTACTCTATGGGATGGACTAAACTGTTTGCAAGACGACGTAGACGGGATTGTGCATTGCAGAAGTATTTTGCTATAATTACAAACCATCTCACTCAGTGGTATTTGCAGTGACCTCATCTTCCCATACTTCAATTCAACTTGAGACAATGAGAGCTTGATATAGAACCATTTGGAACCATGATCTAATGGGGTATTACTTTTTTCGAGTGTAAACATATGTTTACACCCAATTTTCCCTCTCGTACTTTTGTAGCTCACAATCGACCATCCCCTTGCTCAAGACAGTGACCTGTTATAGAGTCATTGAAAAATGGCCAATTATACAAATATTTTACGAACTTTTCTTCCACAAACACAATATCGGAGGCATTTACGATTTTTAAATTTTTTGATGTTAACTGCCCAACGTTACTCGGTGTCTTGAATAGTACGTAACTTAAAATAGTATAGGAAAGAAATTCAAAAAATATATTTTTAATATGATCGTCTCCACAATATAATGTGCAACAGACTTGAGATTCCAAGTGATGCAATTCAAATATAATTTATTGTAATACAATTAAGTTTTTCAAGAAACTTTTCACCAAAAAGTATTCCTACATATTGAAATAACAATCTATTATTAAGGAAGAGAGCAAGAAAAAATTACTTTTTCTTACTGTCTACTACTTACGACAAAATTACTCACAACGACGCTCTTAGAAAACAACAAATGATTCATTTGAACCCAAATCTTCGATTAATCACACAATGTACGAGGAGTTTTTGGTTTCCTTATAATAAATGTATTTGTCTTTAATCATTTTAATAACTTAGAGAATATATAATTACATTATCACCAAAATTTTGCGGGATTTCATTTATCGCAGGGGTTCTGCGAGCGGACCGACTGTAAGGTGAGTCGGCAACAGTTCCGCGGGAACTTTCCCTTTCCCTGATTTAGAGCATACGGTTACTACGCTACCCGCACCTTCTGACAATAGGCGAAGGACATTGCCACGTGCTCGAAAGCTAAAAAATGTCCTAAGGCAAATTGAATGTGGTACCACCAACAAAATTATATTGATATCTCTATAGTTGTGCTCCTGTAGAAATAATATATGTTGTTTCCTACTTGCAAGACACTCGTACAAATGAGTAGCCTACACGCTAACAACTAAAAAACATACATCCGTACCTCATTTATCCGGATCTCCGGTTTATCGGATTTTATTATCAAAATATAATTTTAATCTACAATTTACATATACAGGTTAAGATAAGTTTTAAATGCGGTAAATTCTTTTTGTGCTGTAAACTTTTTGGCCGCGTAATTTATTCCACTCAATATGACGTTCTGTGGATTAAATCAGCAGTTCCCAAAATTCGCGTTGACCACCGCATAACGCAAAGACAGATAAGTCAAAAGCTTCGAAATTTAGCGCACTCATATCACTGAAGGGGTCCAAGAAGATAATGAAATGATTTCTTTGATTTTCGGTTTATATATTATTTTTGTTTACTTTTAAGCGTTTCGTCGAAAAAGTCGCGTGCGCAGAAAGACTAAGAGAAGGCGCGGAGCTTGAAATTCAGAACACGCTCCAGGACTAAGCGTTCTCCAGGGTAAAACTAAGTGTATTGCTGAGATTTTTATAAAAATTGGATTTAGATAATTGTTTTATTGAATCTCAAAATTATTTTGTTTTTCTCGCCTAGTACAGAAACTTTGAGGCCCAGAGCTTCGAAATTTGGCACACTTGCTCCCCATGACTGGTCCCTGGTAAATTTCATTACTGCCAAACAGAAACACTTTTGAATAACACATTTCCACTTTCTCATACAAGTAACATGATAAAATTAAAATTGACATAATCGATTGTGAGACGAAATACACGTTTCGCATATTCATAGAAAATAAAAAAAATTATTCCGACGATCCGATCATAACCACATAGAAAGAACACTTATGTGTGAATGTTTAAAAATGAATTTTTGCAAAAAAAAATTGATTCAATAAATGAATATAAATTTCAATTTCTCGGCACCTCAAGAGTCAGCCCTCATTGCAATAGAAGCAAAAAAAAGCAACAGTTACACAAATTTTGAACGTGTACGTTATAAAATTGTGAAGTAATACCAATTGTGTGTGTGTGTGTAAAATGTAAAGGAAAAACTTTCTGAACTAAAAGGACAAAGAAAGTTGTGGATAAGATATCATACACAACTAGAGCAACACACTCATTAAGTGCAGCAGAACGTCATGTGTAAAGCAAATACTAGGTCACTGAAAATTATGTCGGGAAGCACTTCCGGCTAGCGAGTGGGCTTTCAGCTGTGATCGTGGTGACGCAGTTGTGAAATAACACAGTTGCATGTTGCCACTGACAGAAGCGACACGACGGGTCACGTTGCATTCAAGAGTGTTCTCGCCGGTAGCGGATCAGGAATTCATTTGTGGGACAGCTTGGACCTTTCATCGGTCCGGGAGTATGGAAAGTAGGAAAGTTTGGTGTAAAATGATGCAATTTAAAGGCAATTAACAATTCTATTAGAATGCTTTTTTCTACTCTATGTGAATACATCGGCCTCCGTAACAGCATTTTGTTTACGAAATAAATTTATTAATCTAAATATAATGTGTACATTATCTCTGTAGTCCCATCCTGGACCGGGTTTTTCTCCGGTTTTCCTCCGGGTAATGGCGGATTTTCCTTGGACGGGAATATCATTAATACCATTGTTTTATTAATCTCGAATTTTTAATGTATAAATATCTACAATTCATTTTGTAATAATAAATGGACAACAGTACGTATTTATTAAATATTTCTATTGTAAATATTAAATCATTCACTGTCCTTGAGCCCTTGATCGAAATTGATGTAATGGTCCCTTGATTGACTCCGGAGAGTAAATTAGTTTATTGTCCCCCACGTGGTCGTACTTTGTTCGTAACTGGAGTTTTGACAATAAAGTTTATTTATTTATTTATTTATTTAATCAACAAACGCTAGACTTACGACCTTTTATGGACGAACAGTATATATTTTGTGATAAAAACTCACATCGTTTCAATTTCGCCTTAAGTTGTTGTCAAGAGATTCAGTAAGTCTAGCATTATTTATTCGAGTAGATTATATAATGGACGTAATTGCAGTAGTATATTCATAAATTTTTAACTCATTTGGTCTTCAGTCCGAAAACCTCTCTTACAAATCTCCAAATCTTACTTGGGATTTAAATTTTCCAAAGTCTTCTTTATTTATTAAATTCAATTAAATATTTCTAACGTTTTTTTTCAGACTTTCATTTCCTTACGTGGAAGGACTGCGGTAATAACAACGATAATGTTCATGATCCCCATGTATTTAATGTTTGTAAGAATATTAAGACTCCCCACACACATACGCACACACCAAAAAAGAAGTATATGAGTCACTTTGAGAATTTGGACAAGACTTCAAATTCTGTGATACTTTCTCATGTGTTTACCTCGTCATGTGGTTATTCGTTTCACTGAAAACGTTTCTTATACAAACAATATTAGTGTCCACGAAAAATAAACGTTTTCTTTATACTTCAAAAAATGACTAGCTACATTGCATTGTAGTAATTTTCTTAACTTACTATATCTAACCTTCAGCGTATAATGAAAAATATAACCCTCGAAAAACATTTTAGAATAAAGCAGTGATGGAATTTCAAATTTTGCAACATTAAATATCTTGAACCAATACTAGTACGTCAATTTTTTCCTCTTTATGTAGACAAAGACCATCTTTGGCAGTTGTGTCTTCAACAAAGTCATTACATAGATCTGTACATATAATTTATAAACATTTTTTGACATTTTAAATATATATTCCGCGTATATTAGTAAAAGTATTCACACAATTGATCCGGTAAATTGTAACAGTCACATAGGATATGCGTGTTTTTGCGTTCAGCCCAACATATAGAAGACTGCAATTCCACTCATCATATATTTTCTCCGATATCCATTAAGCTTCCCTTACAATTTTGTAATCTGTTCAAGAGACAAACGAAACTAATAACGTTTTCTTGAAGAACTTACAGATTTTTCATTACTCCGAAAAAATATTAATCAAAAGAAATAAGTGAACGATTGTATAATACTGGTACAGTGTTAATGAATATTAATTATGCACAGTGAAACAATTAATCTTACAAGAAAATAGCACATGTAAACGCTGGCAGGTCCAAAGAAAACACAGGAAACCCATAATTTCAAACTGATCACAAGATAGTATCTCTAGTAAATTATACGAATGTCGCATTACATATTAACAACAGGAGTGGTGAATCTACATTGTAGTTGAGGGCTAGCTGAAAAGGGATCTGGGGAGCATTTATATTTGAAAATCGTGGTTTTTAGAACACAAATTTTATAAACAATCTCTTTTGAATAAAATACGTCGACCCATCAAATAGATAATCAACAATTAATAACATTAAATATCAACAAAATTTATTAATTGTTTAAATTGGCAAAGTATGGCTTTATCTGTTGAGAGTTCATAGCCCCCTTACCTCCACTCCCCATAGATTCGTCACTGAACAACAGTGATGCACAATCCACCGATTCCGATAAACTCTGCTGTGTCGCCTTGTGCATCATTCCTCATCTCTAGCGGACACATCAGTGAGCTTAGCCGTCACAAGAAGAAGTTTGATCAAAACGCATGCGCTAGAGCAACCAGTTTTAATTGTCTAACGTTCTTGTTTTCCATCAACCATACTTTGCACAGCATATGAAACAATTCTTAGTCCTTTAGGATTTTTGATCAATTTATCCAGTAGGCTACTTCTCTTTATTTCGGTGTTGCGACACTAATAATTTACTTTATTAATATAGAACGATCTCATAATTATAATAATAATAATAATTTAAAACCCCAACTATCCTCAACTTTTTCAAAAACTCCCAGTCCCAAAAGAGAATCTCTTTACAGAAAGAGTGAACATCGCAACTAAAGACAATAACTATTAATTATGTCAAATTATGTTATCATTTAACTGCTAAATTTACATTACCGCATTATGTCACATACACGGCAAAAGTTATTCATTAAAGCTTACAAGCTGAGTGTGCTCTCTTTATGCATTCTTACTTCTTCGCAGTCATCGAATCTTCCGCATGGTATTTGCTTATGACACATTTCTGAGACCCTACTCTGGCTGATATTCAAATACATTTATTACTTCAACCCATCTCTGTCAAAACGAAAAATTCAGTCAACAATAAAACGTTTAATCCTCAGAATAACAATATTCACGCAAAACTACGCATATCAGTATTTCCTTGGTTTTGCATGTTAACTCACGCACTATGAAACAGTTTGAATGTCTTTAAAAATACTATGACTTAATTATGAAAGTATTTGAACTTGCAATACATACATTCCAGAAACAGTCCGATGAATTTCGAAGGAGTTCACTCAATAATACGAATAATATAATTTACTAGCGTCAAGGTTTGAATTTTTATCACAAATATTCTCTGTCAATAGTTAAGTTCGATCTCCTCATTAGCCTATCCTATGCAGCGATCTGTGAAAAACAATGTCCGCATTACTCATTTAAATGAAATATTTAAAGAACTCCTCTTAAAATATACTCAATCTCCTATCTTAGGCCCCTCTGGTGGCTCAGGTGGTAGCGTACTTGCTCTTTACCAAGAGTCTCGGGTTCAATTCTCAATGGGATCAGAAAAAAATTGTAGCGTTCTATTAATGTCCCAGTTAATATAGTTGCGACTACTGAAAAGCGAACCCTCGTGCCACTATCCACCTCCTCCTAGTATCAATAACTAACTATTACTAACTACTTCTAATAACCCCTCCACTTGAGCCAAGTTGTTGGTAAACCCAGCTAACCTGCCTACTCACTAACAGCAGCCTACCACCCAACTCATACCTCCTATTGCCCCATGTAGATAAGCTTCAATAGCACGCTTCATTTCCCATTTACAAATACTACAATAGAAAAATATACTAACATGCGCTTCAATACTCAAAGGATTTTTAATTATATAATTGTAATCTATTCGTTTACATATTGATGAGAAGACTGCACTAGGCAATTGTTCCATTGCCGTTTGCCCCCACGCACTCAATTAAACTAAACTTCATTTAAAGAGGGAAGCCATTTCCTACCCTAACACATATTTGATTGGGAAAACGTGAAGTTCTTTTCATCACTTGCTGGATTCACACTGGCACCCATGAACTCTACAAGCGTTACACAGCGTTGCTATCATATTTACTGGAAACTATTGCATGGCACAAATGACGCAGCCGGGCTATTCGCTATATAATTTGCATTATGTTTCCAGCAATTTTTGAAGAAAGTTTTAGTTGTATTTGTAGCGAACTTTCATTTGAGTAGCTCCTTAGATCACTCGTTGAAATCTTAGCGCACATATAGCTCTTTCAATTCCATGACATCTACTTTATATACGAAGATAACTTGACACTTAACTTCACAAAATATGATCTGATCACAAAAAGACAATGGTTCCTGAAGTGGCAGGACCCTATGAGTTCGAAATTTATGTCGAAGTTGGCATTATGCATTTTACCTCTCTGAGCATCTGTTGTATTGTAGTATAGTACTTCACAGGAACCAAGTAGACAACGCGAATGCATGTTGATGAATGACGTGAATTTGCTGGTGTATTTAGATAAGTGGTTGTTACGATTGAATGAGAGGCCGGAGTAACGGGAGTATCCTGAAACAACCTGCCGCAGACCCTCTTTGTCCACCATGGCAAATATTACTTGGATCATCCGTAGAATGTGAGTGCTCAAACCACGTCACCCCAATAAAACAGGAAGGACTTGCATATTACTGTTACAAACAACGTTCGTAGATTTTGCATGACCACAGCTCTTAGCATAAATATTAGAAAAACCTATCAAGAGCTTAAAAAAAAGAAAGCTGAGTTCAAACATCGAATCTAATGTAGTCTTTATCACAACTATAAAAAAAATCCTTCACACGATAGATCATAAACATTTATCATCATAGAAACAAAAATAATTGAGTATCAACTATGTTCATAGTTACGACCAACTTGATAATTTTTTACTATCGAATGGTCCATGTTGATGGAATGTCTCTGGTGCTATGGTATGGATTTGACCTATTACACAGGGAAGTGCCTCAAATAATAATTTAGATACGTGTCATCCCCATGCTTTGTCAGGCACTAGAACATAGACATAAATATAAATAGTCTGTGGTCTTATGTACCGATTGTTCGAAGGGTAAAATGAAGTTAGGAGTCTCTGTCCCTGTTGCACATCGACTAGGGTGGGGGAACTTGATTCCCCTCTCTGACAGCTGACTGCTGCACACAAGCCATTACGTACCTTCCCTACTCAAAGTGTGAGTGCACATCCTCAAACTGTGCGTACGATTCTTTTACGATACACCGACGTCGGATATATTCTGTAATAAGTATAGTGTGATCAAGTATTCATACTCAAGCACGCCTGATAAACAAACCACGAAGCAAATAAATTAAACATGAAACCTAGTCAATAATAAACGCATGTGTGCTCAATAAAATGAAAAAAGTCAGTTGGCAACATGTTCGCCGATCTAACATCTTTCACAGGAAGGAAAGTCGCTACGTTACAATCTGAATAAACGTTTTGTCATTCAAATTAAAATTCTACGCTGAAATTAGGCTCTTTCCACGCGAAGAATTTAAAATTTAGAGTAGGCTACAAAGTTCACAATATATTTTTTATACATTACCACATTACAAGTATCATTCCAACACATAACACAGTTAAATACGCTAATAACACATCTCTCATGAAAAGTTCCACTCGATTTTCACAAAGCAACATCCTAGGGGTCAATATCCGTTAAAAAATTCCCAAACATATTCCTTCCTGCGAGTCCTTCCACGAAGAAGAATTTCGTTTTTCTTTTTTACTTCATGATAATGGAGAGTCGATTCGAGTCGTTCTTCGTCATACGAGCGAAGGCGAAAAAGGGAGAATTGATAACCGCAACAGGAAGATATATGGAAGAGGAGGGTCCAGGACCGAGCAGGTATTCGGAAGAAACCACACGCAGCCCCTTAGGAAACGATGCAATAGTGAGCAGCAAACTGGAGAAGGAAATCTACCGCCGCTTTGCATGAAGAAAGAGATTGATTTTCCATACGGAGTAATCAAAGATATTCATGTTTAGAACTGTATATACGAGATACCTTAATAAAAATAATTGAAAATAAGGTATTTAGAGAATGGAACATTGATTTTGTAAACCTTCATTTTGTCGGATTATTCAAAATAATTCACTTTTATGAGGACCGGACTATCTGACATTGCAAATACTTTAGTGAACTTTAAAATTAAGATTTCTTGCATGTATATTCAATTGAGTGAAACATGAATTGAATTTATCAGTGAAAATGACTAAGTCCATAAGATCTGCTCTTGCACCATTTCACTTTAATCCAAATACATAATCGGATAAGTAAAAATGCAATAAAAGTGACATTGAAAAAACATTACTCTATAACATACTGCGATACAATATAAAAATTAGAGTTAAAGTACAACAATTTTTAAAAACATAAAAAAAAGAAATATATAATGAAAATGAAACAGAACAAAAAGGTATTGGTATACCTACTCGACAGTAATCTCTCTGAGGTTCTTTCTCGGAAACGTCCAAGTTTATTTCACAGAAGGTGTAATTTCGATTTTGATTTAAATCTATTCAGGGATGTGCAGCTCCTGATTTCCAGTGGTAAGCTATTTCATTCCTTTATGAAATGAGTGTTAAATGTGTGTAATAGTGTGTACATCTATGCTTGATAATGACTTGCTGGTAATTATCTCCACATATTGATGATGGAAGGTATTGTAAGTTGGTTGATAAATATTTAGCATTATTTAAAAACATAATTTTGAAGAGAAGAGTGAAGTAATTGAATGTTCGTTTATGTTATTCTAAATATGTTATCATAGGATTTCGAGATACGATTCAATTGTTTTAGATTGTAAATATATCTGACGCCCGTGTTTTGAGTTTATTGGAGAAGCTAGGTTGTTTGTAATTTAGATTACTTCACACATCACAAGACAAGATAAATGAATAGTCATAGACAAGATAAATCAATGAGTGAAGTAAAAGTGATTTCGTTGCACATGGTAATAACTTTTCAACGCATTCAAGAAGATGAAATGTGGAATCAATTTTCTTTTTAATATGATTTATATGATTGTCCCTACTCAGTGAACTGTTTATTTTTAACCTATAATTCATTATTTCTGACAGAAATAGAACTGGAAAATTTTGCATAGTAATTGGACTAACCTACAGATTATCAATGAGTCTTCTATTTGACTGAGAATTAATAATAAAAACTGGGACAATTTGGAGGATTTAGATTAGATTCAGGTTTTTGGATTTAGATTTATATTACATACTTCTCAAAAATAAAATACTACAATCATTTGTATTACAAACATATTAGAATTTTGAAAACTACTAATGGATGATTCAACTAGGGCATAGGAATATGTGACGGCGAACACAGAGAAATCATGTCACATCAGAGATCAATGTACAACGGCTTAACTGTCCGTTGAGAGATAAAAGGAACGACATTCTGAACTATATATGTCGCTATAAACCAAACAGACTTAAGTACGTTGAACACATAAGCACCAGACATGTATGTGTGGCTCTTAAACAATCCTGTTTACTTCACAGCCACTTATCAGAAAACGAGATAAGGGGTAGTACAAAATGAGCATATATAGTGAATGAATGTGTTGTAGCACTTATTTCCCTTTATAAAAGTTACCAATGGCCAAGAACATTCCATAAGTATAAGAATACTATCGTAAAGTACCGGAGTGTGTAAATTAATATTTTATTTAATACAACTTTCGAATAGAGTAATTCAAAAGAAGAAAACTGAAGCGTTCCCTAAATAGAAGCAAACTGTTTCGCCGCCGCATTCAAAGAATAACTATGAGTACTCACCTTATAACTTGCCTTCTATTTGTTTGTTACAAAAGAAAATAATGAAAAATATAATTAAAATAAAAGTGAGATAACATTTGGGGACACGATCAATAATGAACAAACTGAAAGCAATATATTCACTGCTTCAACTTTCATGTTGTGAGCTTAATCCAGAAAATCCTACTACAATTAACGTCCATTATATAATCTAATTAAATAAATAATTAAAAACTTCCGACCTTTTATGGACAAAGAATATTTATATTTTCTGTGAAGAGCTCGCACAGAAAATATAAATATTATTTATCCATTAAAGGTCGAAAGTTTTTAATTATTTATTTGTATGATAAATTGAAAGGCGTTTATAATGTTGGGCATTGATAATGTTGCTAAAGCTCCACAATTACCAAGTAATTTATTTATTTTATCGAGGAAATTTTAATGATGGACGATACTTATTCAACACAGGGACTTGACTTTCTCTGTTATCATTAGAAGATTGGGTATTATTTAACTAATAGTAATAGCACAAGAATCTATAATGTTTTTTACAATTATCCATAAATTATCGTGTAAAGCTGAGAACATTTCAAGATTTATAGATCGATTTCTCTTGTAAACAGTTCTTCTACAGTCAAAGATCTTTTTACGGCTACACTGCTATGAGATTAAAAAATTTCAGCACATTTAATTCGTATAAAAACAAAGCAATGTATAAATTCAGCTAAAAATGGATTTATTCAACAAACTATTATTCAAAACTTACAATGATTTCAATAATAATAGTCCCCACTGAACACACCTACCGAATAATACTCATCATCTCTAATTACTTATGGTTTACCCTCTTTCTTAAAAAAAAAATTTCAACTGAAAATCATTCCCACAAAAGTAAGCTTTGAAAGAAAAGAATGTGAAAACAAATCAACCTCTATATATTCTATGAAGGGTAAAGATTGTACTGGTATTCTGTTTTCATGGACGGGCAATAATTTTTTAACTATTGTGAATGTGTTATTTTTAACGAAGCACTTTGAAAATTCTAATGTTGCGAGTAGATCGGTAATCTATATTGTTTTACTTTCTTGCATTAAAGAAACGTGTTTTTATGCTTCAGACAAATTTTAGATGCATGTAATGGACTTCCCGAAATTGTTTATGACCTGCACGTATTTTTGGAGGTAGAAGACCCCGTTATATTTCTCCTGTACTGAATCTGTATCGGGAGACCCTCTTAGTTTACAAATTGGTTAAGAAAAATGATTGTGATTTATCGAATATTACGAAAAGATGCGATGATAGAAGACACTTCATACATAAACAACACTGCCCTTCAATATTTCTCAAGAATATTGCAATGGCTGAAGTATAAGGGGAAAGCTTTCAGATGATATCAAAGATTATATTATTTGGGTAATGTGACTTCACAACTAGCATGCATGACCAACAATGCGGAAGCCTCAAGTGAAAGGCCAATTAAATGCAACTATGTAGACATCACAACACAAACAACCCTATAAATAATTTCGTTTCAAGATAAATTTCTCCTGACAAGTAATGTTTGCATTATATCATCTAGATTTCTCTTAGGAGTTTTAGGAGAATGCAAGAAATAAAAAGAATGACAACAATAACAATAAAATAAAAAATAATAAATTTAATTTTTTTCAGTTACAACAGCATATGACCACGTGGAGGACATTAAACTAATTTAATCTCCGGAAGCAAGTAAGGGACTATCCCATCAAGTACGGTGAAGGATCCTAAGACAGAAGCGGCTGTACCATTTCTACGCCCCCCTCGAGATAAGAATAAAAATAATTAGCAACATTTATAATATCAACAGAGTACCAACAAATTTATACTTAATATAATACAAAAAAAGTATTATAAAATCTTGAAATCTGTTAGAAAAATATTTCTTATAATTTGCCATTACTAAAATTCTAAATTCGAGATTAATGATTACAATACTATTAAGGAGAGTCCACCCCTATGCTAGTCTAGAGAACCTATACAAAAAATCTGACTATTTCAAGGAAACCGGTGAAAAACCGGTAAAGGTAGTGAGAACAGTTTCATATTTTCTTCGCGTGCGTGTCTGTTCGCAATTGATATTATTAATGTTCGAACAATATAATAACCATTGTCACAAATAGTAATATAAAACAAATGGGGTCAATTATTAATAGATGAGAAGTAAATTTCAACGCGACATATAAATTGACCATCCTCGTCAAGCAGGTTGGGCTCTGTTCAATCAGAAGTTGTCAAATCTCACGCCTTACAAGGTAAGGAGGAAAGGAAGAAGAATGCTGCTTTGAAAGTCTCTTGCCTTTCACTTTGCTTCATCCTGTGCCAACGCGATTGTCAACTCTACGGTAAGAGCACTTTATATACGTATTCTCTTCGACACAGCACAAATTTTATAGAAAAGTATACAAGGTTTATATACACATATATAATTATACAAACCATTTCACTCATTTTCTCGTGTGAATATGACAAAGGAAATTATGTTGATAATTTTTTTACATTCTTTAGAAGTTCATGGGCTACAATTCAGAATATTTTCGAGTATTTTTCTCTTGTTTTCATAATGAAAATTCCACCAGGTGCGTACAGTTATCCTCGTTTTTCGTAAATGTGATAAGTTATCATTTATTTTTTAATCATAGATGTTATTGGAGAACTGGTGGGTTCAAATATTGTTAATGTATCATATTTCACTGTGTGCCTTCTGGTTTTGCTTTCACTAATAATCAAAGATTTGAATACAAAAATCGTAGACACAAACCATTCAGATTCACTCTTAATAATTTTCATTCTACACCTTTGTATCTGACTTAATCGCACAAGTTCAGCTAATTATATAAATAGTTGAGTTGTAGTAATTAACAACATGTAAGTTCAAAGCAATGTAGAAAGATAAACACAAATGAATTCTCAGCAGAAGTAGAAATACATTTCCAGATCCCACAATACAAATTAGTTTTGAGATTTCATTACACAATAAATATTGGACCCATCTGGATACCCCGCGTTTTTTTGTGAAGGATTAATGTAAAATGCTATGAAGGATAATTCCAAACGTAAGAGAAACATCCACATACTTGTAGTGTATTACACATATCGCTAGATTTTGCTTCAGCAATGACGAAAAATTCAACTCTCGTTTGATATCAACAACACTTAATGTTTTCTCGGAAAATAAGTGACATCATGAAAACATGAACTTCTTGATCTCTTAAAGGTATTCTAAGGTTCCATGTGTAATTCTTATGGAGGCTGCCAGCAGGGACGTAGCCAGGATTTAGCTGAAGGTCATAGGTATAAATAAAATAATCTCTGACAATGGCTCGAATTTTATTTTTATTCAAAAATAAATTATTATATATTGTATTAGTAGAAACAATACAGCACAGCGCCAAATCAATCATTGATACGCGCATTGCATCAATAATCCTACATACAGCTTAATTCATGGTAATGTTTTATTTTTCAGTGACTTAACGGATACAGGGGTCCGTACCCCCTTCGACTACGTCCTTACTGCCAATATGTTTATGTAAGATTAAATTCTACCTCCATCCACTAAAAATGAAGGGGGGAAAAAGGATGGTAAGGGAAAACCGGGGACGAGGATTAAAAATTATTTAACAGTGAACAAGGGTCAATAGAATTCGGGGCAGCGACGCACATTGCTTGGCCTTGTAACCCACATGGTGATTGGCGTGACTGAGAGCGTCCTGGGTTCTCGATCGACCCTCTTGTCACGAGATCGTGCGAGGTACAGTTCAAAGCGACGGCCTCCTCGTTGGAAACACTCCATCGATCCAAGTCTCGCAGTCATGTCCATTCCTCAACCCATCGATTACGAACCCCAGCCAGTTACGACCAATTTAGTCAACGAAAAAGGATAAATCCGAAAAATAAGTGTTATTTATGAAATGTATTTTCGAATTTGAGTACATTGCACAGTAGTATTCAACTAAAGCAATGGAATATCAGTGCTAGTAATGATTGTCAATGTAAATTAAGATATTCCGCGTACATATAAAAAACACATCTTTATTTGGAATACTACCTGCTTATTTATTTTATGCATTATGGTGAGGTTCACACCATGAGGTCTGCTCTTCCACTTCGCCGTTGCTTGGTTGAGGGAATTTGGAAGAACAGATGTAGCCGGTGAGCTTGTGATAGTTAACCGACATTTGTCCCAAGTAGCTGAGGGAAACCTCAGCTGAAAACCTCAACTAATACGGTCGAGTAAGGTTTCATCCAGCGTTGTACCGTTCAGCAGTATCGTGGAGTCAAAGATCCTACCACCTGAACACCGCTATCGGTTATCTAATCAATAAATCATCTCGGTTATATTTCTGGTTAAACAAAAATTATTCTTTATTCTACTATAACTCCCAATTCGAGACAAGCGAGGTATTAAATTGCAGTAGATACCAAAAGGCAAGACAGACCACGCAAAAGAACACAATAATGTTATTCCAAACAAATACATCATTTCAATAGGCAAACACTAAAAACTACGTTTTGTCAAAACACTAGATTTTATTTTTACGTATGTTTGTATGGATTTTTGTACATTTCCTGTTTATTACTTTTTCCAGTCTTTTTTTCCGGTCATCGAGAAGTTTTGAAAACTTGGCGATGTATGCATTTGAAACCTCTCGTCGACTATTGAATGGATTCTTATCGCATATCGCACAGATTCGTCCTTTGCTTAGAAAACCCAAAAACGAAGATTTTGTAATCATGGATGAAGACTTAAATGTCTCAACCAAACCTTTTCCAATGCCATAGCTACTTTAGGTGTTTTTAACGTCTATGTAGGGGCGTCTTTCTAATCTAATTTTAACAAAATTACCCTCTTCCTATTGTGTTCAGATTTATCTTCGGTATGTGTGTATGTATTCGTTCGGCATTTTTGATGGGGAGACTGCACAAGGCAGAGTTCCATCGCCGTTTTACCGCGCGCTCTACCAGTGGTTTACTGTAACCAAGGTGACCGCGCGGATGAATGTAATGACAAGGATGACATGAAGATGAGGCGAGATGATTATGAGTGAATGGCAGGGGAAACGGGAGTACCCCGAGAAAACCTGCCACGAACACCACTTCGTCCACCACCTCGAATTCTACTTGGATTGGACCGGGTTTGAACCGGCGTAGTGGTAGAAGGCGAGTACGCTAGCTACTACGCCACGGGTCGCCCTCTCTCTTCGGTTAAGATCTAGTTTTAAAAATTCGGCGTAGTACCAAATACAGTATGTTCAGAAATCTGATTTTTCTATCTTGTGTGAGGACTCTCATCTGGAAATGAAAAAATGTGGTAGGTAAGTTCTTTTATCTAGACTACGTGACGGGATAATTTGTTAGACCTTAATATCTATCGACCTAGACGTAGCGAGTCAGCAGATATAACATGGATTTAAAAATATAACTATGGACATTAAGGGAAATATAACACTGGAATTTGAAATAACGCAGTGTTAAACATCATCACTACAGACGCATCATGTTGCATATATTTTTCTACATAATATTGGAAAGGGAAACTTTCTGACGGCCAGTTGAACGTAATAAACAGCGTATTCAGAACGTCTTAAATAGCTGGAGCCGACCACAGGAAGAAAGTGTAGCAGTATCAGAAAGGAATCTACCCTCGGCTCCATAGTCCGAAACTCGTCCGACTGGTTCGTCTGTCCGTCCGTCCGTCCGCCGTTCATCCATCTCTTTCTCTTCGACCCGAGGCGAGGGTACGAAGGGTCGTGACCCTCGCGGGAGGGTAGCGTTCGAGCACCAGATGATACCGGAGTAATCTTAATGGGATCGATAATTGGTCGCCGTCGCACATTGCAGCCAAGGTCCAGTAGTGGCCATGCGTTGCAGCTGCCCAAACGCTTCAAGAGGGAAAGCGACTCTTTGGACAGCCCTACGCTCGCTGGACATGTCAATTATTGTATTACTTTTCGCGACCCAATTCGGCGAGACGCTCCTGCGACGCGTTTAAGGCGGAGCGTTCTAGAAAGCTCTATTGACATGACGTCACATAAAGGGTCGGAACGCGCGGAAGTGCCAATTCTAGGACTCTGCAATATTCGCAAAACGATGTCAATTAAATAGGAAAGAGAGATTCTTGCGAACTACGATAGGTCGTTCCAGAGACCGAATTTAGAACTTGGAATATTTGAGGTGGTACTGCTGGTACAATGTGTTGGCGGTTTCATTAATACCATTGCAATAATTAATCTCGAATTTAGATTTATATAAATAGTTACGACTTACACGAATACGAAATAAAATTTTTGTGTTCTGTTAAATTGAAATGTAACTCTATTCTGTTGATATTATAACATAAAATCGTAGAATGATAAATTAAAAGACGATTGTATGTTGCTCATTGTTTTATTGTTAGAAAGCTTTTGAAAGCTTTTATTGAAAGAAAGAAACAATAAAACAATAAGCAACATACAAACGTCTTTTCATTTATCATCTTTGATAATGTTGCTAACGCTCCACAATTACCAAGTATAAAATCGTAACTTTCATAAAATAAACTAATCACTCTTCGGGAGAAGTTTAGCGATTTCATATTATAGAAGCAAGTTGTAGTCAGCAATGACCATTAGACCAACAAACCATTAGACCTTTCATCTGCAGTGTTTAAAAACTTATTCCAGTTCATAACGGACAGATTTTCGAAAAGCTCGTTTTAAAGTTATGATCACGGACTACAATATAACACAAAATTTGAAGACTTTACAAACAAAAATTATTTTTGAATGATTGTAAAAGGTTTATATGAATGTTTTTGAGACACTATTTTATTCGTGTTGGGAATCAGCTCATTAGTGAATTGATCCTAAAAATTTCTGAGTGGAACGATGATGGATTCAGTTATATTCTAATAATGTACGACATATTTGGACTTACGGATCCATAAATCACAAAACCGTTTTAGAAAATCAAATTAAAGTCCATTAAATTAACCCTTTACCCAACTCTCCAGGTTCCGTTGAACTGGAACGAGAACATTTTTAAAACAAGAAGAAAAATTAGTTTCCCATAAATTAAAAAAAAATGTTCTGAATTCAAGACGTCAAGGATTGTGGTTATTGGAAAATGAAAGTTATTAAATTACATTGTGCCTTATAATCATTAAATTCAATTAATTCATTTCTCATTTTCACAATAAGATAGATTCACCAAAGTAAAGTGAAACCTTCGCATAATGATATGACCAATTTCTTTTCTAGAAATCTTACGAAATTTAAACATGTTCATGTAATCACCTCAATTAAATACATGCGAAAATTTACGCATGCTGAATGGAATCAGTAAAATTATTGAAGATATTTCTTTTACATGTTTACTTTTCACAAACAAGTACACATCTGCGAGATTTAGAACAATTATTTTTCTGTAATGAATACTTTCTAGTTGTTAAAAGAAGAACGTTCAACAAAATAGAAATGCGCACGAAGCATTTAACTTTAATTTCACTATAAACATATCATGAATAAAATATTTTTTGTTTACAGTCAGTTTCCATTTCATAGGGTATTATTTCAACGTTTGACAACCGCAAACGACAAACAATTAAAAAAATTAATGAACCACAAGAGACTAGGTACACCCATATTAATTAATAGAAATATTTCTGTCCATGTTAATGCATTATCTATTAAAATCTAAACATTTTAAAATGTGAAGTTTGAAATGACGATGCTCACAACGTCTTTTCCGGTTTCTAGGTCACCTCTCATATCGCCTCTCAACGCAGTAATACTCAAAATTAGGAAATTTACTCGAAGGAATTGTAATAAAAAGAGTCATATAATTAGAGGCAGTTAGTGAGAACGACCTGCTTTGAAGGTAATAATGCGCGCAGTCAAAAATATGACTGAAACACTAAAGGACCAAATATTTTATCAAACATATCATCAGGAATTTTTCCACATACGGACTCTTTATCATGAAGTTATGACCTAGGTTTACCTGTACGCTCGTATAATAGTTAAAGAGAGGGTTCATGATTTTTTTAAATACATGGCATTAAAACGATGCGTTGAAAACAACGGTACAAGCATTTAACAGCATTATTGTTGGTTAGTTTAGTAGCATTGCATTCAAATTTTCCGAAATATTGTTTTTAGCTCATCAAGAAGCACATTATGACCAAATTAAACATAATTGAAAGGGGAAGGCTTTGTGGTCTGAACCCCACCAAAATAAAGAAAATACACTGTAAAGTGACATATTAATTATGTTATATTGAGTGACAATGGGAGACGGTACTGGAAATCGAACCCGAACCTGCAACAAGCGTACTCGTACTATCGGTGGTTAGAAACCAGCGCGCAATGATAGTGTCCCGGGTTCGATTCCCAATTCCATCCCCGATTTCCATTCATTATAAGACAATTAAATAAACATTATATACATCATTGTGTGGTGCTAATTGTATTTTATAATAATCAATTTAATTCTAAAAAGTGCACTCTTGTGCTCGATTGAGAGTACCCCCCCCCCCAAATGCTCATTCTACAAAAAATCCCTTTCAAATGTTCAAAGCTAGTTACAAGAAAAGGATTCTCTCTTTGCCCACAAAGAGGAATCCATCAGAACTCAAGAATTATGATTTTTATATGCTAACATGAATTTCAAAATGAAGTTAAAAACAATTTATCTCCATGATAAATTGAAAGGCGTTTCTATGTTGCTCAATGAGCAACATAGAAACTCCTTTCAATTTATCATGCTTTGATAATGTTGCTAAAGCTCCACAATTACCAAGTATAATTTATCTCCAGTTATGGAGGGAACAAAATAAATATTATCAAGCATCTGGAATTCTGAATGGTTAAAAATGTTCCATAAAATTTTTTATAGGTCAGGTGTGATCTCATAACTTTTCTTGAAAAATAATAATGTACGTACGTCTTACACGCATCATGAATTCTATTTTTACATTTTTAAATCATTGATTATGAATGTACTTGTGGGATGTCACGACCTATTTATTTAAATTCTATTCATTTTAACACCTTATCTCCCCAAAACATTACAAATAGTATCGATGTGCATTAAGAAATACGGAAAGATAAATGTACACAGCTCCCATTGGACGTTGGAAGAAGAAAAGCGGTGCGCCGACAACTGCAATCGCTTTCCGCGATAAGTTCTTCCCTTCCACCAAGCTTCCTTCCTGTGGAAGCAGCGATTTCAAACTCCCACCCGCATACAACTCCTTTGCTAAGTATGTGTTTTGGAATATGCCAGGAATTCTCATAGCAATATACTCGTGTAACACGATATTATTTATTCCATGATATTATTTGAAGACGAAAAATATCATGTTCACCTAGTGTTATAAGAAAAGGAAATGTAAATCGTTACGGTAATTACGTCTACAATTCATCAACATTATACAGACTTTTATTTGTCACATAACACATTCACACTCATTAGGTGCCTAATTATACGTTGCATGAAAAAATACATGCATATCATGCTTGTAACTTACACCATAGGAAAATATGCCAGCGAATGAAAGTATTTTCTTCTCATTTTCTTGTTTTTTGCGTTAAACCTGATAAAATTTAAATGCTGAAATTAAATTGTTTTATTAATTGAATTTATTAAGAATAACGACGTTAAATAAAGAGCAAATACTTTTGTTAATAAATTCCAATAGCGTTATTTTATCATATCTTATTAGTAGATTCTTTTCACAATAGACCACACACCTCTTGCAAGCATTGAGTATTTCAGTTGCTACTTTTAAAATCCAACTATAGCAATACCACGTCAAAAAATAAACACTTTTCAAACCTGTGCTGTATACGAGACATATAGCTATATACGAGACATACAGTAGACATCGAACAAGGTATTGATAAATTTGAATTGATACTTAAATTTTACTTCAAAATATTATGTTTACAAAATTTAATAACTAGCTTCATTAATGTGAGTAGGTNTCTCCCCCCCAAAAAAAAAAGTGGGATTCCGCCCCTGAAAGCATTATAGTATATTAGAAATTACAAATGTCAGAGAACAAATTAAGCGAGACTAAGCTACGCGGAGTATGAGAGTCTATGTACCTATGGTAAATATATTCCAGTTGGTATCCCGAAAACAAATTCACGATTCAGCAAATCGTGAGATCAAAATTTATGTGTCCACAATTCACTATATCTTATTCCTAAAAGACTACCTTTGTAAAGATCCCATTTCTCCCGTCGTACTTAACGAATAGCAAAAAATTTCAAACATTTCAAGATGAAATATAGTATTGTACATTTTATTTATTACTATTTCTTTCATAATTTGTTTGAAATAGAAATTAATTTAGAGTTGTCAGTCACTGTCTTCCGTCTGGCAGCATCGGAAGAGAAAAAATGTATATGTAAAGAAACTCCGACCCTACATATTTATATCTTTGTGGGTACTACAATCACATATAGGCATTAACAACAAAATATTACTTTTTAACAATGGTTGATACATTTTGTCATGCGTTGTATTAGAGGTTGGAAATTAATTGTAACGAACGTTTTCTAGCAATTTTAAACACAGACAATATTTTTGTCTTCAAATATGTGGGAAACTATTATTCGCTTGAAACGTATTTTGGATCATCAGAATGTATTCATTTTCATCCAGTACATAACTTTTTTATCGTACATAAAACAATACGAAAATTTAACCATGTAATGTATTCACTTTCATGCATTCTTTTAGGAAAAAAGGTTTTTTGTCATCCTTGGTTTTGTTACGGATTTGAAAAATACTTCAAATTATTTCAAAACATGCCAATGTTTAAAACAATTATATTCCTTGCATGAACAGGTTCAAGTGAACTGAGCCAATCATAGTTCACAACAGGTATCCTCATAGGAGGATTGCTTTTGCCATCAATTATTTTCAATAACTTTGTCACAAAAATTATGAATTTTCGAATTCGCTTACATTAACACTATCAAAGGATCATGCAACCGCGTAATTTACGTCACTTAAAACATAATAAGGAATCATCCAAAAAATAAGTTCGCTTTGAGTGGGGCGTCCCATTGAGCGTTATATAGATGTACGGTAAATTGAAGTGGGGAGAGGGGGTCACAAAGATATGCACGTAAATGGAGTTTCATATTATTGCATATACATTCCAGATCACGAGAATCACAATAATCAAATATAATTATAAATATAACTGTATGAAATGTTTCAAAAATAAAATAAAATATTGCAATGTTTTTTAAATCGCCGCTAAAAACTTTATATTTAAACATAATAAAAGTTTCAACAAATTACAAAAATATTTTATCAACACCAGGGGGGTACCTAATAAATTTGAGACGTTCACTGATGGGATGGGGGTCTAGTCGTGACATGTTACAAAGTGCGAGGAGGATCAAAAATTTCTCGTTTTGGCGAATGCATTTTATGGATGATGCCTAATGGTGGTTCAATGATCACAGTTATTAATTTATACAAACTACGTAAATTTATCCTGAATTTTACCGATACATGGTATTAGTATGATAGATCGCCAATACACGTAGATACCCGAGATTGAAAAACATATTTACCTAACGTTCCATAGAATGATTTGCAATCCGAAAGTGGACCCGAGTTTAATCTGAATTCGCCTAATTTATAGGCAAATGAAAGCGTATGACAACTTAAGTTAAATTAGTTACTTCAATCTCCGTACAGGAAGGAAAGAGAGGAGGAGGAGGAAGAAGAAGAAACACTTGTTCGGCGTCTCTACACGGACGTATGAGACATCCTTATATGGAAACAAAGATAAGCAGGTTGTTTGTATGCGTTATGAGAAATGTGATAGGTTCCCCTCCCTCTCCACTTAGATACTCAATGACGTCAATTCCTTTAGTAAACTATGAATTTTGAAATCATCAGTAGGTCACGAGCAAAAAGAAAAATAAACAATAAAAAATAAAATATGCAATTGAGAGAAGTAAAAAAATGTCATTGGATAACGTGTTTTCGTCGTAAAACTACAAAACAAATAAATATAGAGATTTCCGTATTTTTACTTCAAGGTTACTTCATACAGAACATAGGAAAATGACTCTCCTTAATTTTTTAGAGCCCTAAATTAGATAACATCGTTTTGATGAATGTATCGGTACAGGATACGAGGAAAGCAAAACGAATTTTATTTTCGCGTTCGTCAAAGATTCATAAAGAAAACAAACAAATTTTTAAGAAAATATGAGTAGTATTTTGATTCATTTTTGGTGTATCCGCAGTGAAATGCGTTTCATTTCCAATATTTTAGTTTTCCTTCAAGTGCTACTAACAGCAATAGTTCTTCAAATATCAAAACAGTTAAAGATATTAAACACATTTACTATTTATTATTGAAGGTTATTTTTATTCAATTTCTTTTACACTCTCAGAACGAAATGAAAATATAGAACTAAGTAAATAAACATGCTGATGATGTGGAATTAATCTTTAAACAATAATATGAGAGTGAATCTCTCTTAATTTTCGCTTGAGTTACGATAGATTCCTTCTCACCTCTCGTAAGGAATGGTGTGTTCAGAGAAATTGAAACATTTATCCCTCCTCTTGTGGCCAGAATCATAGAAATTTTAAAGAAACAATTTAGTGCTGAAATTATCGTGTTTTATTAAATTACAACAAAATATGATTTTATTATCATAGAACATAGAAATATTATCTACAGAAATATAGATGAAATAGGAACATAGAAAGAGAGAGAAAGATGCCGTCATCTAGAAACAAATTACTATCCATTATTTTATGTTGAGAATTATGATCCACTGAAAATGTTTGTCACTATCAATGACAAATGACAGTGTACGACAAATTATGGGCAATTTTATTTTAGTGTAGAGAGATAATTAAAAGAACAAGAAAACACTACATACATTTGCGCTTTTAGTATGAATACTAGCGTCGTATCTCATCAGTTAATGAATAGGAAGAGTTTATCTAACCACAGATTATTCTGAACAACAATACAATAAGGGTTTCCGTAATGAATTTATGCTCTTACATGAATCCGAAACGTGCTCTTAAAACAGTCCATTTTGTCGCTCCAAGGTGTTGGAATACGGCAGAGCAAGTTTCGCTAAATTCCCAGGAAAGCGGAACCCTCGTATCCTGAACAGAACGGTCCCATTGAGTCTTTCCCCTTCCACGACAGAGAAGGAGGAAGGAAAGTAATAATGGAGGTGCCATTCCACGGGGTGTTCAAAGCGATCTTTTGGAAGATGCGGCCCATAGGGGATTGGGTTGAGGGGGAGGGTAGTAAGACGAAGGTATGAGAGTAATAACATCGGGCCAATGGAAGCATCTGAGGCGTCGAATCAATCCAAGTGTATTTTAGAACTTTTAGGAAGAAATCATCTTGCTTTTAAATGGCGAACTGTGATAAAGACCAATTACGTCGAATATTACTCGTTACATAATGGGAAGCAAAATCATTCATTACTATGTTCTGGAACACACGTATTTTCGCGATTTCACTCCTTCAAAAACAAATTACGTGTAAAATACAGAAACATATATAAATAAAAATATACAATGTCGATACAGAAAACTAGAAATAGTTATTTTCTTCTCCGAATTTTGTCTCAACTTAAAACTATTGAAGACAAACCTTTCTTCAAAATAAAATGAAAAATCGTAAACTCATATCAAAGAAATCAGTTTGCAAACAATTCAACTAACTCACTAAAAATATATGTACCCCTTCCAAAACAAATATCTTGCAATAGGCTAAACATTATTCAATAACTAAAACTATAGTACAGTATAGTTTACATCAATGGGTTTACCCCACAACCCACCCCAAAAACATATCTCTTGTCACAACATGGACGAGCAAAAATAAAGCACGAGTTACAATCTATNGTTAGGACATTTAAGTAACTGTCTAATTCCTGTCTCTTATACACATCTAGATGTGTATAAGAGACAGGTCTACTACCCGGGGGCGGTGGAGGCGGCGGACGTCCACGGCAGCGCCGCGACGCCCGAGGTAGAGACTTCGCCACTGCTGAAAAATAGCACACGCTCGGCGTTGACACACTTCGCGGAGGCGGGGGAGGGGGGCGTTGAAGAGAGAGAGAGAGAGAGAGAGAGAGGGAGTGATTCGACGGAGAAAGGGCCGCTGCGGTGGCTTTGGCAGAGGGAGAAGGGGGTGGAACACATACTGAGGAAAAAACGAGTTGCGTCACAAACAAGTCGAAAAGTACGCATGCGAGAAGGCGGCAGGGCTCTGCACTTCGAAGCGACAGCTATTCAAGAACACAGATGGCGAGGAAGTGGGAAAGTTAGCACGTGACACGAGGTATCTATAGACAGTCGAGTACTTGGATAACATATGGCATTCGGAATCGAAAGTTAGCCAGGTTCTTGACAGCATGGGAAGTATTCTATAGATAAGAAGACATAAATATTACATCAAGAATGAGTAAATGTTCACTTAATATACACATGCATAAAACACACCACAAGAAAAACAAAACACGATTCAGTTTATTTATCATTGAAATATTAAACAGCAATGTACACACTACAAATATCAAAAATTCATCCGGAATAAATTAAAAATCCACTGTATATACATAACAAATATTTGCCAATATAATTCACACGTTAGAATAAATTTCGTGCGTATATAAATAAAGGTCATTTTCAGCCAGTTAAAATATTTAAAATTTGAGAGCACAATTAAAAATCTCTAATATGAGACAAGTAAAAGTATTACTTAAAACATGCATGTTTCTTAATGTCTAACGAGAGGAGAAAAGAGAGTGAAAATAAATAGAAATTTCTCTGTAAAAAGAGTCCACGACGTGACCGCAAGTTCCGTCGATAGTGAAGCTGGTGTCAATGCACGCACGCACAGTCGCACCCTAACCGTGGAAGGACACGAGAAGGGCACACGCCTTCACTTGCTACAGGAGCGGACGCCGAGAGAAAGTGACAAGCAAATCAACTTACACGAAATAAACAACTGAACGTTCTGACAGTGTTTTGATTGGAACTGATACCATCATATCTGCATTATTTTGTGGTATACGTTCACGAATCGCAATCTTTTTTTAAGTTCCTATGTTTATGTGGGCATCACTCAGCGTAGTATTTGACTCACCTAACTGAAGTGAAGAACGGCACTGTGCATGCCCCTTCCCTTCTCGCCAGCTCACACACTCCACACAACCCAGCCACGGACGGGCTCTCGAGCGTAGAAGAATCACTCCACTATAATACCACGTCGTACACTGTCACATGCGTCCCAACACGGTTTCACTTGACTATACGCTTTACACTCCACCACGCCTACGTCACCATTAAGGATACATATATTATTATTTCTCTCATCCAGTAACTTGATACTAAACTACAAACAGATTGAGATTTTAACTCGTAATATACTTCCAAATTATTACGGACACTTTAAAGTTCGTGGATTAAAACACTCGCGTCCACAGCATCGTCCTTTAACGCAGCAGCCCCCGCCCCGGAGGAAACCACGACGAAGCAGAACTCCGCTACCGCCACCGACGACCCGCTCTTGATGCGACACTTCGCATGCTGCGCCTCGTGCGCAGAAACAAGGTGTGGAATTACTGCGCGTGAACACGAAGTGAGCGTTCACAATGTGGCGAAGCGTCGGGGCGCGGCGACCGGGTCGGGGCGCAGCGCGGACGACACGACGCGTGGCACAGGACTCTCCCTGACACAGGATCCTCGCGACTGGCGGAGGCGAACATATCCTATGCCAGCACACGGCACCACCGCCGTAGCCACCAAAGCTCAGATAGTACACGAGAGCACCGTACCGATGCCAGCGCTATGGTTGGCTATGTAGAAGGGGCACCGAAGAGGCGGCGCGCGAATCACAAAAGGTTATAAATACATTCTGGACGGCTCGCAAACAAATCGGAAGAAAAAACTAATGTTCGGGAAATGCGTTTGTAACTTAGATAAGGAATTACGTTGACAAATTTGACATTCTAACATTTAAGAACTTAGTCAGTTATCAAACAATATTTATAACGTTTTTTGTAATTCGCGCGCCTTTGATACCCCTTCCATAACTCCAACCATAGCGCTGGCATCGCTGTGGTGCTCTCGTTTACTATTGTGCGTGGGGACTACGGTGGTGGCGCGCTTATGCGGTGATGACGTTGGTTGAGATAAATGTTTGTTCACTCGCTTAATTCACCTAGAATTTATTTCTTGGAAATAAATAACATTATTATTACTGTACTTTGATTCTATTTAAATTTTTTCCATTAAGGCATTAAGTTTTTATTCCAAAATGTCAAAAGTGTACTTTGTAATGCAATAAACAAAAGACTTTAGTTTCTTATTTTTTTATACATGTCAGATACCTTCACCAACAATTTATAGGGCCTTACTGAGATCTCGCCAGTTTAAATGTCAAAAATATTCAATCCTTATTGATAACAGACTTATTTTTATATTTCTACGTACATGAATCAAAAGGCGCATTCAATACGAGTTCTCGGGGTTCAAACCCTCTCCGAATTTTCTCTTGAATATGAAAATCCAATCAGAACACATTATATCATTGTCACTAAGTAATAGTTTCTAAAATTCTCTTCAAGTCTATATTTGAAAACAAATTGAAATTGAAAGTTAACTCTGGGTATGCTTTATATAGTTTTCATTTTTCTATCCCGTATTCAACATTCTTTTCAATGTATTCCATATTGCATTTTTTGCTTTCATTAATTTGTCCTCAATGTTGTATGACAATTTTGTTGATCACGAATTAAAGAATAGTGAATGAACCGAGCTCTCGATAAAGCTAGGATCAACCATAAACTTTCATTATTTTTCAACTTTCAGGGGAACACACGTGAAATTTCTAACAAATTGGTTCAATGAATGGAAATGGTTGTGCTACTTAAAAAAGGAGACGGAGCAATTTGCAAGTACTGAGTTCTATTCAACGCACTGCTAGCAAACAAACACTTTAGAAATGGGACAGGTTGACGCACCAAGGTTTCATTACCGAATAAATGAAAGCAAAAAAACGTTGAAATAGCCATTTGCAAAGTTGACGCCATCGAGAGTAATTCTATTCCACTGCTATCGAAAGAAGGAAGGGGAAAGAAAAGAAAAACAGCAAGATGCAATTCATTTGTAATTGAATCAAGAAATTAATAAACATTGTGGATCATAAGTATATTTTGGGGTTAATAATTGAGAAAACTTTTTTTATTAGTAAAAAGGATTTCGTTAAGAGGCCGCTATGACAAAACGAAAAAAAACTAATTTTAGGAAATGCGTTTGTAATTAACATTATATAAGTTAGAACATTGGGGTCATTGATATTCAAACATTTAAGAACTTAGTCAGTTGTCAAACGATATTTATAACGTTTTTTGTAATTCGCACGCCGTGCTTCAGTACCCCTTCCACATCGCCAACCAGAGCGCTGGCATCGCTACGGTGCTCTCGAGTACTATGGCTCTTGGGAGACTACGGTGGTGGTGCGTTTATGCGGCGATGACGATGGTTTGTTAACTGCTGGTTCACTGTTCACTATTTGTTCACTGTTGATGACGTTGGTTTGACGATAAGTTAGTTCACTGTCGCTTAATGGAACTAGAATATTTTTTCTTTGAAATAAAAAACGAGATTATTACTATATATTGATTCTTATATAATTCTTCCTACTAAAGTCTTAATTCTTTATTCCTAATTTTCAAAAATTTGCTTCGTAATGCAGTAAACAAAAGAGTTTAGTTTCTAATTTCTCTATACATGTCTTATTCTTTCGCCAACAATTCGACGGACCACTTATCTTCGAGATGCCAAAATTCGATGTCTACTGTAATATAAATTAAATATATTTTTTAATATAGTATCACTAATGAATCCATCATTATACTGTACTCAGGGGCGGATTCAGAATATCATTTTCGGAGGGGTCCTTGAAGAGAAATACCAGGGAATGAGGGGCCCTTCACCGGATTTGTTTTGCAACGTATCTTTTTGAAACTGTAATTTAAGACATTCCTATACATAAATAAATCATTAACATAATAACCTTGACAAATGTTTTGAAATAATTCGTGTTTTTAGCCATTTTTAGGGGGAGTTCCTTCTATTGTTAATTTATCTGTGTTATTTTCAGTTACATAAATGACACGGACTCTCGCAGAAGTACGAGTATACTAGAAACAATGAAATATTGTAGCCCTATACTTATGTTCCCATGTAGCATTGGAAATCTATAAAAGTTAAGTCGTTTATTTGTCCTATGAACTCTTCTTTTAAATACAGATTATATTTGTTCGTCTTGTTGCTTTCATTGATCATACTGAATTTTTTAAAAGCAAAATTTTTCCTTTTTTATAACTATTTGTATCTTTTTGGGGGGGNCCCCCCCCCCCACCATAGTTCCGCCACTGACTGAACTATGAAAATTCGTTCTACTTACACTTGTATTTTCAGATAAGAGGACTTCAGACCTACATATATTCGTCTAATTCACTGTGCTATGTGTTTCTTACTTGTACTAGAGTTGTAAATAGGATTTACTATTTATAGTTACAAATACGTATGAAGTACAGTGATTCAAATCAGCCCCACAGATGCTGTGCTTGTATAACTTTATTTTGCGCAGATCGAATACGAGTCTTCAGTGTTGTGCAATTTGGGGGAAAATACAGTTTACAAAAGTCACATGATGGAACGAGCAGGGTGATGTAAGATTAAGCGGTGAGTCATTCTCACGAAGTTGGATGTAAGATGATGACTTTGATTTTCCTGTTAAAATAGATGGTAAGCAAAATATAATATTTATCTTTATTGGCTTGTTCATTATGTTATGTTGAATGATAATGGGAGATGGGACCGAGATTCGAACTTGGGACCTTGAGCTTAGCGCGCTCATGCGCTTACCGACTGCGTCATCCCGTTCGCTTTGCGAGCCCGTCTTCCATCCTTATTCAAATTCTTCGACTCTCGGTCCCGCCTCACATTTTCATTCAACATAACATAATTAATCTGTTACCTGGCGGTGAGGTTCACCGCAATCTAAGAGATTTCTATGTGTTTACTTGGCTTACTAAATTCCAGCGGCCGGTTAAAGGAATTAGAAATATGCCTCAAAGTTTTCTGTATCGTTCTTTTTATTGTCCAAGTCCAACTTCTACCTGGTCTTATGGCTTTTAAAATGTATTTTGTGTTAGTATTTCATTGCATGTCGTAAGCTTTTCTGTCCGTCTAGACTGTTGTCCGTTAGTTTACGTTCGTTTCGAAGTTGAGTAGAGACGATTATTGTAACTTTCGGGCAGCACCTTCCTTGACAAAATCTTGGGTGAGCCAGTGGACAAAAGGACATAAAAATGTGATTCCTGAAACTAAATAATATAATCTGTTCCACAATTCTTCTGTAAACCTACTTGAATATTATTTCTCCTTTGTACAAACATATAATTATAGAAGAGTAGAACTATTTATTTCTATAATTATTTTTTCATTAAGTCACGAAATTTCACGACCTTTAATAGAAAAATTACTATATTTCACTGCATGACATTTCAAGCATGATTTTGCATTACATGTCGCGAACGAATTTATATAATATGTTCAGCAAAAATAATATTGATAAATAAATACCATAATTTATTAATATTAATATTATAAATACCCTATATATATATATATATATATATATATATATATATATATATATATATATATATATATATATAATATAGGGTATTTATTTATCAATATTATTTTTGCTGTGTGTGCGCGCGTGTGTGTGTGTGTGTGTAAGTTTACATACTCCTATGGGTTATTATGTGTATCAATTTAGACATGAACCCTGAAGTAATGTCTTTTCCTGTATAAAATCCTAACAGGCAGTTAGGACATTTAAGTAACTGTCTAATTCAGTACCTCGTTTCATGAATTAAAATACTGGGAAATTTCCCTAAACAAAGATTTACATGAATCTCTTTGGTGAGAGTTACATATTATCTGAACTCTTTTGTACTGCTTATGTGCTATGTGTCGAGTTGCCCCCAAACATAATCCTTAACTTTAAATAAGTCAAAGTATTAGCAAAATATTCACAGTGGGAAACGAGTGAACTTATAACATTGGCCACCATTTTAAACGCACAGCAAAATTTAATTATTTCGGATTATTTATTATTAATTTAATTTTATCTTGACATCATATTAAATATGGAGAATTAAAGTTCATTTCCTCAGCAGTTTTTATTGAGTCCGGTTATAGAAATTTACACTTGGTTAACTGGGTACCTTCTATTTCCATTTTTATCTAAACGGCAGAATTTGCGAAATTAGCTCTAAATTTCACGACCTCAATGCTTGAAGAAATATTCCCAACTTCCATTAAGATTAAATTCAGATATATTCTTAATAAAACTTTGATACACTCATATGACAAGAGTGGCAAGAATCATACACTCATTCCAACTAAAGTTAATGTGTAACCGGAATGAACTTATTCATATGGGCAAGTATAGCATCTACTAGCTCAACCATTACCAACAATTTTTAACAAAAAAATCTCAAATTTTAGTATAACAATATGTTATTTTTACTATTTGTGATTTAAAAGTAGAACCGTATTAAATAAACATAATTATATTTATAATTTAAGTTTATTTCAGTATCATCGTACTGTACGAGATTCTTTCCCACCCCTTTTCGTCTCAGTCGCACAACGCACCCGTCCCTCAATTCTCTTTCTCCATTTACTTCTTTAATAGGAATTTTACGATTAGTTGCAATATGTCGTATACTCTTGTTTTACACGTAAGTGTAGTAATCAAGTTCATTTTACTCACCCCTTTTGTGTTAATTAAATTCCAAATATTTCTATTTAATAATTACTGTATTCTTTATTATGAATAAAATTCGCTTTCAAGAATGAATAATGGTGACAACGAAGTTGGTCAAACTTTTAATTGAAAATACATTTACTACAACTGTGGCGTCCAAGCACTTCTTAGAACTGCTAGTTCCAAATCACTGCTTTAGTCTTATTTTCAATTAAAATAGGATTACAAGGGAAGGGAAGAGTTTCTTCCACTCCCATTCTTGTAGACTGATAAGGTTTGTATTATCGTTGTTGCTTAATAGTAAATGCCGAAACGTGTCTCTGCATCTACCCCTTTGTCCCCTTCCTTTCTGAGCGTGTGCACAAACCAGAGTGCGTCGGGATAATTGGACTGGCATGAGTTGGGCCCCAGAGTCAACTCAGGTAAAATAAAAGTATGAATTGGACCCCGAACCTCCCACAATCCCTCTTTCCGAGGCAAGAGTTGGACTCCGGTGAGCGGCATGAGTTAGAGCTGTCTAACTTAGATACGTCTCCCCTAGCTTGTTGTCGTAAAATTAAAGTTAACTTGTCCTGTTTAATTATAATACACATACTTTTTTCATTGAAAAGTTCAATGTGAGTAAACACTACTAATAACTTACTCTCGTACATTTTTAAATAACAAATACTAAGCAGTAGTCGAATAAGACATAAGTAACTAATTTACTTATATAATCATTATTGAATATACGATACTTAAATAATTAATTGATTTTTTAACGCAATAACTAAAACTTATATTGTACAGGCATGAGAATGAAAATATAGAGTAGGAAAATGAAAACAACTAATGACATCACGAGCAAATAATTTTAATAAATTAATAACATACAGAATAATGATTAAATAAATTTATGGTCAAAAAAAGCAGTACGAACTACGTATGACCACGTAAAAAGTTAGCTACGAGTTATAAGACTGATAGAATACCATCATGTTTGTGATTTAACGCAAAAAATTTATTTTACATGTACGAATTATTATCGAACTATAGATTATTCTGAGTATAGTGTTTAAAAATTATAAGAATTGAAATAACACTAAATTCACGATTAATTGTTACAATAAACACGCCCCTAGACAAAAGCCTTAATATAATTGTTAAAAATTACGATCAAATCGTTTTATGTTAACATTTCTCGTGAAAAACTGTGATAGAGGCTAAAAAAAGTAAAAAAAGTCACAATTGATTAGATTTATTCTTAGTAATTTGCCATTTACAAAATTCAAAAATATTTGTTTGTTTGCATTTTATACTTAATTGTTTGTTTACGCGCGGCACGATTCAACGGAGTGACAAGAATTTCTTGGAAACCAAAATGGTGTGATGTGTAAAAGGGGTGCAAATTCAACAGATATCTCCTTGGTCATTTACCGCGTACGCAGTACAGTAATATTAATTTGCTTTTATTTGATAGATATTTGTATGTTTACACGTGGATAAAAAATTGCCGGAGTGTAATATGTCTAATTTTATTTAAATAAATAAATAAATTTAATATGTGAAATGGGTGAAAAATATATTTAAGATTTTTTAATGGTACTGGTGTTTGTTTACGTCAATACTTTGAATTGTGTCATATGGGGTTGTATCATTGGTAAAATAATTTTTTATCAACTTTATTAGAATTAAATTTCAAAACATGCATATATTTCTATAAAACCATTCAAATAAACATTTCATTCTTGAAACATTTTTCGTACAGAATATATTTTTGCAGATATTTTTGCGATAGCACGAAAGTTTTTATTATAAACAATGTTTCATTGCTAGGATCTGAAAAAAAATTACTTAGTCATCACTTTAAAGCAATTGATTTAAATACTTAAAATTGTCAAAAAATTCAAAAATTAAATTATGTTATACTAATATTCTTGCAAAGCAAATCATTTTTCGTTAATACTATGCACGGATTCGTTATCAGCGACCTCTAGAACTTCTGGATTCTGAATTTTTAATCACATTGAATAACATTCTCGTTCTCTGGCCAACTTTTCGTAATCTTGCACCACTGTGCGCCGTCTCCCGCAATTCTAATGCTGGTTCTGGTCACAATGCTGAAATTTTGCGTACGTTATCAGAAATGCACGACAATACAATGTACGACAATAACGTATAAGTTCATTAGAGCATTTACAACTATACTTGAATAATTAAAGACTTAAGACCTTTATGAACGAATTATATATACACTCTTGTGTGTGTGTGTGTGTGTGTGTGTGTATTTTCGTTTCAGCCAACGAAGGACCACGATGACGAGTGTTAGTAAGGCTCATCTCCGTACGAGTTTACTTACTAGACACATCGTACCTTTTGGGGGGAACAGCTTCCAGATAGGATCTAGATTGCTGTATCCGGTATTACAACTACGGTTGTTAGCAGCAGAGGATGAACTTTTCATACGTCACAGGTATTTAAACTGAGACATGGAAATAAAAAGCTACAAATTTTATCTTACCCCGCCCGGGTATCGAACTCGGGATGAATTGGTGACGAGCAATCATGCTGACACCGTGGGGGATGTACACACGCACAAGAGCCCACTACGTTTCGACTTGGTTTTAAGCCGTCATCAGATCCATAAAAGGTATATTTATTTATCTATTTAGATTATATAATGGACGTTAATTGTAGTAGAATTTACACTTAAATGACTCTAAAGTTGAGCTATTACGTATCAAATACTAAGAATGTTCTTTGCATATAAATAAAATTATACGGCTACGATGTAATTATAATATCATATTATATTTATGTTACCTAAACTCTGTAACCACACATGTAAAGTCTTCGGGCAAATCAATGAAATACAAAATAATTATAAAATACAATTCTCCGCGTGAATAACTAAGGGAGATACCAGTAAACGGAGACAGAACTCTGACTCACCTTACTAGTAGTAGGTGAAACTACCGAGGTTTCGGCCATCCCACTTTATCAGGTCAATGTCTCTGTTGCTTGGTACGTTGATGTGGTTCTGTTGACAAAACTTTTGCGTGACTGGGAAATCCGGGTAGTGTAAGTGTACCACTGGTCGACAATGTGGGTTTCAGAACCAAACGATAAGGTTTCAGAGTACTCCTTTAATTTTTAAACTTTAATTTTGATGCATTATTGAATGCCCTTCATAACCGAAAGAGGTGCTATTAAATTTCTGACGGGAACGAATTAATGAGAGAGGTCGTGGAATGAACAGGATTTGTTATTCCTCAGAGTGACTGTAATACGACGTTTTGCCGGTAAGAAATGTAGATGAAATTTTGATTTCTCGAGAAAATATATTTATCAATCATGAAATTTCCTATTTGATAAGCATAATTGGGGTATTTTTATTGCTTTATTTATTTTTAGGTTTCTATGGTAATTATGAAATGAGAAGTTGTCAACTCCTAGAGCTCAATTTTCTACATGTTTACAGAGGTCGACACGAGAAAAAAAAAACAACTTAAAATTATATACAAAATCTTTACACCATTGATATTTGAATCCAGTTCTCTGGCTACTAAAAATCAGTTTCCAAATCCAGTCATTAAAGACAAAAGATTTATATAATATTTTATTGTGAAAAACCACTTAGCAAATTACCAATGTGTAAGAGATTAATAATAAATAAATATAAATATTACATAAAAATAAATAATTTGTAATTATAAGTGAGGTATTGTAATGTTGCCTGGGAAACACAAGGATTTGGAGAAGGAAAGAAACGGAACTGACGTTTCAGATTTCATAAGTTAACAGAGAAAAGCAAATTAGTAAGATTTAATCTTAAGATGTCGAGCTCTATAGCAATTACCCTGCTGGCTTCATAGAACAACTTTATTCCGGTTGAGCACGATATCTGTTAATGGATGAATTTTCTGGCCCAGGATAGGCAGTCGAAGAGTAAATTGATCCTGAAATATATTTTATATATTTACGGAACACTTAAACCCAATCATTCAAGAGAGAAATTGTAATTTAACTGCGAAGTAACAATCAGTTTAATAAGTTCAAATCGCAAATAAATTCAGCACTTCAAGAACGACAAGAGTAGCTCAAATATTATAAATTATAAATTTTCTTCACTCCGTCAACATTGTCTTTCGTGTTATGATTTTATCAACTCCGTATCGAACTTCAAACGTGCGGAGTAATTGTAGATCAGATCACACACTCAGAATGATATCGTATTCATCACAATTACGATTCAATTTTATGGTGTTCGTTCTGTTCATATTTGCCAAGTTAAAATGTTTAGTGCTGTTGATTTGGGGTCAGGGTGCAATGATGGCATCTCCAACTTAGAAAAAAACAGCGCCCAATTCCGGAGAATATAATTCTTCAGATCATGAAAGCTCTCTCATCGCGATTCGTTCACTTCAGATACCACATCAATCAGTCTTGAGATCTCTCTAATCATTCCTTCAATACTTAACGTCAATTCACAATTAAACTGCGTCATTTTACTTGCATTTGTTGCATCATTGATCACTGAAATCGATTTTACTTGTTCATATACTGGGACTTTCCAGTCACAAACAGAAAAGTTGACTGTAGTCAATTCTTGGTTGACTGTAGTCAACTTCGCTCGGACACGCGAATGGAATGCAAAAGTGGTACAGAAGTAGACTTCTGTGTTCCCATATGTGCGTTGGGTTATTGAAATGCTTTTTGTGAGGTAAAAGGTCACAGAATGCTTAAAAAATTATGAATTACTTGACGATTCTTCAAATTCGAATCTTCTGACTGGACACAACTTGCATCCTCAGCTCAGCGCGTTTCTTCTGTCTTTGTTATACCATCGATTATTTTGACTTCG
This sequence comes from Laupala kohalensis, assembly GCA_002313205.1. NCBI lineage: Eukaryota > Metazoa > Arthropoda > Insecta > Orthoptera > Trigonidiidae > Laupala > Laupala kohalensis. The sequence goes on along the minus strand of NNCF01131415.1, from coordinate 443,728 downwards.
CTCAACTCTCCTCCTCAGCGAAGTCAAGCGAAGTTGACTACAGTTAACGTTTTTCATGAATGGAATGCTCGTAAAGTTGACTAGTCGACTACAGTCAGCAGTTGACGTAACTGGAAAACCCCTTCCGCAAGATACAAAAAGTATATAATCGAGAACATTTTTGATCGTGCGATTTTGGCGGAGTTCACGCCATTACGCCTGCTTTTCCCTTCCATGATTTGGTAGAGAGAGTTGGGAGAAACATTTAGGGTTTTCACAACATTAATCTAAATAATTGTTTATAAAAATATCAAATCAATTAATCGAAACGTTTCGTTTATTCTTTTGTTCAGAAAAAGAGATTAGCATTAATATATCAGTTCATGCGATATATTACACCCAGATTTAAGATAGAAATAATAAATATTTTAATATATAGACACTTAAAATATCACATCAATTATCTTAGATGACGCAAACATGTAGTGATAAAAATATGAATCACCTGAAATTGAATATTTACATAGCGGTGTTTTTCAGGGATCCATCTTTGGACCGTTGAATGATATTACAACAAACTTAAAATGTCGTTCGCATATATATGCCGATGATTTTCATGTGTACGCCAGTGTTAACAAAATGGAGATAAATGAACTTATTCGGAACGTAAAGTACTCGTACGATCTTAGTGTCAATGAAGACTGGTCCACTAAAAACGGTCTAAAACTTTATCCTTTTAAATTTGAAGCAATGTGTCTTCATTTAATAATTCTTCTGATTTCTAAATTTTTACATCAAGTAATAAGTATATTTAGTTTATAATGCATCCTAAAAAGAAGTATTAACTAAATAATTTATAAAGTTTTAATATTTCATTGTGTCATGTTAAATCTTTATTGTAATGTTAGGACGAGACATATTAATGTTGCTGTAAACAATTTAAATGCATTGTATAACAATTTCAAATGGTAAACTAACTTTATATTATTTTGTGTCCCACCTTATTCACCGTGCGCACAATAACTCCTCTGCTAATTTTTTTTTTCACTTTTTTTAATCTTCTAGAAAAATTTGATTATTTTTATTTGATCTGAATTGACAGGTTGATTCCTTGCTTGCTTCCGGAGTGTTAATTAGTTTATTATCCTCCATGAGGTCATACGCAGTTTGTGACTGATCTCTTACCATAAATTTAGAATAATAATATTTATTATTATTATTATTAAAATAGTCTTTATTTTACCTCTCTTTTCAAAATTCTTCTGTGTTTCATGTGCGTTATAAAATACCTCTTATAATTTCAAACTGGACACGATGATCCCGTCGTAGTTTATGGTCCCTTTAGGAATTCGGCTATTCTCTTCCACTGCCACGCCGCGCGCTGCAACGCAAAGCCGGAACTCCCCTTGCAACGTCGCCGCTGCAACGAAGCCAAGCAGAGAATCGATAGCCGCCGCCGCAGCCATTCGCCCCCAGTCGCCTCGTCGGTTGGTCGACTGGCTGGCGAAGGAGCAGATACAGCGAAGAAGATAAAACCCACGTGTACCTCTTTGCACTGGCGATAACGTAGCAATAAATATTAATGGGAGTATTTCCCCCGGAGCTAGCGTTGGAGAGGAACTTCGCGATGCAAGTCTCAACCTTTACGTGCCCTCCACCATTTTTATCGGTTTTCGTTCACAATGTGTAGAAAAATCCGCATGAGTTGAACGCTCTCTTTCGGATAAAATTATCACAACGAAGATGACAAACATCAACTCAACTTCAGCATAATCTTCTTTGTTAAACTGAAGTATAATGAAGAATAAGATGCAAAATCAATTCGCTGCATAAACAAAAGATATGGAGATGCTGGGATGGCGAATTTGCAGTTTGGCCTTGAGAAGCAGATGGAACTTCTGTAAATTCTTAGGGATGAGGAAACCGCTCTGACTGTATCACGTGCTTTGCCAACGCTCCCATTTTGCGGTGGTCAACCTGTGGCAGGGGTTCATTGAATATAATGACTGCTGTGAATGAAAGAATAAAAATGCATTAAGTTAAAAAGAAAGACACAATGTATATAAGCGATATTCTAAATAATCGGTATTTAATACGTTTTGATTAACGGATCTTAAAAATAACACTTTAAAACTTCGTTAAGTAACATAGCAATTCTAGATAGTTGACAATACAGTACTTTCGCAATTTTCGGTACAGCGTATTTCCAGCGACGGAATGTGACACACAAAAATATATTCTACCTAAGCTCCTTAATTTGTTGAATTATGGAACAATTTTTATAATATACTTACATTATAAGCACATTACAATGCTTACTTAGTATTGTACGTACTTTGAATTATTTTAACCCTTTCTTTAAATTCTGTCCCAAAAAACTCTTAGTGCAAGACATTACTTGCAATAAGGGATAGTCCATAGTTCAGCCGTATAGTTCATATCATTACTTGTTTTTGGTTCGGGTTCTAATGTAGCGTTTCCGCGCATTATCAGCAATTTCGAATATAGGTGACTGTGTAGTAGTATTAGCATCGATAATTGTCGCTGTCAACCAAATGTACTGTATTTACATAAGGAATAGGTACGTGGTCCATACATGAGCAATATGTATAAATCAAAGACATTTTTGAACATTTCGAACCAGAATTGTACAATTGATATGAAACAATCTTGTAGCAATTTTTGAGGGGTCCAGTTGTGTTAGTTAATCAATTTTGCAATACTATCACTGTTGGGTGTAGCGGTGCGCCGTCACTCCCAAAACCCCTGACATGCGTCAATAGACTCGTGTCCTGCCATTAAGTTTTGAGCCACGTAGGCAATGTCAGATGAAGAAAGAGCCCCTCCCCCGTCCTTCTCGGTTAGGTCAGGACGGGTGGCGACCTCAAGTAAGGGGGACACTATTGGTCGAAGGAAGGTAGAATTATTGCATGTTCTTTTGTCTCAAACACGAGTTCATCTTAATGTGGAGAACATAATTCGGAAGAAAGAGAAGCGTTCAGATGGATTATTAGTGGAAGGATGTCTGTCCGTAAATTGTTTCAGCAAAGCGTTTATTGGATTGTGCAGAACCCATGACGGATGTTCCGTGTTAATGAGTCCAAAAATAGCCTATCAAGTAATTTCACTAGTCACAGAAAACGTTGTGTCCGATCCAGCAAAATAATGTAAGGGTCGTACATTCCCAGAAGGTGCGAGAAACAATGTCGATGATAAGTCAAAACTTAAAGTTACAAATCATTTACCTGCAGTTACTGTCAAGGCAAAGCAATGTCAAACTGTTAAAGACATTGACGAGACAAAGAATGAAGAACGATGAGCGTCAAGAAGCTACAAATAGCAAGAAGAGTGATCCGTTTACTCTGTTAGTACGAAGCTTTTATTGAGTCATTTTCATGAGGACGTAATAGTGTTAAGGAAGCACTGTAAGACTCCTGTAGGTAGAGGAAGTCATCAAGAATGACCCACAAATCTTACTATTAGGTGTCAAAAATGGTGCATTAGAGGAAACCAATTTGAATGAGATTATTTCTATTATCGAAGAAGAATTCCGAACGAAGACTCATATAAGAACCAAGTTGGGAAAAAGTAAAAATTCACGGAACTGGATAATACAGTTGTCTCCAATAGCATGGAAACAAATGATGAACCGTAAAGAATTTACATTGAGAAATATAAAACCCGGTGAGATATAATAAATGTCACTTGGGAAAACACTCCAGGTAAAGAAAAGATTTGCAAGAAAACTGGAAAGACAGTCATCGGAATGATAACTGTACATGTGAGGAAATAAACTGTGCATTTCGTAGTATATTCAGAAAAAGTTGTGATCATCCATCCAACGATGAAAAGCAATGTCTAGAATACTTGTGTACTGTAGATTTTTGAGACTACGAACAAATTGTGAATAAACTAAACATAATCCAATTCTATTATTAACATCCATTTCATAAATCAAGATAAGAAATTAAAGACTTATGACCTTTTGATGGATGAATAAAATTTATTTTGAGCTTTACCAGAATACGTTTCGACTGTAGGTTTGAGTCAAATTCTTCTATCAAGAGGTCGTAAGTCTTGAACTATTTAAACATCATCCATATTAACACTTGAAAGATGCACGTCGCCATGAGCAACATAGAAAAGTTAGATTTTTTAATAAAACATAATATATTGGTACAAGAACCATCCACAATAGGAAACTATGTGGCAGGTATTGCGACTTATTGTCAAGTCATACGAGTAGGAATCAACAAACTTTTGGCTACGATAGTCATTCCAAACCCCCTGTTGAACTGCTTAAAACCACTTTAGTTTACTTCACCCCGCATGGCAGTCTGTCAACTTACAGGTAATAGGGTTTCCCTCTATTGTGTGTCGTTCTACTGCCCCCACGTGATCCCATTGATCCATTAAATGGTCATTTGGATAGGGTGCTTCGAATCTTAAAAGGTTGACCAATTATAATAGGAACCAGATAAGAACCGTTGTGAAGTGGATTCCCTAGGGGTGGAGGATGGAGGATCTATAAATGTAACCTGAAAGTCCTGAACGAAGAATCAGAATTGTTCACACGCGCTTCGGAATTAGGAGAATCTAATATTGACATCAGTTTAGCTGCCAATACTTCAACTTATCAACACGAACATTGGTGAGTTGATTCTTATTACACTCAATCTGACCACCGTATTCGGAGATGGGACCACCGTATTCTGAGATGGGTTATACACACTAGACAGATTGAGTAGTGACAACATTCTTGATAAATTAAAACTGCATAGAGCATTGGATAATGTATGAAGAGGATACCTTTAGAAGCTTGAAACAGCGTCATCTTGAAATGAATTCACTGCCTAGTGAAGAAATTACTGAGGTTATAAATGAAATAATAATAGAAACTGCCAGGAAAGCAATCTCTCTCGGTTCTTCAAAAAGAAAATAAGTGAATAGGTGACCACCTGAATTGTCAACCTCCAGAGCTAATCTTAGGAAAGCAAGAAGACAACTACCAAATGCACGGAGAAAAGGTTTCTAATTCGAAGACAAATAACGGACAACAAAAAATTAATATTATACAGATTTAAAACAGTACTGGGAAGAATACATTGCAAAAGTATTCGGACTGAATCATCGGTGAACATCGTACAAAATTGCTACGGAGAAATTTCAGTGTCATTTGCGATATGCTCGTTTAGATTGCATCCTGGAGAGCACATAACATTTTAAACAGACTTAATAAAATTTATACTAGACGAATTGTTTCGTGATGATACCATAATTGACGAAGAGGAACATCAGAATGCATGAATAATCTTGGTTGAGCCATGCTACCCATCCAAAAACATGGTTATAGTTAATCTTATATCACTAGAGGAAATATATAACGCTATTTTAAATTTAGATTCCAAAGAGGTACCCGAATTTGACAAAATATATCCATTAATGTTAAAAAACTTCCCGAAGTTATTGAAAGAGGTGCTAACGGCTCTGTATAAAAAATGTTTTGAAGAAGGTATATTCCAAAATTCACATGTATATGGACGCAAGTTATGATGTCATTAATAACTTAAGGTAAAGAAAAACCAGGGCATCCAGACCAATTTATTTGCTTCCAGTGGTCGGCAGAGTGCTGGAATAAATAATGTTTAACAGACTGAACCTTAACTCATTTTCCCTTGTCTGTAGGGGTTGGAGATGAGGATGATTGGGGGTCTCTTTTTGATATGGCGGGGGAACTACAAGAGTGACGGATGCCGTTCCTGAGGCGGTGATGAATGAATGACACGAGGATGAAATGATGATGAGTGAATGTTGGGTTGGAATGATCGGCAGCGAAAACGGGAGAACGCCGCCTGCCGCGAACCCCGCTTCGTCCACCACTGCGAATTCTACTTGGATGAGGCAGGATTAGAACCAGCATCATTAAAAGTGGAAGGTGAATACGCTAGGCACTACGCCACGCGTCACCCTTATGTTTAAGAGACTATTGAAGATAATTGAAGAGGGATCAAGTCTATCTTCTCATCAATATGGGTCTGATCGGGCAGATCAATGATGAACGTAGAGCAGGATCTGCTATCTTACCTTCAAAACAGCCTGAGAAAACATCGAGTAGAAATTTTTGTGGATATTTCAGATTCTTTTGATAATGCGTGGTGCCCGATGGTTTTGACTCGACTTAAAAATAATAAACTGCCCAAATATTTATGTAATGATATAAATCATATATGAATGAGAGGTGTCGCTATCCACGCAAGTCACCTAATCTCTAAAATTCTTTTGAAAGGTTGCCCTCAAGGATCGTATTTCGGGATCAGTACCCAGGAACCTATCGATCGATCCCGTATTAAGAAACCGAGAACAAGAGGGATATCATTTCATAGCTTATGCAGATGACCTTGCCTTTACCGTTGAAGGGAAGTTGAAGAGGTAGGTGAAATAGCTTTAAACATAGTCCACACATAGTGTTTCAAGAATAAATTAAAAGTATCCACCTCCAAACCCACGTATCTTGAGTGACAATAGATTCTCAGTGCTAAGATATGATGGAAAATCAATTAAAAGAGTCAAAGTGCAAATGTATCTAAGAGTTTTTTAAATAGTAAGATCACTTTTAGTGAACATTTAGAAATGACAGCGGGGAAGGCAAAACGAATCTTTACAGCACTCCGGAGAATATATACGAGTAAAAGACTAATAAACAAAGGAGCACTTATTACTATTTACAAAGGAACATTTCTATCGATCATACTCTACTGTGCCTATGGTCTTGTCGCATAGAGCAATTCTTGTAGTTTACGCTAGTAAATAAGGAGTTCGCAGAGACTCATCTTAATTACAATTGGTGGTGCATATACTGCACTTGCAGTTTATGCCCATGAATTTGGAGGTAGTTTTGGCAGGTGCTAGGTATTACGCCAGAAAGAATGAACCATATATACTTGGACAGAGTACCCCTTAGGCTGGGTCATACTGTTGTCATCGATAAAAATTTCATTAGTAGAAAGTTTTTCGAAAGTGGTTGAACAGATGGAATACAAAAATTAAGGACCAGGATGGGTAATGCATATCTACAATTTTATATTCTAGATGTGGAATTTGCTGGCAAAGCTAATTTTTTCATCCTTCAAGAAGGTTAGTTCAACTGCTGACAGGTCACGGCCCATTCAAAGAAAAAATAGCTAGTTTAAGTCCCTCAACTCAGCCTTATTGTACATGTACGGATACTTCTCATCATACTCTTTTCGTATGTAATTTGCATATAGCAGATCGACAGGTGTAAGGAGATAAATTTTTCATAGAGTTAAATCCTGTATTACCTAAAACATGCCTTTACATTTCCCCAGTTCTAGCTGAATTAGAAAATTTTGCTTCATGGATTACAAATGAGTTCAATGTAAATCATAATAAAATATGTAATTTTATTTTCCATCTAATCTTTGTCAGAAAACTAATTGTATAATTGTGATGCATAACAATTTTGTGTATTATCTCGTTTGTATCTTTTGAAGTTATGTTTCAAAATCGTTTTCTACTTTTTTTACGCATTTTTAAAATAAAAGTCACCCTATGTTCATCCTGAACATCTTAACCCTACCCTTTCCAAATTTCAACCTGATCAATTCAGTGGTTTAGTCGTGATTAAGTTGCAGACAGACATGTTTTCGCGTTACGCATTGATGTATTAGTGTGGATTATCAGGTATCCCCTTATCAGCCACTACAATACATTTTAAAACAGTGTCTTTCTAATATATTAAACCTAACGGAAAAAATACCCTCCGTCATATGTATAACAGCGTACGGCGTTAAGTAAAATGTTATTAGAAAAATAATTCGTCCTCCTTCATGCTTTCGGCTAGACATTGCAATAGCTACAAGGGAGCCATAATCTGTTACATAAGTTTGCACATGCAATTTCGAACGCAATGTCGTCTAGAAAGTACCTAACAATAAAAGTCTAAATACAGAGCTCCATAACAGACGACTGCACGAGAAAGGAACTTCCAGTGTGTTTGATCCCATCTCGTCAATTTAATCCAGCCAAGATTCACTTTCCTTAGAATCTGGCAGCGAATCCTACTGGCGACTCACCAAATTGGCTGAGTGCAGCCACTCGCATTTCAAGCGAAGCCAAAACACCAGAACACTGTGGTTCCAAAATATGAATATATTGGCCAAAATATGAAAACATTTTGTACATTGAATGAATTTGAAGTAAAGGGATGACCGATAGGGTAGAGAAGGGTTTACAAAAAATAAAATAGTGCATCTAATTTGGTAAACAATTACCATGAAAATTTTTTAAACTATATGTTTGTTTTGTGGGATTTTTGCTGTTGCCAATATCAAATATATAGAAACAAATATATTAAAAAATGTACTTCGACAAAATTATTTCTTCAGTATTTTGATTACAGAATTGTGACAAAAAAGTGTGATGGAATTTCTGAAACAAATAAGTGAAACTTATTACGAATTAATATTTCGAACATAATAAAAAGAAAAATTTTTCAACTAACTATAATATAAAATAAATATTCATAGATATATTTAAATATACAAAATTCGTTATGTCCACAATATGTTTCTTTCTAAATAACACAAAATGTCTTGCGTAATTAACAGTGCAAAAATAAACAATATAATGAAATATTTCTTCCGTAATTACAGATAAAATTGTGCATAAAAAGATAAAAACTAAAATTGATAGGAAACAAAGTATCCATTGGTAAAATAATTTCCATTAAAAAATAAAACGAAACTGAAACGAAAGTATCCATTGGTAAAATAATTTCCATTAAGAAATAATTCTGTTGAAGATTCCTCACATATTAGATCTATCACCACCTGTTTTGCGAACTCTTAGTAATTCTGTACTCTTACCTGATCGAAAAATATCTTCATACTTCTAGAAAATTACTAATTTTTACAAACCGTGATTAAGAGATTGCCGATTAAGATAAGACAAATTTCCCCACAATTGGGTTATGACAAAGGTTATTTACCCTCAAAAATACTATCAATATGAAAATGTTATTGATGGGAAGAACTCTCCAAAATGCATTTGCACATGTCCAGAACCTCAGAAAACACGAACAGATGCACTCATTTCTTTTAAAAAATATTAATAATATTTAACTGCAAATAGGGAGATTTTACGCGGAGGCAGAATATGAAGAAATACTATAAAATATACACAAATACATATTACAGAGAACTGAAATTAAAAATTATTAAATAAATGATTAAACTAATATTAAAATATGAAATATAAAAACATATGACGTTGAAACAACTAAAAAATTAATAATTATTTATTGCACATTTTACGGCGGATGACCCGAACATTTGATTTACCCCCTTAGTGGATATCACATCTCCCTTCCCATCCTTTCTAACTAAAGCATTTCCCTCGTAAAACTTCACTTCACTACCACTGCACATCTACACTAACGCACTCCTTCTATTTGTCTAACCCTGTTAATAGATGCAGTGTTCGAAATCTTTTCCACAACCGATGCAGACATTAAATTCCAGTCTCTAATCGTTTAATTGAGAAATGAGAATTTTCTAACGTCGGCTTTTTGTTTCCCAGTTCTAAATTTTAAAATATGATATTTTCTACCTATCCGAGAATGATGTTCCAGTTTTTTCGTTATATATTTATTCGAGGGTTCATTTCAGTAATTTCTGAATGAATTAACGAGCCTAGATCGTTTTCTTCTATTTTCCAAAAATTCCAAAATTACGCAATCATTTAAATTCGATCCATAATTAATAAATTTGAGTGCTTTTTGTATTCTTTAGCGGTTATTTCGCTATGGTAACGTCCTTTTTAATGCTAAATATCTTTCTCTCTCTCTCTGTGTGTAAAACATTCATCTTTTAAAAAATATAAGTTTTCTTCTATTCCTTTTTCAATTTTTTTGAGGGGGAGGGGAACAATTAAAAATACAATATTTCGGGAACATAAACAGAATACAGAAATTTTTACTCATATAGTGTTTTTCCGTCACTGATGCTGCTAAGTCCAAAATTTATTTCTTTTTAATATTAACTAATATAATAATAATCTTACATAACGTTACACGAGCACATCGTTATTTGGCTTGATATTTTGAGACGAAATTACATTCTTTCAGGCGTAGAATGGAAACATGTACGAAATGTTTACAAAGATCGAATTAACATTTGCTTGAAGATTTGATATATAAAATTGTATTGACTAAGATAAAAGCACAACTAGAAGTTTCATTTGTAACGCACAAATCATCTGGTACTTCTTGGTAAATATTTTCCTCCCATTTCGGAATACATTCAAACATGTTTCACTGAATGTACAAGTGTACACTTCATTCAATGAAAATACGTTGAAACACGTATCAATTCATCATCTTATTAATGTCGTAATGTGATCAAGATAAGATTAATTATACGTAGTAAGAACAGCAAAATACCCACAAAATGTTTGGTTATTGTTTGTAAATTTCGATAATGTTCCATTGCCCTTCAGACATTAATATATTCAGTGCAGAATGAATTGTTTATGAGTAACATGATATCCTTTTCTTTTGTCGTCAGCAATCCCTGAGAAGATCCACTAATCAATACCACTTACTAATGCAGTAACTTAATATGATAAAGGTAGTTAAAATTATTTAAATTTTACGTCACTCCCTCTCTTTCTTTCTTTTTTTTGTGGGGCTTTACGGCTCATGTCGACATCAAAGGTCATTGGAGCCCGAAAAACTTGCACAGGTAGAGAAAATGCAGTTACGTACTAGGGAGAGCCAACATGACTCTCCCCGCGTGTGGGACTCGTCAAATGATTCAACCCTACCCACTAAAAACCCTCCTGATCTTAAACACACCAAAACATATCTCACAACATACATCAAAACATCAGATCAGGGGGGGGAGCAAAAAATGAGGGGGGCACATAACATGAGGGGGGACAAAGAATAAGGGAGAACAAAAAATGAGGGGTTGGACAAAAATGAGAGGGATGAGGAAAATGAAAGATACCCTAGCCGTAATAGCGTCGGGATCGAAAAGAACAAGAGGTGACCAAGGAAGGTCAGGAAAGAGAAAGGAAGTAATGCACCAAGCGGCGCCGTGTTCGCCAAACACGTACTTACTAGATGTAAATCCCCTGGGGGGTCTGATTGTCGATATAATCTATTAATATTCCATTCGGTGTGCAAATATCAGTATACACTCTAACGTCAGAATGTAAAGACGCACTGCATGACAGTAACGATGCCGATTCATATGACAGATTTAGAATTTTATTATTAGTCTTTCCAGTTATCAATATTTTATTAAATTTGTGAATTTCACAACACTCTATTACTGGCATATTAACTCTTGTGTAGTAGTGGAACCTAATGGAATGGAATGAACCTGAAGAGGAGGCTAGAGTCTTGGCCTCGAAACATTGTTGTCCTCTACTACCATGTTGTCGTCTATCACTGTAAAAATGTGATTTTAACCATTAAGTTATCATGAAATAAATCAGATTTGTATCTTATAATAATTGTCTTTAAAATATTTACACATCGAATGGAATATTAATTCTTAGTTAAAATTATTTGTAATTATAATTTTAGCATTTATCTATCTTGGACAAACATTAATTCCAGCACACTTCTAAAATTAGAAAAAGAGCACGATTTTAATATCCTTCTAATTACCATTCCGCATCAACATCAGTGAGATTACATTTTGACATCGACGTTCTATAGTCAAGAATAATCTCTGAATTGTTCCGTCTATTTCACTAATTTTAATTCTATTTAATTATTTATACGTTCGATAGTTCATTTCTATTGATTCAGGTTTTCGACTTTAACCTAAAGGCCGACCAATCACATGAAGACTTAAATGCTTATTTGAAAATCTCTTAAGAACGTTTTATTATTAATCTTTTAAAAAAATAACAAAATCATTACTATCTGCTATATTTGAATATTCGGCCATTAACGAAAGTTTATTAAATTTTATTCATAGTTTGTACCTTGTATCCAGAGAAAAGATATTGTACCCGCTCGTTCATGAATTTCGAACATTCAAAGTGGAACTCCTTTTGCTTATTTGCATTACGATACATCAAAACTGATAATACATAATTAATTCTCAAAAAAGTCTCCTTTTCCACTCAAAACCATCTCAAGATACCGTATAATGTCCTAACTACGGGGGTTTGTTCTAATGTAGTTCGGTTGCTTTACTTTAAAATTTTATATACTTCTGGAATATCTTCATTAACCCTTTTCCAATTTTTGAAGTTCTTTCACATTGTGGTTTCTCTCAAACATTCTTATGAACTTTTTACATATCTCTCTTGATTCATTAAAACCGAGACGAATGTCAAGGACTATACAATACAACTAACATAACCAACTATTGAGATAAAAAAATTATCACTTCAGCGTTAGGAGGCCTCGATAATATTTCTCTTGTGTTTCTTTATCCCAGTCGCTTCACTTTCATGATTCACTTACGTTCACCGAACGTTCGTCATGAAAGAAGAAGTGTGACGAACACGGGGTTAACAGAAGTTAAACATAAATCATTAAAAAATATAAGACATAATAATCAATATTTAAACAATTTAGCAAAGTAACTCTCCCAACCGAGCTAAATTTATGCGGTTATATTTAGAGATTAGATGGTTTATGTTATTATATTTCGGAAGTGAAATACGTGAATTAACTACGATATTATCTACATTTAACTTCATCCTCTTAACTCAGGTAGTTAAAACTGCATATGACTACGTAGAGGACGATAGACTTCTTTATTTTTGGGAAGCAAGTAATTCCAATCAAAGTGACCAAAAAAGAATAAAAAACCACTGAATTAATTTTTTTTAATTAAATATTTTTGTACTGCATCTGCTACCATTCTTGAAGTACTTTTAATAACACAAACTGTAACTCAATAGCAGATCCATATAATGCCATCTTATGAAATACAAAATTTTATAACTAGAATGACAGGATGACCCTTTTATTTCCCTGAACGTGAAGCATCACTTCCGGAATCACGAGGAATCACCTACGAAAGAAATCACTTCCTGGATTCTCGAATCGTTACGGTTTAATAGAAATTCCGCTTCAATATTTCAATAACGCTGCATAAATAATAATTATGCAATTATTTTGTGATACCAACAGTTGAGAAACGTAATAAAAAGCTCTACATTATTTCGGAGTTTTCTGTCACACCAACATCCAGGAGCGAGGAGATTGTTATCACTGGAAATGTTAAGGTCGGTTCTCCGTAACATAAATCACAACACGATCCATAAAAAGCAATTTCTTTCGGGTAAAAACACACAGCTCGACGAACCGCGAAAAAAGGAAGGGGCGTGGCCACGGCGGCGGTGTGTTATATCCTTGGGGGAACTGACCTACCTGTCGTGCGATCGACTTGTGCCTGAGAGCATACACCGAAACATCACAGAACAATATGTTGGAAAGCAGTTTTTTTCCGAATGTACTTTGACTCTATTGTGTGGTAGAAGAGTTGCGACAAAATTCTTTCATCTCTTCATCTCTCTCGGATAAGTCAATTATTTCAATTGTTAACAAACATCCTCTTATAAATTTTCATTTTAGGGAACATTGAATACGTATTTTTTGACATCCCCTTTCTATATTGCTTTCAATGCAGATACAAAATGGTTGAAAAGTTTTCTTCAATTATGTCAAGAAATTTTTAGTTATTGTCTTAATATTGTTACGTATTTGCAAATAAATATTTTTAACATTAATTTTGTTAACTCAGAACGAATATTTTTTAAAATCTTCTATACACTTCATAACATCTTTCTTTTATTAGATCCTGTGTTCCAGACATTACTGTTGCATATTTACCAAATCTGTCAAAATAGTTCCTTGCGGATATATAAAATGTGCATACTTTTGCTTGTATCAAAATACATACATACAACATACTTCTTTCCCCGACACTCAACAGACAATGCCTTATTGATCCTTTATCTTTTTCGCAAAAATTTTCCGATCGTTTTATTTTCGTTTTTCCAATAAGCTCCACACATGCAACGAAATTACCATGACATGTTAATATTTCTAATTAATGTCTTGTTGACATGAACGATTTCTTACATTTTTCTACGAAACATACATCGCTCTCTGGCACCTAATGTTGCTTAATACGTGCAAAAGATAAGTGTACTTTACATACATATGTAGCAGTACTTTGACCACAGCATATAGCCATAAGACCGTACCTTTAATACACTTCAATATTTTCGACAGACCTCTCACGAATCCATGATGCTGCTTCAATTCCTCTCACAAGTAATTCATAATACGTCTCTGCAATCTGAATACAGTGAAACTTTCCTGAACAGACACTTCTCAATAGCGGACACGTTTCTGTAGCAAAGATTTACCTATAGCGGACATTATATCTTTCCACATACCTTCCTATCGAATGTAAGCGACTATAAACTTCCGATAAGCGGATGAGCACTGTAACGCATGCGGAGATCTTTATTAAAATTACTCTCTATAACGGACAGGAACGTCATGATATAGAATTATCTCTCGTATCATTAAGATATGTATTTTTGCTTCCGTTCAGACAAGGTTCTGTACATTTTCTTGGTATATTCTTCTACAACTTCTGCTATTTACCATCACATTCTGCACTGTCATGTGAAGATATTGACGCGAAAGTAAAATAACAAAAATCTACACAACAAGAGTTAGTTAAATTATATAAAGGAGGAATCAGGACCATAATAAGTTATGTAGCAAGTGTGTGGGTGGTGAAAGTAACAAATATACACATAGAAAGACTATTACATTCCTCACAACGGAGATGTTTAGTCCGGTTAAGCCGGTGCTACGACACAGTCGCGACAGCAAGTATAGAGGTGCTTCTAGGAGTAATGTCAATAGACATTCTTTTGCATAAAATGAGGTTGCATTATTGGCTAAGAGAAACGGGAGAAATACAGATTAACGACAAGAGAGTAACCAAGGACGAGAAAGGAGGAAGAGAAAAAATAACCAGAGAATTGATGTATGCATGGCAGAAACGATGGACTAATGAAACGTCAGGACGAACGGTTTTTTTCTTACATACCGGACGTGACTTACGCCTTTAGAAACAAAGTGGTTTAGACCAGAACGAGAAATGATGGAGATGCTGACTGGACACGAAAATTTCGCAACATACTAGACAATAATACGAAAGACAGACAGGGAAGAATGTATTTGCGGGATAGGAAAAGAAGACACGAACCACGTGTTATGGGACTGCGACATCTATAATATGGAAAGACGTGAATTATTTTAGAGACTTCAGAAAGAAGGGGTTAGACGGCTAGATAACGACTCGGACATGATATGTACAAGAACAAGTTACAATGTATTCCACGAAGTCTCCTGCAGAATGTGCATGGTACGAGGTGCGATTAAAATGATCTAACGGGACGTAACAAACAGGGAACGTACCAATGTGTATTGCGCTATGGTAGGAAAACAGATGAGTAAACATTTTCCCCGTACTCTGTTAGAAATACGGGAAAACCTAAGTTAAGATTCACACAAATTATGAATTAATTTGTATTAAGATTGTGGTTAAATAAACTATTATTTCTATTACACTTCAAGAGACAATCTTCTGTTCACGGCCTGTGAACAAAAAAGACACCAATGCGAGACGGTTAAGAAATGATCTGTTGTTGCATGGATGTTCCCTCAGTATGAGCGAAACGGTGCAGCAGCGCTTCCCTTGCCGCGTGGTGCGGGGGAGGCTGTCGCTCATGCACTTGTTGTCCTTGTCCTTGGGTGGCAGGGGTTAATAGAACCATAACACGTGGAGTTGCGGGCGGCGAGAGACGTAGAGCGAATAGCTATTTAATAATATCCTCTTAGCGTTTTGCAATCTTTTTACTTTTTGCTTATATGAGTGTGCTATTTTCTTTTATTTTTTTCGCCGCATTAACATCTGTTGACATTCCACAGTGTCATTGATTCCCATGCTCTTTCATTTTTCTTTACACTTCATCTACTAATTTTAAACAAAGTACAACACAGTAAAATATCAACACAAAATGATAAAGAAAATATATTGCTCTTCATGTTCATATCCATTCTTCTTTTGTATCCATTCTTTCTAGTTCGTGTATCTTCTTTCGTCCGTAAATGGCAACGCCACTTCACCATGAGAATGTTAAAGAAATAGGATTGGTTTTAGAAACAACTTCAGTACATTTTATTCAGTACACTTTATACGAAGTAGACGAATAAGTTTCTTACATTAACAAAATAGTGCAAGAAATACAGCATCTTGCTAACATATTGTAAGCGCTAATTTAACTAGGTCTACTTTAAAGTTTCGTCATAACTTTGCCTGAGATTGCTGAGTAAAAATAACACATTCATCTATAATATCTTCATAATACACAAGGAATTATTATATCATTAACTCTATCCGTCATTTTGGTAAATATCTACTGCCTGGATGGATTAAAATGGTACAGTGTCTTGAAGAGTAAACAGAATGAGATAAAAGTCCTGAGACATATTTGAATGATAGTCAGGTACATAGAAACAAGTCATTTTTTTATAAATGCTTCAATTGTTAGATCGAGTTCTCAGCAAGCGAAATTTGTATCGACAACACAATCTATGCCAGCGGGTACCCCATCTTCAGACGTTTGGGCATTTATATACTTAAAACAGGAATCCAGTGAAACGTCTCTGTAAACATGGGACTTCCATGTGACCATAAAATTTGTCCGTCATTGGGAAGTACATTATCGGCAGCTATGAACTTTTCAATTGGACAAAACACACAAGGAAGATTCACGTAAATTTTGAATGATCTTCACCCCAAATAGGATCAGAAGAATAGTTTCCTCGACCTGAAAATGACATAATTTTCTTTTAGACCTTTCTTAAGTTACTGCTTAGTTTGCTATACTATTCAACATATAACTACTTAATGTTGATGTTGATCTTGACCAATATATTAAATAAAAAAAGATATCTTCGAAGATTGGACAACAATAAAAAAATGATTCTTTCTTTTACAACGCCAACGTTTCGGCAATTTATTTTTGCCTTCATCAGTGCTACAATGAACATACAATTTACATTATTTCTAGTACACTTTGAAACATCTTATTAACGCAAATAATATATCGATGTTTACTCCCTATCTAACTATGTAAACTGTTACAAACCCATACCCAAAAAATCTTATTATACAAAACCACATACCTGTATGCTGTGAAACCACACAATCATCAATAACCTCCAGCCATAACCTCTGAACACACTCCATCTCTACAACCTTCCTGGAGCAGGTCAAACACAAAAATGGCAATTCATAAGCTGTCGTGGCAAAACAACCCTACCACTGCTGCCAACCCATTTGTCAATAATATTTTTGTATATATTACTTAAATTGTCGGTATCTGTTTACAAGTTCTATTACTTAACTTAGTGATACGAACCATTTCTTTGATTAATCTTTTTTTTTTTTTTTTTTTGTAATTAGGTTCCACACATAAACTTTTTGCATTTTGAAAATCAAAACTGTGTTGATTTGCCAAAGCATGTTTTGCTAAAACACACATGGGTTGAGCTTTCTTAAGATCATACATATGTTGTTTGAATCTCCTTTTTACCAAGGCTTTTACTTTCGCGTCAATATCTCCACATGACAGTGCAGGATGTGATGGTAAACAGCAAAAGTTGTTTAAGAATATTTCCAAGAAAATGTACAGAACCTTGTCTGAACGGAAGCAAAAATACATATCTTAATGATACGAGAGATAATTCTATATCATGACGTTCCTGTCCGTTATAGAGAGTAATTTTAATAAAGATCTCCGCATGCGTTACAGTGCTCATCCGCTCATATACAAATTCCTTAGCACAGGTGATAAAGATGAGCCCTCTAGAATTTCCTTTTAATATTGTTTCCCCTCCTAATGTGAGCATTGTATGTTGTTCAGTTAAGATAGATCTCAATAAGTCTATTAATCGACCTGACACATTCAAGTCTATTGCAATACGTTCTCCCCACCTGACATTATCAAATGCGCCTTGAACGTCTACAAACACTACAAGACTTTTTTATTTCTCTTCTTCGTTTGACTACATTTAAAAGTCGTGTAGCATCCTCCGTGCTCTTTCCAACTTTATATCCACATTGATATTCATACATTAATCCATTTTCTTCTGTATCTTCTCCCATTTTCTCACCAAGCCACCTACAAACAATTTTCCCTAGTCTAGGCAATAATGTAACTGGGTGACACGAGCTTGCCTATATCAAATCCCTTTTTCCTTCTTTTTCAAATATCCGCAATACTCCTATTTTCCATTCCTTTGGAAAATCTCCGTCATGTATGCATCGGTTATATAAATCCAGAAGCTGTTTATCATGTATGTCATACGTTGTTGTAAGCATCTCATGAGTTATATTCTCAAACCCTGGCGCTATACCTCCCTTTAGGTGTTGTATTATTCTATCGAGTTCTTCTTAAGTCATCCCTGCATCTTCCCCTCCTTTTCATTGCCATTCCAGCTCCTGTTGTATCATCTCACCCGGTTATAAACTCCATAACAACTCGTGTCTCAAGTCTTGCCAGTTTTCTGTCACTTCGCCACTTTCTTTGGCTATCCATACAAAATCATCTTCCTTTTTATCATTTTGATTGGTATTAAATAAGGTATTCCCCTGCAACTCTTTGATAGGGAATCTTCTAAAAAGGTTCTCCAAAACTCTCGCTTTGCTTTCTTTATTGCTTCCTTGAAATCCCTCCTCGCACTCATATAATCTTCCATTGCCTTTGTTATTTCTCCGTGTTTCTTCTTCTCCTTCCGTAAGCGTTGTTGTGCTTTATATTGATTTTTCTTTAACATTGTTAAGTCCTTCGATTCCTCATTCTCCCCCACGTTTTCCTGTGGAGCAAGCGCATGCTGCACGTAACAATGCTAGTTGAATGGTGTCAATTTTCTCTGTCGTTGAAATTGTTGCATCACTTAGTATTGAGAAATCCCCTGCTCGCCTCACTTCTTCCTTATACTTTTTCCAATCTTTTATTCTTATTTGCCTCTGTTTTCTTGTTCTTGGATATTCCTCACCTCTCCAACCTTGCATAGAAGTCCTAGATGATCGCTCTCAACCCATGTGCCTATTGTCCACACTTTTATTTCGTCACGTTTTAGATTCTTAGATTGTAAGTCAATCTATAGTCTTTTAGTGACTCTTTGTATCCTGTCCTGAATGACATTGTCCCGTAATTATTTTCTATCGTTAAGTCATGGTCTCTTAGAAACTGTTCCAACTTCTTCCCCCTCTTGTTTGTGAGCCGGTCTCCCCACTTCATTCTTGTGTTTTTATCCATACAAATTACAATTTTTTTTCTTCTGTAAGATTTTAGAATTTTCTCTAACCATCTCAGCTCTGGTCCAAGTTTTCTTGAAGTGTGCATTATACAGCGAGCGCGTCTCTATTCACAGATATGTGGCGTGGCCCAGGATTCTTGTGTTCCTCAGAATATTCACGAGTATCGCCACTATTTGTCTCAGCCATCTCAGACGTCTGAGCTAGATATATTGATTCACTGAGACATTTTTTTTTCAATTACGACGGGTTTTCAATAAGTAATACAACACATTATTTTTTCCACCAATTTTGAGAAAGAAAATTGAAATTATGTTTGGACCATCCTTAAACATTCCCGCGTTATCTCATATATTTCCATCAACTCCCAATATATAGCAGTACTATAACAAGCCTTCAGAACGGCGTCTGCAACTGAAATGCGTTCCAAGCATAGCCCGGATCTCGCACCTTCTGACTTTCATCTCTTTGGCCCACTAAAGGATGGACTCCGCGGGAAGCACAACAGCAATGATGGGGAAGTTATTGATGGGGCAAGAACCTGGTTCAGACGAGAGTGCACCATGGTGGCATAAAGCCTCTCACATTAAGCTGGTGAAAGACCATAGAATTGAACGGAGATTACGTTGAAAAATAGGGTTTTATAGACAAAAAATTGGGTAACAATATGGTGTATTTCAATTCTAAATAAAACCAACCACCTATGAGAAAAAAATGTTGCATTTCTTAGTGAACGCCCTTCATAATTGTTTTTTGTCACGCCCACATCAAAAGACATTACTTATCCTTAGTCTTTAACAAATAAATCTTTAACAATATCATTTTTACCCATTTTTCACAATCTTTCATTAATCCGCTTCTCAAACTTTCTCCGGACGGCGAGGGATATAGCGCGTCGTCTATAATTAAGCTGCGCATTTTAACCCCTTTGTAATGTCATAGATTCCAACAAACTCTTTCAGAACCCGAAAATTAACTTCATTCTGTACCATTTCAAGCTTCTTGATGTTATAAGAATTCCTTTCCGCTCATACGTTTGATGTATCTCGCTGTCTCTTCCTATACAAAACGCAGTCCCGAAGTACACGATCTACGGATCCTGTAGCTTGACCAGAGATAGTTTTCCTACCCTCTCGTAATTTAAATCTCTCCAAATATGCAATAAAATCACCACGTAATCTGATTATTACCGTTAACCGCCGTCTCAGTGTAAATCATTTTTCAATTTTTTTTGCCACAAAGCAAACTGTTGGTAAAAATCAGTAATCTCGTAATGTATCTCGTACATTAGTCGAGTGTCCTCACCACTTCTACCGAGCTTCTAAAAGAGGTTGATTATTCTTTTCGGTATGCACATATATATAGGGATTTGCAATGCTTATGTTTTTATCCAGGTGGTAGTAAAGAGAACGAAGTTGAACAATTTTGTGAGTGAAGACAATGTGTATCAATTTGTCCTTTTTCGTTGCATAACATTCTTTTCAAACTTCAAACCTGTCAGCTCAGTGTAAATCGTGATTTTTTATCCACCCTCGCCACTGCCCATCTACTCTACAAAGGGTGACTTTCACGAATGATATATTTGCTGGAGAAGATTTTCAACAAGCCTTCCTCGCCGCGTCTAAAAAATCCTTAAATGATAATCACTAATCAGAGATGCTTCACTATTTTGGCCAATGTTGACTTCGCGACGTTGCTTGGCGTCTGAGACACTGGCTTACACTATATATTATCACGTCCCGTCAAGCCAACGATCGGCAAGCGTCTCTCGCGTAAGCGTCTCTGCTTAACTTCACAAATTTCTGGATCTATGGATGACTGAGAAATACTTTTCATTTCCTGGCCAACAGAAGAATGTACTTCCACTAATTCGTAACTATGTCATATTGGTAGCATTCTACACAAGCATTGTTATACTAGCTACAGAAATCCCATGCAGAATATATGCCCATGTTTTAAGAAGTACTGTTACTTGATATCAGTGGTCTAGTTTCAAACATGTCGGTCTGTAAAATTGAAATCTCTAATGCCATATTATTCGTCAACAAAATTCGAATATACGTAACAAAGAAAATGTGATTGTTTAACTCTGAACAGGTGCAAATGGTGACGAGATGGAATCGAATCCAGGGTCTCCATCATTGAAGTCTAACCTACGTCAATCACTCAACTTATACAGCTCTCTTCTGTGTACGAACGCACGTGTCTCTTCAGACACCGAAATTGATAGAGTTTCGAAAAATATCTCAAGCACAAATCAGGAAATTGTTGAGGAAATTTATTTTCTGGACGTCAGGATGCCCAGGAAAAAAGAACTATCGGTTTTAACCGTTATGTTTAGCTGATTAACCGAATGCGTTTCTCCTGCTTCAGTGTAGAGGGAGAGGGTTAGAAGAATTTTGTGAAGCATTACAATGTGTTCCTTCCTATTCATTACTTGTACGATGGCTATAAATTGAGTTATAAATGTCTCAAAACTCGCCAGGTTCTTCATCCATAGCGGTCAACAAGTTCATAGTTAAATACCTTTTCTGGAACACTTTTACTGGGTCGTCCTGAATACGTTGAGAGTAGCAAACGTTCACAGAGGTCTAACCAATCAGTAGGACTGTAAATTCCAATATTACGCTTCTTTGATAGCATTTTTATATTATGAATTAACTGCTTTATGATTTGTCAAGAAATATTTTTGTCTCTTTTTATCGAAATCAACATGTAAGATATACAATTTTATGTTATTGTCAAAATACACCAATAGTACGTCTAATATTTCTTAGCATGTATTAAGTCTGTTTCAGTTGTAGTACAAATACATAATTCTCCCTAATTTTCAATATTCCATTAGTTTGACGGGGCATAACATTTCTAGTAACGCCGTATTTTGGCGATGTTACAAAGACAAATAGAAGTAGATATGGAAGAATCATTGTATTAAGTTGTGAAAATTTCTTTTAAAGTAGAAAAATAGATAATATTATTAATAAATTTTTTTCTATATTCATATATATTAAAATTATAATGAAAATGAGAGTTATTTTATTCGATGTTTTAAACGAAATTATATTCATGTGCAGCAAAATATCTCATTTTTTATTTAACACTTCTTTAAGTGAAACTTCAATGTTTCACATTAATTAAATTTAACTTTTTTAAAGTATTAATTTAACTTAGTCGCCAATTTTACATTTTCTCTCCATAATACCATCACTTTTGATTAAAAATTTAATCTTAATATTTCTGTCCTCGGACAAAGGAAGATTTCGTCTAATTATACGTTCCGAGCAATTTTTATTGTTATAAATACATTATTCATCGCCTTTTTCGACATGTGACCAGTTTCAAAGCGGGTTTTCCCCGTAAGGTGTTTGTAAAATGTCACTGGCGTTCCTCGTGGCGTCAATTGCAGCCGACAGCGTTTGAGGACTACCCACAAGCGCTTTCTCCTTGCTCCAGGGTTCTCTGCCAAGTGGTTAGCTGTGCGGCTTAATGTTCTCCTCCGGGATTGAAGGATAATAACTATTTTTAAAAAAATGTTTTGATCTGCACAATTGGTATTGATGGTAAATTGTCCGTTACAGTGAAGGAAGTATTGCATACTCCAGATATTAACTTTTTTTAAATTTAGTAACACAACAAAAAAATTAAAACATAAAACCACAGCAGGTAAAATTATGGCAGCAGTAACTAAAGTTTTCTTTATTTTGTATGCTGTACTCTTCCTTTCTTCTAAATACATTTTCAAATATAAAAGTTTTCGAAATTGTGGTCTCATAGAATTGATGTTTTTGAAACCAATACTATTTTTTCTTCCTTAAAAATTAAAAAAATAATGGGTTTCAATTGTTCTTCTGTCGATTTATATTATTGCATTTTAAAAAGGAAAAGTTATTAAATGTCACACACAACCTCACATAAACGCGATCTGCTTGCGATTCTGTATTTTGTACCATTAAGATGAACGACTGGCAAAAACCCGAATAATTTAACTCGTTCACAAATACCAGTCATTTCTCTGATTGTATTACTTATAACAGACTTGGCCAACCTGCACCCGCGGACCGCAAGTGGCCCGCCACGTTAAATCGTACGGACCGCCGGATGATTTTATATTAAAAACTTTGAAACTTCTATTTATCTTTGTGTGTACGAACAAATGAAAATTTAAATGTTCTTCCGTCAACAAAACAAAGAAAGTAACATTATTTGGAGTTAATTGTTACAGTGCAACAATCAAATGAAACAAATTTTTGCAGTGACATTAATTGAAAAAACTGTGTCAAAAAATGTCTGTGGTTAGGTTAGTAACAGCCCGCTTATCCAGATATTGCGACGACACTATAGACTAGACTTCTTAAGGAGAGCAGCACAGAGACAGTTCCGAGTGGGCTTCCCCTTGTTTAAGTATTGTATTCTAGTATTGACTTCTTTCTTCAGCACGGAGTAGTCATTTGTTTAGGAGAGCAGTGATCGCGCCCTACGCAATACAAAACTGTTCCCGGAACTTCATCACGTTGCTTCTAGTCTTCGCGATCCTGCACGCGCCTACGAGCGGAAGGACGGACGCACAACAGAGCGTGCTCGCAGACGAAACATGACAAGCGACGCAACCGCGCCATGACATCATCCGGGACTAACGCCAAGGTAACCTCGGCTACACGCCTGCTACAGCTGAGCGTGGGGTTCTGGGATAGAGCAGAAACCCGTGTCACCTCCTGCTCATCCAGATCGAATGTCGATGTGCCCGCGTCTCCGCGGTTTTCTCAACAACATTATGTCGGGTATTTCAACTTCGAAGCAGTGGCTTCCTAACAGAAAAGAGAAGTTAAAAATGAGGTTAGAGAGGGGACCCCAATACCCAAAAAATCAAAATATTGAAAAGGAAATAATGAATAGACATGAATACTCTTCAAATTTCCTAGGCTTTAATCACACATCAGGTCAAAATTTTACAAAAAATCTAATACACATTTTATTAATTAATATTATTTAATTGAAAATAATGTATGAGTGGTGATATTGCCACTACTATTTTATTAAATTATAGCCCAAGCAGGATGATAAATTTCTGACGAGTTCTACAGCCTCTAGAACATCAGGTCTCTATCTCGTTGTTTATATTTATTGTGAAACATAGATCGTTAACGCTTACGATAAAATTTATACAACGATACATATAAACAATAAAACAAAATTCCAATAAATCCATCCATATAAAGGTCTTTTGTGTCCAAATCTTATAGTTGTCTTCTCATAGACACCTCATTTCCAGAAAACGTCCTCTGTCTCTAGGATAAGATGTTTTTTGCGTCTAATTTAAATGTAAACGAAACCCAATTTTTACACGTCAACGTTTCGATACCTATTGGTACCATCATAAGGGAATGTAAAAATTCTTAATTTCATACATTATTAAACATTATTTCACACATTATTTTCATACATTATTCTCCAAACATTCACATACTCATATCATAGCAATTTTCCCCTCATCTTACCAACACTTGTACTCAAATAAGACTAGTTCTGAAATCCTACATGCTAGCAACTCCCATGCCTAATCTCCTATGACTAATCAATGACTATTAGTCACAGGAGTTGCTAGAATGTTCGAATTCTGATGTCAACAACAACATATCCTCTGTCTCGTTTTCACTGAGATGGCAGAGTTGTATCTACCTCGTCCCTCATATGCCACGGTATTCTGCTCTAGAACCGGATTAGAAAAAAATGCCACGGTATTCTGCTCTAGAACCGGATTAGAAAAAAATGCCACGGTATTCTGCTCTAGAACCGGATTAGAAAAAAAAATGCCACGGTATTCTGCTCTAGAACCGGATTATGGGCTCTAATGACCTTCGATGTTGACGAGCCCTAAAGCCCCCCCCCAAAAAAAAAGAACCGGATTAAATGCTTGAAAGAGGACGTGCATGTCTTTTCTGAAAACCAAATTTCATTTTTCTCCATTACATGTTGCTGTATCATTCTGCGGTCCCATTAGTTGAATTAAAATGAGAAAGGGACTTCAGCGAGGATGGAAGAAGAAGGCAACGGTGCGGGGTGTATCAAAGCCAGGCAATTGCAAATGTGTTTTATTGCCACATTTCTCTACCAGCAGCAAACAACACATTTCTTTCCTCAGATTCTCCATGAAATCACATATCAAATTGCCAGAAATAGCATCTCAGGACCGGCCGCGCAACAATTGCGCAGGAAATTTCCTCACTTGCGCAGAGTACCCCAGAAGTCATTAGAAAGGTTTCCTCAATTGCGCGGAGGTTGAAGGATGTAGTCACGAGAAGTAAAGTATTAACATCCACCCTCACGACATTGCCATAGTATATGGCAAAGTAGAGCGAATACTATCGTACCAGCACAGACTCAATTTCTTGGGGGAATTTTGCTTGGAGCCCTCGCTCCTGGGAAAGCTGTCAACCGGTCAGTTGCGCAAGAGCGCCGTCTCTTTTAAAAATAAAGATTCGCTCTGAATTAGAGCTCTTGAGCATTTAATTGGTACTCTATAAATGTGAGAAAGTGAAAGCAACCTAAAATGACATGCCGCTAAACCATATACAAGAATGAAATGAATTACCTATTTAATCCTTCCTTTTAAATTTTTCGTTACTTGTCAAAGATAGTGATATGCCTAAATAATAATTTATATGAATTATAAAAATTCCAAAATTTTTCAAGAGCTGTCAATGCGTAAAAAATGTAATGCCCAACACTGGTCTTAGCAAATATTGTAAAATTAAGATATAAAACTTAGAAATAAATCTCATGGAACTTCCATGAAAAGGAATTTGTTTTTACTTAAAGATCGTAAAATATACTAAGGAATTGTAAACATATTAGACACCCGATTCTATGAATCCCATTCTCAAGGAAGGTCGTATTTTTGCGTAATTGAGGAAACATCTGGTGACCCTGTGCATGTGAAGAAAACCTATCTGACCCATGGGATTCTACACAATTGATACCGGCCCTCCAGGCCTTAACGTATCTAATGATACTCGATCCTCCTTCCTTTAACAATCAGCCCATTCTGAATATATTGAAAACACTTGAATTAATATACGATACGGATAAACTTCGTTATGTGCAAAGTATTTCTCATTGCTTTGTCTCACGGAAATTTCTGACTTCATAAATTAAACCCCAGATATGTCAGAAAATCCCTAAAAAAACATTAATTTTTTTTAAAAGTCCGTTACTTCAACAACAAAATTGCTGATTTAATATTTCTTTTCTTCAGATAATTAAGAGAAAAGATTTTTTACTTTGTGCAGTTGTAATTAACGTCTAAAAACTCTCCTAAGAGCATCCTGATTCATTATTTTCTTACTTTCTATCGATGTCGGCTCTGCCATCATCGAACCTCCACATTTTCTGTGTTTTGATCATTGGTCCTTACAGTTTAAGAAATTGAATAAGTTGAATTCTTTTACATGACGAGTGCAGTTTTTTATGCTCGAAAAATGCAGTTTACGGGACTCCAATAACGTTCTGTTGGTTATTACTGAATATGTAAATATTACTGAAATTTTAGATCGTGATTTCAATAACTTTATGTAATAAGTATAAAATGTTTTATTGTTTGTTTCACCTATGATCTTGAAACACAAATTAAAGAGGGGATACATTCGTACAGTTAAGAGTCTTTACATGGAAAATACATAGGATCAATTATATTTCCATTAACACAAGATGAAATGAAAATATGTAATATGAACAAATTTTCCGCCAACTTTTCAAAACTGGAGATAAAACCATTATGTAATTTTTTCAATTTTTTTCAAAACCAATATTTTTATAAACAATTCAATGAAGAGAACAAAGAGGATAGGTTATATTGTGTTTTAAAACAACTGGCATAATTATCATTTGTTCGAAAGAGTTTACAATTTATTCCATTCTACGCTATTCTGAATGTTTCTGCTATTAAATACATTTGTTATTCGTTACTTCTGTTATTATTATTATATTAGTATTTTATATGACAATACTTTTACCTTTCGGGTGTTTTCACCAACAGTTTGCTGGATTCTGAAACAGATATATTTTTTAATTTATTTTCATCTTTTAGTAGACATTTTACAGTAGCTTGCAATATTTCGAGCTCTAATTTCGATGAAAGCAAAAATGTCTCAATTTTGTTTCCATGAATGTATTTAGCATAAATTATACATTTTTTAATACGACCAATCAATGTCTTTTTAAAACTGCATGATCATTTATTGTTTCTTAAGAAATGAATAAGTATTATGGAAAGCAACTCCAAATATCTGGGTTCGGTTAGGAAGGAGAGAAATACAACGCTTATTTATTAGAAATACAATAATTATCTAAATACAACGATTCTTTTCCTTATGCTCCACTTGATAATTTACATAAAAGTTAATGTTAAGTAATAAATAAACTTTAAATAACATAGTATACAAGCGCTAGAAACGGAAAACCAATCACCGTCGCAAAATGATCCTTCGAAATTCCGATAACTGTAGTCTGAGTCAACATTTTTACTACAATATATTTTAACCGTTATAATCCTAATTATCTGTATTAAACATGAATGCAATATTTAACTCTTGAATTGAAAGTAGAAGGAAACATGTATATGTTGATGGATTGTGTAATATATTTGTCCTCAAAACGGGAGAGATAATGAAAATTTAATATCACATTTCAATTGGTCCGTGACGTCTCCAGTGTGCTGGTAAGTTGCTTTTATTTTTTTTCTAATACAGAGTGGGATAATACTGGTTCTATGCTTCTTGGTAGGACTGGATGAAGAAGCGTTTGCATCATTTACCCTAAACCTTATGATATTACGTAAATTACGTAATACTTTATGATATTACGTAAATAATGAAACGGAGTAAACTAATGATAACAGAAGCATCAGGTGGTATATGCGGCCGTAAAATATATCAATACCTACGAATTTGTGATATCTTCGCTATCCCGCATCACACTGAAATATTTTTAAGATAGAAAAAGAGAAGGAAGTTCTAGTAAAGAACTATAGCCAACTTCCGCGGCTCAGATCCGCGACTGTGTCGCTATTTCATTCGTTTGTTAGCATCTGACACTGTCTCAATGAAAACCGAAACAGGGTGGCCGAATCATGCGCTCTTATGTAGACGAGGCGTGTCCCAAAAAGGAGGCACCAGAGAGGAAGAAAACAAATAGAAACAACCGCGGGATGAGGAGATCTGATCCGAGGGGAAAGAGTGGCAGGCGTCTGATTCAAAGTTCACGCCATGCCTCCCAACACGAGCACTACCGTGCATACAAGAGCGACGTCATGAAAAACACCGAATTTTGACACCAATAATTTTTATTTTTACACAAACGGGGCATGGTAAGTAGTATAAGGTCTCCTGAATACCAAAATAACGAAGTTGATGAAAACTACGATTTCCTTTATACTCCGAGAACTGTTTTATTAAATGCACGTATACTAGTGTTACTGCAGTAGAAGTTGTTAAAATTTATTCATAAATCAAAAAAGCGTTTATCGTTTTTTTTTTCTGAAACAATTAAACACCTTATTAAATCTGTCAACGTTTTACTTCCCACGTAGAAATTTACAAAGTCGTGCCGACGTCGAAAAAGACGTCGTTACAACACGTCCAAAGAGAACACATGTAACATCAATCCCACGAAAAAAGAACGACGTCGTAAAAACGCATATTCCACATCGGTTAACGACGTCACCAACCAATGCACATATAATTCGACCTCGCAAGAAACCATTTTTTCGGCGTCGCCAGACGACTTCTTTTCGACATCAAGTCGTCTGCATATTTTTTTATCTGTAAGACTTTCTTGATGATGTTGAAATGTCATTTTTATCACAATGTTTTTGGATATTATCCATCGTCAAGGTCTGTCTAATCATATTCAATATGAGTTTAGCACAAGCTACGTTTCGGACGTTATTATACAACATTCGTCTTCAGACCACCGACGGCGCCGAGATTTGAACCAGGTTACTTCGTTTCTATAGGTTTGGAGTAACTAGGCTACTGCATCCCGGCGATATTATCTTCCTGTGTCGTGTTGTCTAAGTATTGGTACCTTAGTACTGATATAATGGATAGTAAACACGATTAACAGTAGTTCACTTTAAAATCTTAAAAAGAGTCTTAATGTACCAAAAAATCATTGTTTCTATGAACTCAAACGTTTCTTTATATTGATTATACTTGAGAGAACGTAGTAAATTTTCGTCTCGTCATATACGAGTAAGTACGTCGTCTCGATTTCAAGTTTCGGACTATACGACGTCGGGATGGCGTCACTTATTCGACGTCGTGACGATCGAAAAGTCGGTCATCATGCGTGGGGTCTGAACCAACAATTGATGGCGAGGAGAGATTGGAGAAGACTTTGTACACTAAACCAGGATTTTCTCACCGTGCTTCCCTGTGTAGTTTACCTGGTTAAAAGAAATTATTAAAAATTGTGATTTTATACAAAATATCATTCAATAACCACCTCCGACGAAGAAGCAAACGAACAAGTACATTCAAGACGTAAAGTTTCGACAGAGGAATAGGAATTATTTTCTGCTCCAAATGGGGACTCTAGAAATATTGACAAGAGCTTTGAGGATTACTTGAACAGGATAGTGAAAACGAGAGATAAGACATGTATATGTGGTTAAGGAGATGAAACAGTGGAACATGTGTTACAGGACAATATACTTTAAGATGAAGAAAGACGGGACTACATTATGCAACAAAATAGGAAAGGACAATTTGACATAACAGAAAAATTCAAAACGGGTAAGTGCGCAAGAAGATTGTACTTGGAGGTTCGATGATGGTAGTATGAAAGAAGACTTTACTAAATTTGAAAGTGATTCTTCAGTGCAATTCAATGGAAGAACATGGCGCGGTTGGGATGAGTGCCACCATTAATGGAAGAGACGTTCTCTAAGAGATGTAAAAGATAAATGAGAAAAATTCTGCGTAATTAGATTGTAGAAGATATATTATAGTAAAAAGATTCGTATATCCCAGGAATGGGAAAATATTTCTCCGAAAATGTCCATGTACATTTTTTCTAATACATTATTTTATGGAGTGTAAGTAAGTTTTCTTTTGATGAATGGTGATATATTAATTTATGGAGAAAATGCGGGATGTTGAAATTAGTGTTTCGTTTTAACAACTCAGAAAAAGGAACAATTTTTGACTAACCAAAATTAAACAACTTTTCAAATGCAAATGAAGCTGAAACCGTCAGGGAAAGGTGAAAATTATTTTATTACCGAGATGAAATAGTAGAAATACCATTTCTATTATTTGAACAAACTAAATATAAAATCAATATGTACTAAAATACAATCGATATGTGATATATATTTTTTATTTTCCAAAATATTTACTTAGTTACTAAAGTTTATGTAATATTATTTATAAAATCGTAGCGGTCGCGCAGTGAGTTACGAAATAACGATTGATCTATGCATCGTCCTTTACTTGCACTGTCCCTCGCGTGCCATCTGTCCACCGTCCACTTGATAGTTATGGATCACTTCATTTCAACGCATCAGCAGAAAGGGGCTCAAGCCAAATGCGCATAACATCTATTCAGTTATTCACGGGGCTTACAGAGGTTAGGAAAAAGTTGCACGCGATCCAATGCCAAGGGGGAAATAAAATGATAAGGAGCTCAGAAAAAACCTTTATCAACTCATAATGTTACCATGTATTCAATATTTACTCCGCAATCTAATAAAACCGAGGATGAATTATTTAAACGAGTAATTGTTTAACAATTCTTTACATTTAAGTATATGACTCTGTTGGATTGTAGAAAAACGTTATTTGCTTTTTGTCTGTGCCTATATAATCAAAAATAGTTACAATGCAAATCATTATAAATATAAATTTCCGGATTGAAAAAGTAGTTAACTGTAAATGAGCATGTGGGGATAATAATTTATTTACTCTTCGGAGACAAGCAAGAACTATCCCTTCAATTCCCATCAAGGACGCTGAGGCAGTGGTGTATTACATATTTCTAAAAGAAGTTATTTAACAAATACATGCTGTCCAAGACATTCTCTTAATGTTTATTGTCTAAGACATTCTTTCACTGTTCATTGTCTAGGAGACATGTACTAGACATTATAAGTTGCAGTCGTTACTACGCTATTTACGAACAATACTTTGTATTAATACATTGGACATTCCTTCGTTACATCAAGACATCACTTCGCTTGCCTCAAGAAAGTTTTCATCGCTTCATCTCGCTACAATGCAACAAGGGATTTTATGGCTATCCCACTAATTGGTCATAATGAAGGATGGAAATTGGTAACAAGATGCCTTTTCACCGAATCTTCTCGACAAGCAAGTCAACTGTTCCCAGGGATGCTTTCACACATCTCATCTTAAGCAGCACATCTCCTTGGAAACAGTATCTTATCATGATTTATCATTATTTATCATGGCATTTTATTAAACCATCTGTTCTTGTTACTAATCATTGTACATTTCTTGCCTTCACTCAAATCATATTATTCTTTTTTCATTATTTCTTGTGTAGGCAAAACACAATTGTCTATACACATGCTACTATCTATTCGTTATTTCCAAAATCGTAACAATTAAAATAAGAAAAATATCGAGTAAAATAAGAACAAAAACATTCCCTCCTATTAATGGCAATCTTTCAAATACCGAAGATAATCATTCAAAAGTATTGCTGTGACAAGAGGAGCTATAGATTCTTGTACAATTTAAAGCAATTTGATGCATATTTAATTTCATCGACAAATTCTTTAAACAAATTTTGTTTTCAAGAAGTTACTTGTTTTAATTGTTTTTGGCTTGATCGATGGTACATTATCATAACATGTTAGACAAAATGCTATTATAGTAAAAATTCTTAAACTTATCTTTATTAAAAGTTCACAATTGGTATTTATAGATTAATCCTTCATAATAAAATATAATTATGATTTACTTAGGCTTATGTTGGGGTACAAGTACGGTACATCGATTCATGTACAATTTGCAATTAATGTACCTTTGCAAACTTTGAAATTAAAGAAAGGCATTTGGAAATAATTGTAAATTTTAATAAACGGCAAAGAGAAATTATTATGAGACATATCAATTATCATTTCAGTATCGTTTGCTTCGTTAAAAAAAGCTTCTCACAAATTTCATCTCATCCATATTTTAGCGACCATTGTTTAGTTTTCTATTTATTTCCCATCATCCGTCTTTGAAACAAATCATTCGCAGAAGGTAACTAATTTTACATTTTTAACTATTTTAACTATTTCCTAAGAAAGTGAATTGTAGTTGCAGTGATTACGCTAGCAACCTTATTTCGCATCGTCCAGGGTTTAACTCCAAAATATGAGCAAACGCATCTACTTGGTAAACTTTATATGTTTCTATAATAGAGGTATATTAACTTAATTTGGTAAATACATCCCATACCACTTGCTACTAATTTTTGTGTTACCGAGTTCAGAGAGGTATTTCAAAGTTATGTTTTGAATAGTCCGAAAACAGAAGATGCGTAGCATTCTCTTTCAAATTTAAATTAATCTTATATCGCCAAAAGCAGATAAAAACATATAAAAGAAATACAATTTAAATGAAATGAAGAAACTCAACGTTGTGGATAGACAATTTAATTATCTTTGAATTGTCTTCAGGAGACCTTGACTTGTTCATTCACGTGGCGTAAACAATCACTTTACATATTCTTTGGAATTCATAACACGCGTCATTTCTAATATTCAAAATGTTTCACCGTTATTCCGTCCCAAAAATATGTAACTCTGGAAATATTAAATTTACGAAATATTAAGTTTTGTAAAAGTGTTAAAAAATATAATTTTTGCAAGCTTAATATGTATTCAGTAAGGATAGATATATTATTCTTTGTTATATCGATTAACATCATTCCACACCATTATCCAGTACTTGTTATTTAGGTTAGAGAATGTTGAGGAAAGCATTACATAATACTATAAATGAAATCAAAATGGTTTGAAATATTTTATGCTGTAAAAAGTCGTAAGCTAAATTGAAAGTAAATGGGTGAGTCACGTACGGGAATATGTAGTAAAAGAACATGCACGTTTAATTGTTGTTATAGACAATAAAGCCGTTTTGTAAATTTTCTGAATAATATTTTTCTGGGCAGTTTCCTTTTTTCAATTTCAAAATACTTGACATAATCGTCGGTAGTGCTGGCTAACGGCATATTATTCATATATTCATATACAAGAGGTTGTCTGAGTCTTTCAAGACGTTACGTTTGTTGTTTCTGAGATTAATTAAGACGGTTCTCTTAACAGTCACATGAAAAGGGAACGGACGTTTTGGTTAAAGTACAAAGAATATTACCATTCTCATATCTCATCAAATTCACATAAATTTACCTCAAGTTTATAAAAATATAAAATTTACCTCAAGTTTCCATTAAATTGACCTATTACGCTACTTCCCACTATTTATTATAATAAGTAATTCACAGGTTTTATGGCAAGAGATTAATTCAAATATGTTAGTTCATTCTTTCAATCATCATCACTTTCCCTCAAGATCGCTACAGCCATCATCACATCTACGTTCATCAAATTTGACAAAGCGAGGTAATGGGTCAAAATATATCACGAGATACGTATCGTGGCACCCGTTTTCGCAGAATCTATGGAAAAAGTAATAATTTTTTCACAACACAGTTTAAGGGACGGGCAAATTTTATGCTAATTCATTAAAATTATTTAAAACATCAATGACACAATATTTATATTATATTCTATACATCGTAAAAGGGATGGAAAATAAACTCAATATTATTCATAATTATAAAAATATATGAAATTTTTATAAATAGGTGAAAACCGTAAATAGGTGATAAATGGTAACGATGAGAAAATTTCCCAATAATTCCATTGCCTAACAGATCGCGATTAATATTTATAGGTAAGTTAGCAAAGGACATAATACACGTGGCAAAATATGTCATCCGGTAGAATCTGATTCCTGTTCATTATGTAGTACATACATCACAGGGACTCCGAAGCCAATGCTCCACTTTTCCTCTACGGGAGAGCCACAACGCAACCTTTATCTCAGAGGGGACAATCATCCGTCCACGTGTTCGAGGCCACTTACCTGTCCTACCACACATGAAGCTGCACTCACAATGTACTACATGAATGAAAGGACTTCACTCAATCCGACGTCTTGCATTGGGGAAGATTCCAGCTAAGCATATTCGCATTCATGAGGCGTATTTTTAGAAATGTCTCCGACTTACATGAAGTAGTAATGCAATTAGTGTGTACCGTAGATCAGAGTAGTCCAAATGATTTTAGTAAGTGTCACATAATATATATTGTACTTCTAATATGGGAAAACTGTGTGGATGGTTACTTTGTGAGTAAAAAAGAGGTTTGCACAACCCGCGTTCTTCTGATTCAAGAGACAAAAAAATCATGGAAAGTTAGCTTTGAATACAGTCTCCAATTTGATCACTTAAATATTTCTCCACTAAAACTTAACAATTTGCCCAAGTTATTAACATGTAAGTTTGTGGTGTTGTTTTCACTTATGAAATCGTATCGCTACAGACATAATACAATGATCACTTGAATTTAAAAAAGATCACTCCTCTCACATTGTCTACTGAACGTGCTATTATTTTCTCTCCAAGGCTAAGTTGCTTCAGTAATTCATACAGAAAGGTCACTGATGAGCAATGAGATGCGTGTAAAGGTCAAAGTAGCAAAACAAGTAGTAATCCCCGACATAATACAAATGGTCGTGGCCCAGTGTCCTCGGGCAGTGGCGACGTTTAGCATCTGAGACCGGATGCGACAGACGCATAATCTATCACTCTTCTTAAAACACAAATCTCAAACGACCCAATGCGACGCAGTGTCCCGAACACAGCCCGCCCCTCTCCGCCCTCCCCGTCATCACACGTGTCGTGGATATCCAAGACGAATGGAGGGGAAGCCGACGCACGTGGAGCCAGGAAAATCGACTGCGTGAATTGCTGAAAAAATAAAGAAAAAAATATATAGTGCTGTCTTCATATTCAATGGAGTCGTTTCCGACAAGCAACGGACTGATTACGCAACAGCACCGGAGAACAGAAAGCAACGCCATGGGGTGATGCGTAGGTCTGTTTATGCGAACGTGAAGGAGCGAGCAGAGAGTACCGCATTGGTTCTTGCTCTGTGTAACCCAACCACAAGCTCTTGATAAAAGTAACTGCGTAATCCGTGCAAAAAAAGTCGGTGATATCGAGAATGTATGTCGCGCATATGTTGCATTACGTTCCAAGCGGTGCAATATAAATTCACATAACATTGAAAGGGAAAAATCTTATTCAACTTCCAGAGACTGAGTTGGTTTTTTTTTTATTTCTCTTGTTATTGATTTCACTTTGAGCATTGTCCTCGTTGAGATAATCACATGTGATAGCATTTTAGGAGTCTATTTTTTTTTCATTTTTATTGCCAATATCAATGATTCAGTGGAATGGAATTATTGCACTATTGTTTCGTTACGCCACAGAGATTATCGGGAAAAGTATTCCCAGTATTAATAATAATGCAAAACTCTGCCTGCAGTAACTGTGGGGTGGATCGAGTACCCTCACAGTGCTGTTGCCGGTCCCAAGCCCGGATAAAGGAGGAGGGTTGGGGCGTCAGGCTAGCGACCTGTCCCCCATAAAAAAGACCACTGCTAAAAGTCTCAGCAATCAGCCTCGGAAAAAGGTAAAGGATGGACGACGACACAAGCAAAGACAAATGGCTATGAATATTGGTACATGGAATGTTCGCACCTTATTGCAGCCTGGTAAAATGAACGAACTAGCTGATGAAGTCAGAGATCTTAAGATGGATGTCATTGCTCTCCAAGAAATAAGATGGAAAGATAGTGGAATTATAAGCAAGAAAGAATTTACTCTATATTATAGTTGTGTAAAAAATATATCAGGTCAGGCAGGGACCGGTTTCTTTGTAAAGAACCAGATACAAAAGCATGTAATCAGCTTTGTGGCTCATAGCGAAAGAATGAGTAAGTTGCGTATAAAGGGAAAATACAATAATATCTCATTGATTAATGTATATGCTCCTACTGAAGACAAGGAGATGGAAGAGAAGGAGAAATTTTATGAAGAACTACAGTATGTATTCGACAGCTCCCCCAAAAGTGATACCATTGTGATATTGGGAGATTACAATGCTCAACTTGGGAAAGAAGAATGCTACAGCACAGTAACAGGCATGCATAATTTACACGAGGAGACCAATAGTAATGGAGAGATATTATGTGGATTTGCAGTAATAAATGATCTAATTGTTATGAGTACGCAATTCCAACATAAGAAAATACATTTAGGAACCTGGAATGCACCAGGACAAATGTTAGTAAATCAAATTGATCATGTGATTATTAACCGCACCAAAAAGGACCTTATAAATGATGTAAGAACATTGAGGGGACCGAACATAGACAGTGATCATTTTATGGTTAGAACAGTATTGCATCTAAAATTACCAAAGATATATACAAAGAAAATATCACGGACTGTCGGATGGAATAGAGTAAATATGTGTAATATTAGAAAAATGAAGGAATATCGTTTAGAGTTATTCAGGAGGCAAAGATCTCCCAAAGAGTGATGATGTAAATGAAGAATGGAAGAATGTACAAAATGCAATGATAGAGGTAGCGGACAGCATAATAGGAAAGCAAAAGCCTATAAGGAGTGAATGGTGGGACAATGACTGTAAACAAACTATTCAAGAAAAAAATGAAGCTAGAAGAAGATATTTACAATCTAAAACAAGAGCTAGTTATGATAATTATAAATTAAAAAGATTGCAGGCTAATAAGATCTGTAAATTGAAAAAGAAAAGGTGGATGAATAATAAACTTAATTGCATAATAGAAAGTCACAAAGCAAGAGAAACAAGAAAATTTTATAAGGAAGTTAGAGGGCTTCATCCAAAGCATATAAATGTCCCTCTATTATGTAAAGATGAAGAAGGAAACCTGTTATTACAAGAACCTGAAATTTTAAATAAGTGGATGAACTATTTCAAAATGGATCTAAATACTGCTGCAAGTACACTAGCTGTTTTCCCTCAATATGCAGAAACCAGTTCTAATAAAGAACACGAACTAGATCACCCTTCATACAATGAAGTATGTTATGTAATAAGGAATTTAAAAGCAGGTAAAGCTCCTGGTCCTGATAATGTTTCTCCAGAACTTATTAAAGTCGGTGGTAGAACATTATACCAAAGGTTACATTGGTTAATCTTAAAAACATGGGAACAAGAAGAGATACCGACCAACTGGAGGGAAGGAATAATCTGCCCAGTGTTCAAAAAAGGAGATAGGCATGAATGTGGTAATTATAGACCAATTTCCCTATTAAATGTAGCTTATAAGATTTTTGCAATCCTGTTAAATAAAAGACTTACTGGTATTGTTGAAGATCAACTAGATGACTCCCAAGCAGTATTCAGAGCTAACAGATCAACAAAGTTGTATAGTATTTAATGCAGCACGGACCCTTGGATAGCTATTCAAGCTATTCAGTTTTCATTATATTAAGAATTATACAAATTCTGTTTCAATATCTTTGTGCTTGGTATAGCACAAAGTTGTATAGTATTTAATGCAGCACGGACCCTTGGATAGCTATTCAAGCTATTCAGTTTTCATTATATTAAGAATTATACAAATTCTGTTTCAATATCTTTGTGCTTGGTATAGCACAAAGTTGTATAGTATTTAATGCAGCACGGACCCTTGGATAGCTATTCAAGCTATTCAGTTTTCATTATATTAAGAATTATACAAATTCTGTTTCAATATCTTTGTGCTTGGTATAGCACAAAGTTGTATAGTATTTAATGCAGCACGGACCCTTGGATAGCTATTCAAGCTATTCAGTTTTCATTATATTAAGAATTATACAAATTCTGTTTCAATATCTTTGTGCTTGGTATAGCACAAAGTTGTATAGTATTTAATGCAGCACGGACCCTTGGATAGCTATTCAAGCTATTCAGTTTTCATTATATTAAGAATTATACAAATTCTGTTTCAATATCAACAGTTCGATACGATTTTTGGATTTAAAAAAAAAATCTACATCTTCATCTGTTGCCTGATCGTTTCTTTGTGAAGTAATTTCTGCTGATTAGATAAGTGTTTGGAGACACTGTTTACGTACATTAACTATTCCATGGAATTTTTCCGGTAACCATTTAAGTTTTAATGCTGGGTGCAAACATATAGCAACAACTGCATCATTTACTTCAAATGATAAATTGAAATGACTTTCAAACAGTGTGTGTAAAGACTCCAATTAAAAGTACAACGGTTTTTAAATATAGAAATGGAATATTAAGCAATCTCATTTCTAAGCTTTTTTGTAAATAAATTGTTGGCATCAATGTACTATAGAAACGTTCTTTTTGTAAATGATCCAGAACTGAAGCAATTTGTCCCATTACAGTACAAAATTCATTTAAATAATAGTTCCTTGTGTTCTTTTTTCCTTGAATAATACATTTAAAGTCAATTTTTTATTATTCAGTTTATACTTAAAATTCAACAATTGGAAAACTGCGATTGCAACTGCTTTTTTGACAATAAAGTTTATAAATGATATTGTTCTAGGGGCACGTATTCATAGCATGAAAATTTGTAAACAGTTTTAACTCGACAATTTCCGATATAGCCCAGTAATAAACTTTAAGTCTGTTTCAAGATAGTATTTCGAAATACGATTCGTGTTTCAACGGAGACGCATAATATGAAAGCCTTGCTGCCAAAATAGTATAAAAATTTAGTTAATTAAATCTAAATACAAATTACACATTCTTAAGTTATTAAATACAAATTACAAATTACATTTGACACAAAGTAATTAAATACTGTAATTAAATAAGATATGTAATTAATTACAGTATTTATATACTTTTGATTGAGATACTGCCCAGTCTGATTATTCACCATAGACGCAGCACCTACGCAGCAGTTGTATTGTTGGACACCCAAATTTAGCGACTACATTATCCCGGATTAAACTAATTCACGGATTAAATTGAATATCTGGAACTTTCCAATGTTTTTAAATGAATGAAAATTTTTCATCAATACACAGAGTAAAATATTAAAAAACTCAACATGAAATTTTGAATTAAAATGCTTGTGTTGTAGAAACTAACTATGAAGGATTTTTTCAAAATTCTTATTTGAAAGGGACGAATTAAGAGTGAAATGGGCAGGTTTCTAGAATTGTCTTTTAACGTCTTTTGTTTCTGATTAATGTCTTTTGACGAGGAGAGATGTTAGGTTACCGGGGAACTTATGGTGCTAAACAGAATGGGTGAGGAAATCCCCTTTTGAAATCCTCACCTAGTTCGACCGAGCAGGATTTGAAATCACGCTCTACCGCGAAAGTCTGAAGTTGACCTGTAAGCCTTCCCGAGTATCATAATTCATTTCAGCAACTCCGAAAACTATGGATTCGACACAAATATCGATCGTTCCCGATCATTTTTGCACGTCACGCTCTAACCAACCCCACCTAAAGGAGTTCCAAACACAGTACGTAATTAAACTTCAACACAACGCCATTGGTAGTATAATTATTCATCTAGAAATACTATAAGCTGCGGAATGAACGCGATCTGTCCTTTTCAATTTCTTTTACTATGCCACTCCGTTCCCTCTCCTCTCTCACTCATTTAGGGGTGGTAAAGATGCCATTTCTCATGAGACCTGAATATACACTTACACATCAGGATGTCACCATTCAACTCAGTGACGTTAAAAACAGTGGACTCTTCTCTGATATTCATATCATTTTGTATAATTTTTACATGGCATATCTTTCCTAAAGAGAGGAACGGGGGCTGTTTGTGATCTCAAACGTCCCAGAGAATGTCACTACTCATCATAGCGCACTCGAAAACTACGGTATTATCACTAATATCGGACCTTTTCGCCAGTTTTGATGTGCCACGCAGTTCTCCACCTCGATCATTAATTATCATATTCATCTCAGTAACCCCATATACTGTAAACTCGATACTTATATCGATCATTTTACATGTTACACCATTCCCTGCACATCTTTGATTTTAATAAGGCAACTCAGCAACCCCGAAAACTATGGATTTGTCTCTAATACGGGTCATTTTATATTACTTTTACGTCTAACCGTTTTCACCATCTGCTCAAGGGTACCGTACTATTTGATTTGAACTTGAACGTCGTGGTATTGGCAGACTATTCACCACAGAAACCCTGAAAACTATTTATTCCATAGACAACTCGGTCCTTTTTAATTCTTTAAAAAATATATAAGAGAAATGAACATTTTCCATCAATTTGAGCATTAGAAACATTTCACAGTGGAAATAAATCACTTTTATAAATGCTTCTTGCATGAATATAACATTTTAACCATAGTAAAACTCTAGAAATTATATCTACTTAAAGTACACGAAACTTCATTATTTGTGAAAATGCCCATTTCCAGTTCTGTCCTTCATAACACTCAAAACAAGTTCTGGCAATAGTATAACGTTCAAAATTATTATTGGTTGTTTTGAAAACGCTCAAAACTAGTTCTATCAAAAACAATTTTTGGTAGTTTTTTTCGTCCAGTGGCCGTATTCGGGTTCTGTGCGTAACACGTATATCACAATGTCCTTCACTCCTCCTTGTGGACGAGATGGACGTCATGTAGAGAGTACCATACATAAGAAAATATCCAACTTTCCCGTCATTAACTACCCTTAAATCTCTTTCCAATGCTCTTGTGTGACATCGAATCCAGGCAAATTCAATTCATGGGATAATCGTAATAGTTGATTCTAGTTTCCTAAAAGAATTGCTTAAGAGAATCACTTGAAATTTATTACGTCGTTCGGAGCTCCATATTTTAATTGTCGTTCATGTTAATGGATCAATTCGTCAAAAGTGATGTTTGAAACTACTATTTTCCTAACAGCAGTTCCTAATACTGTGTTCTTGCTTTGTGAATCCAGTACAAATTGATGTCTCTTATTTGTTTGCGCTCATCATTGAGCATGAACAATATAATTTTTACTGCTGGCCCGAAATAACACTTTCTTTGAATAACTGGAATTAATTTTTTAAAGATGAATATTAAGATAGTGTGGGTATGAAAGCAGTTTCAATGAATGAAGATTCCAACATAAATTTAAGTTATACTGGCGCTTTCACTTTTACAATTTTTCAGCTAGAACTTGAATGTTGTTTGTGGGATTTTCCTTTGCGACAGAAAATCAAAGTATTCGTTTTTCTATTACGAGCCATCTGTAGTGAGCATATTAAGGAGCTTCCATTGATAAATCCGACCAACAGATTAAAGTTTCAAGTTTCCAGTAGATTTTATACATATTTCCGTTAAATGCTTTGATCTGTACTTTTCACTCGCATCTTCTAACAAGAAGGTATTTTCAATTGGTAAAAAGGTAACCACATACAGCTACTCACATTAGTCCAGTTATTTATCAAGTTACCTCTGAAACTCATTTGTGTTAGTTCTCCCATCTGAATAACTAAATATAATATAAACCGATGTAAATAATCTTCCTATTTCATTTCCCAACAACGAAATCACATCATTATTTACGACAGTATTCACGACGGTT
Source organism: Laupala kohalensis (assembly GCA_002313205.1). Classification (NCBI taxonomy): domain Eukaryota; kingdom Metazoa; phylum Arthropoda; class Insecta; order Orthoptera; family Trigonidiidae; genus Laupala; species Laupala kohalensis. The sequence continues at coordinate 401,638 of NNCF01131415.1, read as the reverse complement.
CCATTACATCGTATTGCGGAAGCATAGAGAAGTAGTTTTTTCTTATTTATAAATTTATTAAGCTGTCTGTATTGCCTTTACTAGAGTCAAATCTTGGTGTACGTGGCGGAGTAACTCTGAGTTCATTAATCTTGCAAAAATTCCTGCTCCACAAAAGAGATGCTCCTTTATTCTGTACAATTACACAGATTTAAGTGCCAGGATTTACAGATGGCAATATCAAATTGGAATTCAGAATCTTCTATAAATGTAACAAATTTTGAGTTTATACTTTTCTTTAAATAGAACTAAGGAAGTTTTTATATTTGTCATGATAGTCTTTGATTATTCATACCATTCGAGTATTAAAAACAACAGGAATAGAAGCATGTAACCATAATGTCACTTTTTTAGACCCAAAATGTCCAATAGTTACACTATTCAACAAAACACAGTGTTTCATCTCTTTTGATAGGTGAAAATTTAAAACAGTAACAATTTCATTGTAACAATGCGACAAATAATCGTCTTTTAAATTGTTATTTTAGCAAATAATTCATCCTTTGAATTCGACTCACAAATTTCTTAACTCAAATAATCCAATAATTTCATCAATAGAAGGAATAGGAAGAGAAAATTTATTGGTTTAGACTTTTATTATCAATAGAAAAAAACGAAAAAAATTATAAAAATAGAGAAAAACCTTTATTTTGGAAACTTTATCGTACTTGCGACGCAACAAAACCTGTTCCGATTACCCTAAAACTGTATTTTTGTCCTTTTCATATTAAAAGGCAACTTTTTATTACTCTTGGAAGTTAAAAAAATCAATTTCTTTTATTTTACCCTGTGCAAGGTTTGTTCAATTGCGTACCAAGGAGGTATTTCAATCTTCTGAGAATAGCTTTTCAATCGTTGAGATCTTGTTTTGTCCTTGGCTGAGAACCAAAAAAAGTGCCAGAAATATTTTTGTTACATTTAAATCAAAAGAGAAAGAAATTCAAATTATTGTAATTTTTATTCTTACTTCTTATCATTCAGAATAATTGACTGCAATTGCTGTATTGTTATGATTTTTACACTTTGTTTGGTTAAAAATCCTTTAGTAAGTGTTATGTATGAAGTAATCCTCGCTATAATAAACTTTTTAACATTTCAAACAGTAACGGTATGCATTATTTTTTCAACATCAAAATTAATATTTTGTTGGATAAATTAGAATTTTCTGTAGTAATGAACCACAATTTTTATATTGTAAAATTATGAAGATATTTCCAGACATGGAAGTGTATCTGTTCCATCTGAATGTCGAGAAACTAAGAAATCTCATTCCATATGATTTATCTTTTGAAATAGGCGACTTATGTTTATGTTGATATGATATTCCATTACTTTACATTGTAAAAAAAATTGTAAGCGGAAAAAATTTCAATGACACAAATAGTCTTCTGGCCTTGAGACACAAAATTGGCCATTTGAACATTTTATAATACATGCAAAATTCATGTCATGTTGTGACATGATTTTAAAGTGAAATGTTTACATTCATGAACATTCGAGAACAAAATTACAATGTAAAATTCGACTGGCATTAAGCATTCATTGAATTCTGAGTATACTCTCTCGATTCTCCTGTCACAATATTTATAGATGTAAATTTTTTCAATAATGTGTCAATCAAAGCTATAAACAAACAGTTAAATTTAAATGGCCAATCGTTTGAAACATTTTATTTATATGAATGATTCAAGCGCACAAATATCAAGGTTATATTGACTTATCTAATGATTAGTTCTAGTTCATGACCATGTTCTAGAATGTCATGATGGATTATGCCCTGTGGAAATTGGAAGAAGAGGGATTTGGATGCCTTAATTATGCGGACAACCTAGTCCTAGTGGTGTATAGAAATTCACGAAGAGATCTCGGGAAGGAGGCACAAAGAGCGTTAGACTGTTGTGGTGGAGTTTGAAATTAAAACTATGGGATGTGGTTCGGACAGGTAAAAAAAGACGGAATTTCATCCTACGGTTAAAAGGGAAACGAATAAAGATTATAAGAACACATCGGTATCTTGGGGTAGTTCTTGATGAAATGTTAATGTAAAATTATGTACTGGGAAGAGTAAGAAAGATGTAGTATAGTATGGTGCGCGTTACATTCTGGGAAACTAATTCCAAGCGTAAACAAATAAATAGCCATAAAAATAAAGCAAACAAATACTTGTCAAATCCGTAAACGGTAAAATACCTATTCAATTTGAGACCCTTTTAAAATTTTGGTCACTTTATTAAACTTTTCAAAAAAAAATTGATTCGTGTCACACCACCGGTACGTGATGCGTGAAAATAAACGGTCATAAAATGCAAATTAATAATTATTTTTTAACACAGTAATCGGTAAATGATCACGAAATTAAAAATGAATTTGCATTTGTTGTAGATTATATCTCACTTTAGTTTTTTCCGAAAAGCATCGTAGTAATTACGGCTTCCCGCTTTGTTAGAAAATGACGTGTAAAAAAAAAAAGGATCACAAAATACAACCATAAATAACTTTCAGTAACACCTCAGAAAATAAAATTTGTCTTCCGATATCCACTGAATATATTTATTAAATTGTACAGAACTCTTCATTTTGGTCAATCCATTTATCTTTGAGATTGTGTCCAAGTATTTCAGAAGCAGCGTCATATTTTGATTTCTGCAGAACTGGTTCTTTATAAAAAATAGAGTGTTCAGGATCTCCAAAATACCAATTTTTATTAAAAATATTCTTTGTAAATTGTTTGGGAGTTTTTTACTTCAATGTATGGCAAAAAATGTTTTTCTTCTTCTTTTGGTTAAAAGTAATAAGGGTAAAACTACATGTACCAAACAGAAAGTGCTTAATATACTATACACGATGAGTAAATTCTTTTGCTTATGTCGAAAACAACTGTGTGACAGACATGTTATGGTTAAAAACCATCACAGTTTCTTGGATGTTAATTAATAGGAAAGTGATGTTATGAAAATAAATCTTTCCTTTTAAGTATAGTTTATTTAAAAATATACTTAAAGTTCTTATATGAAGTTCGTAATAAATTGTTCTGCATATAGGAACGAAAGTTGATAAAATATTTAACCGTTAATGAATATCTCTTGCTGTGCTCAAGATGACAATATGTTCAAACAGCAATTCACTCGAAATAATCACTTTCATCAATGATTCAGTAATTTAATTTATCATAAAATATGTCATTTATTATTAGCCATGATTAGCAAACACGTGTACGCTCTCAGTAATGACAGTCAAGAAACTCTTCGGGTGTTTGAATTGCCCCGGTGACAAGTTGCAACCTGTCAGTTGTATTGTTGTTGCACCACATAGAGTACCGAAAGCGTTATGCCTTTTTTTAACTACCACAACGTATTGTGGACTAGTATTATGAAATCCGCGACACTAATTTCGTTTTGTAGTCTTTTTTTGAGTTAGTCACTACGGCATTACGGTATTTTTCCTCTTTATACTTCCACTCTGATCAAAATACAAATTTCTAAAGTATACTTTATACATCTTCCAACAAGTATCCAACTCTGAAAGGATATAAAAACTGGACAGACATCGCGCCTAGTTTATTTCCTTAATTAATAGAAAACTTCTCATTTATTACCGAAACAATCCATTGCTCTAATTCATCAGAAACCAAAAAAGCATTCATACCAATTCAAAATATTCATTATTTTGGAAGAACTAGAAGCACAGTTTAATAATTCATAGCTTAATAAAGTTTAAAAATTGAAATTCTGCCGAAACTTTAAAAATAACTCAAGCTACATTTAAACAAAAACTAAGGAAACTATTTACATATTGATACAGAAGACGCGTATCTTGTTTGCGTAATAAAATGTCTTGAAAGCTATTTCAAATATTAAGTATTAAATACCAAAAATCGCAGAAAACCGTCTTTCACGAGTTTGAATTAAGAATGTTTGAATACAAAACCGAAACGAAATCTCAATTAGTTCGAAAGATACAGTAAAGCAAAAAATTGTAAAAAACATATTTCATTCAAAAATACCCTCCTAAAATCGGAATTCAAAGAAACCTTTGCTTTAGTGCGTATTTCCAATTCAAAAGCAACATCATAAAATTCTATGATAGTTCATTATACTCTACCATAGTTAAAGTTTAAATCTATAATGGTTTTCTTACAGTGTTGATGAAAGAGAGAGGATTGGATCAGTCTCTCAGGAAAACACATATATTAAATATAAATTTATCGCCAAAAACAGTACAAACTGCGTATGACCACGTGGAGAACAATAAACTAATTTACTCTCCGGAAGCAATCAAGGGACCATCCCATCAATTCCGATCAAGGGCCCTAAGGCAGAGGCGGATTCATAAAAATTCAGCATAAGTTCCTAGATAAGATAAAAAGTTAGCTGCGAGTTATAAAACTAATAGAATGTCAATATGTTTGTAATTTTACGCAAAACTAGATTATTCTGAGTATAGTGTTTAAAAATCATAAGAGTTGAAAAAAACCCACTAAATTAAAAATTTATTGTTACAATAAACACGCCCCTAGACAAAGCCTAGAGAACCTGTATAAGAAAACCGCCTCTACCAGAAGGAAAAACGGAGAAAAACCCGGGCCAGGATGGGCCTACAGAATTTATGTACTCAACCGTACCAAAGTTGAGTACACTTAAAACTAAATTAATATGAGCCATACGGCAAATCAACCATGCAAGAAAATAGTTTTTGAAATTGTTATAAGTTATTTAAAAAAGTACTACAGCAATGGTGTGATAAAGTACAGGACGAATTTAACATTTATTAAAATCAATAAATTCTTTTACAGTGTAGAAACACTTGTGCAGGAGGTAGTTTTTAACCGCGGATTTGAAGATATTCAATTTCATAATATCTTTTGTATTCTTGGGCACGGAATTATATAGAACGATTCCCGAATGATATGGTACTTTTTGGCAAAGAGTGGTTGGCACTCTAGGGCGATGAATATTACTACTATTGCGAGTATTGTGTTCGTGAACGAGACAGTTTCGTATAAAGCAAGGGTGGCACTTCAGTAATTCGGTCTTAACAAACACGACCGTTTCATAAACATAAATGCAGGGAAGTGTTAAGATATTTAATTCCTTAAATAAAGGTTTACAAGAGTTTCGGGGGTGAGATTTACAAATTATCCGAACTATTCTCTTCTGAATTCTGAAAGTTTGAATACTCTGACCGGAATTACCCCAGAAGGTAATGCCGTAACGTAAATGGGAGTAAACGTTTGCAAAATATACGCAACGGGAAATACGTGGACTAACTGCGTTAACTAAGATTCGGAATGCGTAACACAATTTGCTTAATTGGGAATTCAGATTGTCAACGTGACAATTCCATTTGAGGTTGTCTTGAATGTGGAGACCTAACAATTTTGTATTCGTAACCGTTTTTAATTGTGTTCCGTTTAAGAGGAAGAGAAACCTGGGGTAAAGATTTTGTATTACTATTGTGAAATGACATAGACACTGTTTTGTCAGTGTTTACAATGAGACGATTTGCATGGACCAAGTCGAAAGGTTAGACAAAATGTTTTGAGCATTGGCGTGCTTACACAGTAAATTAGTGTCATCAGCAAAAAGAATCATTTTGCAATCTGATGTGGATGATGACATGTCGTTCACATACAATAAAAAGAGTATAGGGCCGAGAATTGATCCTTGGGGTACTCCGCAAGTAAGTGGCTTTGTTTCTGAAAGACAACGCTCAAGTATTTTATTTTTAGTATAGGATATTTCTACTTGTTGATATCTATCTTTTAAATAAGAAGTTAGCCATTGATGTGGAAGTCCACGAATGCCTAAAGAATGCAATTTGGTAAGGAGAATTCCGTGATCGATGACATCGAATGCTTTGGATAAGTCAAGAAAAACACCCTGAGGATTTTCTCCACGGTCTAGAGATGTGGTAACATCTTTTAAGAAGGAAAATATGGCGCTTGTAGTGGAAAAGGATTTCCTAAAACCGTGTTGATCGTCGGAGAGAATGTTATATTTGGTAAAAAATCTAGAAGACGCTTATAGAACAATTTTTCTAGTATTTTTGAGAAAGTGTGTAGTAGAGATATTGGTCGGTAATTTCCAATATTAAGTTTGTTTCCTTTCTTGTGTAAAGGTTTCACTTTAGCTCTCTTAAATATATTGGGAAACACCCCTTCCGATAAAGAACTATTAAAAATATTTACGAGTGGATTTAATATAGCGTGGGACGAAGATTTAACAATAAACTCAGGTATATCATCTATGCCTCGTGAAAATTTGTTTTTTAAGGAGCTGATGATTCCCATGACTTCACTGGCGTTAGTTTCGGAAGTGAACATAGAATTGGGTATGTGGGTGGTAATCATTGGAGGACATTGATTTGGATATATTGAGTTCGTTATTTTACCAACTTCTGAGAAGTAAACAAACTTGCAATGTCCTGAGGATTTGATACGATTTTGCCATCGTTTAGTAAAGAAACATTTTCTTCGCGATTTTCAGGAGTTGATGTGTAATTGTTAACAACATTTCACATGGCTTTCATCCGATTGTTCGATTTTAGTATATGCCTGTCGTTTTCCATAACTTTAGCTGCATAGACTACTTTTCGAAGAATAGTCTTATATTTACGATAATAATTATGGAATTCGGGTGGTTGGTTATAGCGTTTTGAAAGATAATATAAACAGCGTTTGTTTTTTGAAGAAATCCTTATCCCTTGGGTGATCCATCTATTGTATTTCTTTGTGTTAATTAAATTGCGTTTTATGGGAAAGCTAGAATTGTAATGTTTTAGGAATATTGAGAAAAATACATTGAATTTGTCGTCGATGTTTTGGGAATTCTAAACATCTTTCCATGTTTCTTCATGCAAATAATTTATAAATATGGATTTATTTATGTCATATGCTGAGAGATCTTGCGAATGTAAAGAGAAATTGTATGATAAATATGGAGAGAAAGTATACGTTTCGGTCTGGATGTTTTATATTGATAACATAAGGTAATAAGATTTCTGATATACATACAGAAGAGGATAGCAATGTACTCGCAAAGTTTTCTGGCGACGCCGTTTTTTGACCCCCACGTGACAATACTCAGTTTGTAACTGCTTATTTGACAGTTAATTTGTCATTATTTCTTAATTTCTTTACGATTATTATTAGAATCATTATTATTATTACTATTATTAGAAAGTTATTTTCATTATTTTTACAAGGGGTCTGGTTCAGACATGTTTTCAAATTTGCCACATTTCAAAAAATGTAATATAGAAGTGTCATTATTTTTTCCAAAAAATAAAATATAAACAGGGTACAACATTGCAAAGTAACTATTAAATATTTCTAAAACATATTTTTTATTCTTTTCTAATTGTGGCTACAAGCGATTCTAATGGGGGCAAATGTAATTGTGCTGAATACAATAGGTAGGCCTCTCCAGACAACCCTAGACCTTTCCTCGGAAAGTATCTCTCGGACCCATATAATCCTTTGGAAAGTCTCAAGTATATGCCCCCATCGAAATAGTTTAAGGGACAAATTTCAATACACAATTATTCTTACTTAAACTGGTTAGGAAGTCAGTCTCAGGATAACTTTTGAAGAGAACAGTTGTAAACAATGTGAAATGGATTTTATGCTAAGTTTGTTTATGAGCAACAGAAGTATGAACCGTATAGGTTTGATTCAGTTTTTAGTTTATTTTAAGTTGATAGTGGTACAAAGAACGTGTGCTTTGTGTGGAAAAACTCAGACAGTACAACCTAATGGTAATTTATATACCATTCATTTTTTACATTAATTTTTGTTGTTAAGGAGCTGACTTAATTCGTTCGTGTCAATAAATTGTCTTGTAGAACTTAAATACAAGATACATTAAGAACGAAATTATTGATTAATAAATTCACAAATATTTTTATCTAAAAACTTATATACCTTTCGCTAGAAAATAATGAATTGTCGAGGTTCGTTAAGAAAAATAATTTCAACATTTCGAGTATAAGGATACGAATTAGGATAAGAAGTGATTTTCTCCTTTTATTCTGTATTCATGCTACCTTACCATTTGCGATATATCTATTCAAAATTTCACATATTTTTCTAATCCAGAAAAGTATATTACTTTTCATAGGTTGGATTTTGACGTATCCCAAAAATTTGCTTTTGAGGGAAACGGGGTTGTGCGTTCAGAAGTTTGTAATCGAATTCTGCGAACTGCAGTCAGCTTGGTTGATACAAACCAGTTCAAAATTGGGAGGAGAGAGCTGTACAATATAAATTGCTGTAAGTGCATTTGGAAGAAGGGGTAATAATAGATGACGAATCACGAAAACAAGGTGTGTTCTTGGTGGGATTGACAGTAATTCCAAGAAATGTTTCTTACGAATTGTGCCACAAAGAAGCGAAATAACTCTAAATTTTATTTTAGGTAACATCGAACCCGGTTCGACAGTATTAACAGATGGTTAGAAAGGTTACAACACTCAGATATTGGTAACTGCTGGATACCGTCATTTGACGGTGAACCATTTACAGAATTTTGTTCATCCTGCTCATAGTTTCATTCACACTCAAAGCATTGCACACTCGAAGCAACATAGTCAAAAATCAAAAGAGATTTAAGATGAAGAATTGTCAGAATGTGCACAACCAAGTTTGAAACTTATTTGATTTGGAAAAGTTTACATAGATTTAATGAAGAATTATTTACAGATTTTATAAATGCTATAAATTATTTTTATCCTTCATAATTAATGTAAAGTTATAGACAATATTACATGAAACAAAATATTTTGTAATACAAATTTTCATACCATTGCAAATATTTGTATATTAGTAATTTATTTACTTCAAATAGTAGCGTAAAAATGTGAATAAATTGTAGGATAATGTCCCTTAAACGATTTCGATGGGGGCAAGTACCTGAGACTCCTCAAAGGGTTATAAGGGTCCGAGAGATACTTACCGAGGGAAGGTCTAGGGTTGCCTGGAGAGGTGTCCGTATTGTCTTAAACGCAGGTACGTTTGTCCCTATCAGAATCGTCTTTAACTCGAATACTTTTTAATTTAAAAAATTGGGGTCCGGCTTTGGGCTCTTCCCTCTTTTATTCCTTTTGAGATTCGTCTTCCCTAAGATCTTAACAGATAACCCAGAGTCTTCTCCGTCATAAAAAAACCGGCATGATTTATCTGCCCACTTCCGGCCAACTACAACACCTCGCACCTGACTCGTGGGATATCACATTTGCGCCTCGCGATCAGAAAAATCCTAATCCTTTTCAACAGATTAATCCTTGAGATCGAAGTGTCTTTTCTCGGCACTTATGAGAGTTGCGCCGCGTGGTAACTGAATGAATTGTACTTGTTGGTCTAAGATGTAAATACACAGTTTAATTTTTTTAAATTTCCAGTAAAATTTAAATTTCTTACTTGTACTACAAAGAGTAGATTGTTGCTCCAGACACGAATGTTATCGGGTTTCAACGTCCCCTTCGATTAAACAATGAATTTATACATACGTTTTTAAAACTATAATCGTGACTCTTTTGCTAAATTTATTGGTCTAAAATGTTTGATTTATTTCTTTTTTGTTTTTTTAAATTTAAACTTTGTTCATTGTATGTTTTTGTGTATCTGATCGTTGTTCTTATGTATCTGTATACATTGTGTGACCACCAAGGTCTGCCGCTGCATCTCGGAAACGGGTTGGGGCGCAACTGTCAATGACCTCTCTAACTAATTAGGGGGACACTCCGAATAATTCTCACTACGAGGTGCATCTGACAGTCACCCCCTGACTTGTTCCTTTTCCGATAAGCTGAATTTGATATGGGAGACGTCTTGTATCCAGTTATCCTTCAGTTCTGAATGTGCTTGTTAACTGCGGTTCTCATTCCGGTCAACTCCTTCTCTTCGATTATCGACTGGTCGGTTCACTACCACCACCAGACATTAACCAAACCATTCTTCCACTTCTCCATTTAGTGTAATTTTGAATTGGTTCCTTTTTTGTTGGCATACTACCACTAAAGCATGCAATATTTGTACACGCGTCTTTAAGAAACAGTAATGGTGAGTTTCGGGACAAAGTCCGGATGTGAGGAATGAATAATTACCATATTTTCTTCGCCCATTTATGAACTTGGAAATTTTGAATGGGATCTAGAATCTCCAACTTTTCTACTAACCTAACCTATTGCAATTTTTGTTTTCTATTCGCCTCAGGCCTTGCAATAACCTCGTAACTGTAAGACGGCCAGTCTCATGTCCACCGAGAGAAGAGGTCCTGTAGCAGGTTTTGAATACTCCGCGTTCCCTCATATAATAAATATAAGTACAAAAATATTTCAACACTTTTTATAGTAGACCTATCACAGTAGCTCGTAAAAAGATATTAAGTTACATTACGAATGCTTCAATCACAGAATACTAAAGGTACCGTTCTTTATATCACACAAACAAATCTTAACTTCAGTTAGAGTAATTTATCACCAATTATTCATCAATAATTAACTATCAAAAACAAATTTTAATTGTGGGATTCCTACTCTGAGGCAAACATGGCGGAAATGGCAGAAATGGCACTGGAAAAAATATTTTGCAGTAAAATTTTAATTAAAAAAAAAATTTGCTAATAAAAAATGTTATTTCTCTACCATCATTGGAGGTTCCCCAAAGAAAGGGCACAATTCATTAGGCTAAATAGGTCGTGGTCCAGGGCGGAAGCATTTAGAGGGTGTAACAGATGAATATTTTTAATTTATTTAACGTGTACTCAGAAATAGTCTTAATTAAAATTTAATACAAAATGAAAATGACGGCCAAGTGAGGCCTGTCACGTGGCAATAATGGCGAACGTCTGTTACATGGAATAGCGAGTAAAACAATCGAAGCGTTGCAACTTACGAAGCGATGAATGATCTACAATCTCACATTCTTCTGCACAATTAGATGATCTTGATCGACCATGTTGTCTCGTCTGAGCACCACCAGCTCATCTCCACAACCTCTAACGACCACTATTTCGTGCCAGTGTCATAGTACACTCTAATTCCCATTACACTGCTGAATATGAGTCTTAATGTACACATTCCAAAAACATGTAATAGAGTTTAAAATCAAATAAGAAATGTTGTAATAAGGATTGGTTAAATTTAACTTTGCTTCTTTTTGTGTCAATAATTCATTTAACCCAAATTAATATAATAGTTTGGTTATTAATTAATATAATAACTCGTGAAACGTACATACCAATAGCAAAGGACAAAATATATACGAAATGTGTAAAACATTTAATAGAACTACTACAACTTGAGATGTTAAGTTTAGACTACACTTTTATTTGAAGGGGGGGGGGCGTTTTAGATTTGTCTGTTTTTTTGACAGAGGGAAGAACAAATCTATCAGTCTAGGGCGCCTAAACTTATAAGTCGGGGTCTGCCCAAAGGATCCCATTTCTTGGCATCCGGTTCAAACCGTCCCCTCTGCGACACTGACCACTATACACTACCACAACCATCGCAACCGCTGATGCGTCGTCGAACCACCGTCGCAGTCCCAAGTTCCCTAAACTCGCCAAACGACCGTCGCGCGTCGCCTTGGCCGAACCCACGCATTTCGAGACATGACGCAACCATCGTTACCGCGGATCTGACTACGCGAACCACTGCCGCCTTAAGTACCACCATCGTCGCCAGCGACCGTTGTCGCGAGCCTACGAGTTAAAGGTTTCCCCGAACAAGTGACCTACAAAGTGGCGGCAAGAACACATGTTATCTACTGGGTAAACAAGTGAAAGTTGACTGACCGCAAATTAGGCTGCAGGCGCTGCCGGAGGACAAGTTGGCGTCCGAGCGTGCGACAGCCAGTTCGATTCAAGAATCTTCGCTCAATTGAGGAGACAAACAATTCCCACTTCCCCTTACTAGAAAATACTAGCTCATGTTCTAGAGAGACATTGAAGCATAAGACACGGAATAGTCAGCAAAAAAATAAGAGTGCATTACGCATATGCGGAGTTAAAGGGGGCAGGGAGGCGGAGCGAGGGAATTGCCCCCCACCCTCCTCTGGCTTTCAACTTTTATATCTTATGTTCATTCCCAACCAGAAAAAGATAATTCCAACTCTCCTAATTGTCAATATTTGCATTAATTTCAAAATGTTTCACGAAGTATGTACATAATTAAAGGTACTCTAGAAATCATCAATAAGTTAAATCGTTAGAAAGTTCTTAATAGGTTATTATATATAGTGTATTTCAGAATTAAATATAAAATTACCTTTCAAATGACCCCCTCCCCGAATATAATGACATTTTCTTGTCAATTTTATAAAGTACTCTATTGATATATGTTAAAAAAGACCCCCCTCCACATATGCTTTAATTCGGACACTGGGTAATGAGAACAATTAAGAGAACATCCGTTGTAGTATATCCAGCAAAAGAATTTTCTTCACCTCGTAATTTACGAGGAGGAATACCCCGACAAGAGTCAAAGAGTCGTAGTTTTTGCGTTATGGAAATAGGACCCGAGTGGACTGAAATATAAATAAACAGCATTTCATGAAGAAACTAGTCAACACACAGTTAGTGAACCAGGTCCAGAAAAGCAACGTACAGGACCTTCGTTTGTTGTGTGCTGTGTACTCCAATGCTTCAACTTTCTGTTCAAGATCATTACATCATTTTTGCACTTTAGATAACTAGTCCAATTTTTTAATCGATATACTACGTTTCTTCACACGTATCTAATGGACGAGGGTCATTAAATTAATTCATTATTATTACTACATTATCAAATTTCGCTCGAACATAAATCATGCCATTTTTTACTAAGTTCTGAATCACAAAAATATGCCAATAAACTGAAAAAAGATGATAAATGAAATATCGGCTTCCTTCGTTCGATCCACTTTCTGAGTGTTCACAAATTATTCTGTTATATTTATTTCTAAAGAAACGTGTAATTCATAAAGAAAGTATAGTTCTAAGTATGAGAGTTATAAATCTTAGTGGTCATAAAGGAATGGTTTTCTTGCATTTAGGCCAGAAAATAACAACACATATACATTATGCCGACTTTTCGACCTTTATTGAAGTCATCATGAAGTCATATTGAAGGCTACAAAACAAAACATGGCATCTAATCAGCATAACATATGCATAGATTAATTAAAATAATAAAATTAAAGAACACTAAACATTACATATCTAAAGTAACTCCTAATAGCATCACTCCACACAGCTCTCTCATTGCCCTTAACGCCTTAGTAAACATGGCTAACTTAGTAACCACAAAATGTCTCCCTCTGCATGTGTTTGCATTCAAATGCATTAGCTCAATAGATAGAGTACCGACCCAACACAAACAAAACATACATATCATTCCTACATACATTCAACAATTTGCAATAAATTATCACACATTTTAATTATTAAAACAACCAAAAATAAAGAGTACAATTTAGACGACTTAATTAAATATACTAACAAATTTAGATAGTTGACACACCACTAACTAAGCATTTATACCAACCCCTAAATAGAAAATAAAATTATTCACAATAAATACTCCAAATATACCACACTACTTGCTAAACATTGAAGAAATTCAACCATAGAAAATTGACTATAAGAAACCTACAATTTGTAATACATTTACCAAAATACATACAATATAACAATTTACTTTTACAATAACACTTGGTAGTTATAGGATGTCACTCACACATAAATATACAATTTATCACCATTTGTAATACATTTAACTCACATTACTATTGAACATTCATAAATATTACACAATCACAAAATAAATGCCTTAAAAAATGAAATATAATCATAATTTTAAATTAATAACCCACCACTACTAAACATCTATACCGACCCTTATACATTCAATATATACTGTTCACCCACAATTATAT
>NNCF01131415.1:376208-387613 GCA_002313205.1 Laupala kohalensis | reverse complement strand
ATTACACACTTTTGATAATGTTACAATACATTGAGCTTTATTTATCTATATCAGTTTTCAGTTATATGTATTATTAGAGACATTAATCATTTCTATAATTCTCCTTTTTTTACATAACTTTCACTATCCAGAATTGTGACACCATCAAATTTAAATTTATGTCCCATCTCCTCGAAAAAAATGATCGAATGAACTTCAGAAGTTGACGAACTGAGTCAAGAAGTATAGGAAGGTTCGAATACATAAAATAACGATATATGTCTGATCGACAGAGTTATTAGTTTGTAATTCTTGTAATCTAATACATACTTCATAACTTTGTATTAAGCTGCACTTCCGGTACACAAGTTGGAAGTATAGAATAATTAAACTTCCGTATCAGGAGAAGTGGTTCGACAGCCTTTCTATACTATTAAAATCAAAATGGTAAGTTTTAATACTATACTAATTCTAATTTTGACAAACTAGATAATTTAAATTTAAAAAAAATAAAAAGCCTAGTTCACTAATGTGTTTGTTTTTGTAGTTTAAAAATAACGGATTCGGAAATTATTTGTCTCCATTTGGCTTTTTATGGGTTACTTGGAACATGATCCGGGAAATGCGAATGCGGTGAGCCACTCAGATAGTATAACTAAACTCGAAATATTTACGGACTAAGTTATTTAATAGCGCGTCAATCACATAAAAATCTGATATGTGACTCATTTAATTCTCCCGCTGGTTCTTTCATAACGTAGAGATAATATACCGGGTTTTTTGATTTTGTGATTTTGGTGGAAATGTTCCCTGATTGCGGCATAGCAGTTTCGACAGAAGATATTCTTAAATTTTCCTGAATCCTATAAGATGTGTTAGGAACTAATAGTGATATTTGTTCGGAATGATCTCTGCAAATTCTTTTCTATTATGTTGCAGAAAACAGAAGAAATGTGGCTGAACTATAATACGAAAAGGGACATTACAATGGGAGATCACGTGAAGAATGTATCCAAATTCTCTTATCTGGCAAGTATGGTGTCAGAGGATGGAGGAGCCACCCTAGATACTCTTTACAAGGATTAAGACAGCAAGCAGAACATTTTCAAGATTAAGAAAAACTTGTCTCTCCAACAATTTAAGGATAAATACGATCAAAATATTTCACACGTGTGTCAAATCTGTCCTGCTGTGGTTGTGTGTGGGGGGGGGGGGGATGCCCAAAGATGAGCTGGAGAAGATCCATTTTGAAAGAAACTGGCAAAAGTTTGTGTGAAATGCAAGCGATGGCAACAGATAGGAGGAGATTGAGAAATTTTGTGGACGAACTTTGCTATAAATAGGAGACAATGGACATTACTATTATTTTACTTCATGAACTTTTTTTTCACAACTTATAGTTAGATTTAGGTAAGGTGCAGGGAATACCAAGCATCCTCACTTCAAACAATGTCACAATTTAAAAATCTTCTCACTATTCTACAGGTGTTAAGGATGACCGCTTTTTGTAATGTTAGAAATATGTTTATGGGGAGTTGAAGCCGATTGATTCTCAGATGCAGACTGTGAGGGCTGACTCCAGTGGTGGACAGGACTATTGGAACTATATATACTCACCCCATATTCCGTAAGCGAAGAATTTCAGTTTTGAAATCTTCATATTTTTTAATTTTATCATTGTAAGTAGTTTGTAGGTTGTGGGTGTTGGTTACTACAATATCTATGATGTGTGTGATTTTCTTGAGTTTCACTATTAGAATAATATCTGGTCTGTTGTGACGGATTGTCTTGTCGGTGAGGATTGACCTATCAAAATAAATTTTGTGCCTGCTGTTCTCTGAAATGGATTTTGGGAAGTTCTTGTATTACGGCACAGTGTTTTCTCCTAGTCCATACTTCCCGCAGAGTTTCTGATGGATAATATTAGCAACCTGATTGTGTCTGTGGTGCTAATGGAGTGCATCCTCCTGTGATGTGTTGTATAGTTTCTGGTTTAATTTTGCATCTCCTACATTTGTCGTCTCCTATGACAGTGTCTTGTAATATATATTTTCTATAATTTTTGTTCTTATTACTTGGTCTTGAATTGTCATGAGAAATCCTGCCCTTTTCCGAGTATAGATTTGCTTTTTGTAAGCCAGGCGTACGACGCAGATTTGTCGACATGAGGGTCATATAGATCATGAGGATGTCTATCATGAAGTGGTTTAGATTGCCATTGGCTAATTCTCTGACTGATTTCAACGTTAATTTCATTAGGTTGTGGAGAGTCGTGTGCTAAATTTAAAGGAGTATATTTCATTTCAGCTGCACATATGGTCGTGTAAAAGATTCTTCCTTCCTCTGGTGAAAGAAAGCTCGGAGTAGCTTTATTTGTGAACTGTGTAGGTTCTTCAAATGGATTATGCCCCTTCCTCCTTCCTCGCGAGGTTGACTGTGCTTTTCTACATTTGAACTTCTATGGTGAGACCTATTCTTCGTCATGATGGTCCTGAATTTTCGCTGGAGGTTTTCGATATCTGTTAGTGTCCATGAAACTACTCCAAATGAATACGTGGCGATAGGAATGGCAAATGAATTAATTTCTCTTGTTCAATTTCGGCCATTTAAATCTGTATGCATTAATTTCTCGACTCGATCTTCAAATTCCCCAGTTAGTTGCTTTCTTATGAATGTATGGTCTATGCATCTAGATTGTTGTAGTCCCAGGTATTTGTAGAATTCATTTTCTTATTCCTTTAATAATCTCATTGTCATTTCTTGTATACGGTTCTCTTTTAATGTTACCTTTCGAAATGGCCAATGTTCTGCACTTATCGGTTCCAAGTCTCATTCTAATATCCTTACTGATGGTTTCTACTAGTGTAAGTGATTAAGCTTGGTTCAAGTTGATGAGTATATTTTCATACCATCCATATAGAAAAGGTGAGAGATATTGTGACTTTGTTGTTCCGCAGCTTTTAATTGAAAACCACATCTCGCACCATTCAGGAGATTAGAGAGTGGGTTTAGAGCAATGCAAAACCAAAGAGCACCGAGTGAATCTTCGTGAAATATGCTTCTCTTAATGTTAAATCTGCCAGTTGTTTTAATTTTTCTGCCTATTCTTAAATTAATGGTTGTATTACATTTTTCCATTATTGCCTTCAGAAAATTAATGAGAGTTGGATTTATTTTGTACACTTCAAGGACTTGATGAAACCAAGAGAGCGGGACTGAGTCGAAAGTTTTTTCATAATCAATATAGCTGCAGAATATGTTTCTATTTTCTACTTGGGCTTGCTTCAGGATGACCGTATCTATAATAAGTTGTTCCTTACAGCCTTTGAAACGCTTCCGGCATCCCTTCTGCTCCTCATCTAAAATTTCATTTTGCTTCGTGTGTGTCCTAATAAACTTCGCTATACATTTTGTCATGATTTTATAAAATGTTTGGAGTCATTGGTCTATAGTTGGCAGGGTCGGTACTTTCTTCCCCTCTGGGCAATAGAAATGTTCTTCTTTCTAAAAGAAAATTTGGCATTACTTGTGGATTGTTTACAAATTTATTCATGTAATGTAAAATCAAGGGATGGAGGCAAGTGAACGTTTTGAACAAATAATTTTTAATATTGTCACTTCCTGGACTTTTCCAATTGTGTATGTAATTTATAACACTCTTAAAAGTTTCAAAGCAAATTTCACGAAAAAACATTGTGTCAATACTCTCAACTGATGTAATATCATCATTGACCCATGGTGCATCTCTAGTGTGTGTATCAGTGTTTGACCATATCGATGGCCAGAATTTCTCTACTTCTGTGAGGTTGGGGTGACATTGGTCAGTAGTTTTGCTTGTGTGGTTGGTCTTCATTTTTTCTGAATTCTTCTGTAAAAGTTCCTTTCGTTCTACTTGAATAACCTCTTGTGAAATCTCCTGCGAACGGATGTGTTGTATCTACAAAGTCGGGGTTTTAATGCGTTCAGTTTTTGCTTAAGTGTATCCATAATCTCACTCACATTCTCACTGTTCTTATCAAATTTTGTATGAATTCTGAATCCATAAAATATTTGTAAGTCTTTTGCAGCTTTTTTTTTTTACATTTTTCCTCATCGCCTGATAAATACGAGCAATGTCTTTTCTGATCTTTTCAACTCTCGTGATCAGTCTCATCTTCCAATTAGGGATTGGTTTATCTCCAGTTGGTTCAGTAGTTTCTGTACATGTACGTATTTTGGCACCATTGCATGTGACAGCAGTCAATGCAGCACAGTAGATGAGGGAATGCATTTGCTCAAAAGAATGAATGGGTGTTAAATATTCTGGTAGAACAGTGTCGTTGATGGTTTGTATTATGCGGGAAAAATTTCTTGAACTCCCTTGCCGTGGAATTGCTGGTCTCTTAGTGGGGTCAAGCTCTGAATTTTGTAAGAGATACTTACTCAAAGTATGACGGATTTTGTCTATTTCATTTACATGCTCTGAGTTACAGACTAGGTTTTCATTCACTTGGTGGAATGTATTATTTGGATGCGATTGTAGATATGGATCACGATCAATTTCTTGTTCAGTGAAGCAGTTCACTTGGATCACATTAGGTAAAGGTTCGAGGTTTTCATTTGCTGTCAC
This sequence comes from Laupala kohalensis, assembly GCA_002313205.1. Classification (NCBI taxonomy): domain Eukaryota; kingdom Metazoa; phylum Arthropoda; class Insecta; order Orthoptera; family Trigonidiidae; genus Laupala; species Laupala kohalensis. Next base: position 383,025 of record NNCF01131415.1, on the reverse strand, counting down.
ATCTTGATGCTTCTGTCGAATTATCAACTCCACCTTTGATTTTAATTGACTCAAAATTGCTTTGGGGTTAAAGTTGTTGATAACTATTGCTCTTCTTTGGTTGGCTATACTTTGATGAGTCACATTAGTGGTAGGATATTTTTCAATTAACAAACGATGTAGTTCTTTTCTATATCCAGTTAATTTTGTCTCTAATTCTTTGATCATGTAATACGTACGATTGATAAAAGTGTTAATTTCTTTGGTCCATTTCATGCGGGTACGTTGACGGCCTGCTTGGGTGGTCCCAGGTAAAAGAGGATTTCTCCTCTGGGAAACACTTTCTGCAGTTGTAATTCCTGATATTGTTTGGCTACAATCAGTTTCGACTGTAGCAGTTTCGGGTTTCCCGGTGCTTGCCCGCCTGTTCAGCATAGCACCACTAGCGGCTAGCAAGCTGTCATGGCCAGCGCTAGCTCCAACCATGCCGTGGCGCCCCCCCAGGCGGTTTCCGAGACCTTACGACTTCTTAAATGCATTACATACAAAGAGCTCTCCCTACTCTGTATGAAGTTTCCAAAGGAGGGTCATGGGAAGGAAAACTCTTCAGATAGCCGACGGGAGCCCCTGGTTCACTCAATGACTTCCGTGGGAGGGGGAAGGAAAAAAGTGGGAATGCATGCATACATTTGTGGGGATAGGGACACGGGCAGCTGCACCGATTGGTCGCCTCTTACGGCTGGGGGAGGTCCCATGGTGCTATTCTTCAGATGGTCCCGGACACCACACGGGTTTTTTATTATTATTATTATTATTATTACTATTACTATGTTGTCGTTGTTGTTGTAATATAGTTTAATTAAAAAGTAAGATCTTCAATTTTGTAATTTTTCTGAGAAGCAGAAGCAAACAAGATCGCGAGTTCTCCAGAGACTATTGACCAGAAATTATCCTATAGTGTTACGAATGTTAAACTTTAATGTAATTATGTGAAAAAAAAGTTTCACAATTGTCTTCATTGTGTGGTTATTTTCATTCCATTTTGAGGTATAATGTTTTCTATGCGCATTATTTTAGTTGTAAATTTGTTTTTTAGTAACTAGGGGTAGGATCTATACTATTTAACTTCAGAGAATGTTTAATTTTAAGTTTTCTTCAATATTTTAAACCATACTAGACTGAAGACATTGAACTGGAAACGTTTTCTGGGTGTTTTTATGCGAGACATTTGTATCCATGTGTCTGAGAAATTATGAGTAATACTGTTGCACCCTCAGTTATCTGAGTATTTTAGGGCTATTAACCTCCTTTCTTCGTACTCAATAATATTTGAGTAATAAATTTCAAGTATTTGTTGCAATGATGCCATTGTACTCACGACCTGAAGGAATAAATCAGTAAATTCAATCTTATAGCAGAGTAACCAAACGGATAATTCTCTTCAAGAATAAAATATATAGATTTCTTCCAAATAATATTGTGAAAAGTAAACAATATATCAGAATGAGGAGTTGATGAAATAGAAGTGATACTTCTGTTGTTAAATAAAAATAACATAGATTTGTTCATTCATATTTCATCCATTGGTGTCAGGCCGATTGCCAAAAGAACCACATGATTTCAATAGAGATCAAAAGCTATCGTATCATTGCGAAATGTGTCTTTATTCCGGGTCACACTTGTGGAGTATCTATTAAAGGAGAAGATCTAGATTAATCATTCAGCTAAAGCATGGACCAGTCAGAACGTACAGGATACACGCCAGCGGATACAAGACATTCTATTACTTTTTAATAAGTATGTATAAGAAATATTGATCGGTATGAATATAATAAGAGGAAAACACGCACACTTGAACTTAAAATAAGATGGAATTATTCAAAGCAGTTTTTTGAAAGAGACCAGGAAGTTCCCAGTTTTGTCTGATATTTGCTACCAGCAGGATGTCGATTAATAAAGCGTAAGATTAATAGCTCTACAGACCAACAATAAAAATACAGAGACTATTTTAATTTATATTGATATGTTAATTTCAATTTTCTGTGTTCGACATTCTATGATATTTTATGATACGGAGTTGGGGAACACCCCTAACGCCAGGAACTGAAATTTACAAGGTTAAATACAATAATCCAGAAAAATTATTAAATACTCTTTGTAGGTCCATGGCGTAAAGTGAGTAAGTAATAAGATGAAAGTTGTATTTTTATTATGACGCTGAAATAATGTTTTGAAAGAATGTTTGAATTTGTTTAAAATGTTTCTAAATTCACGAATAAAGTAAAATTCAATTACAATAAATATTTTACAGAAAAATATTTTTAAGTACAGTTAACATATTTTCATTAATATTCTAGTATACTCAAATTTCTACGACGCTTCATGATACATTGAGCCCTTGATTGTTTGATTTAACGCCTATAATGATATTTTGAACAGTACCAGTTCAGAAAACAACTTCAAATATCCAAAATCCAATCATCCTGATTGCCAATTATCCGATTCGATGAGAGAAAAAAATTGAAACTTTTTTAATCACTGTACCCTAAATTATTATATTTTACTGTACTACCTGAAACCATTATCGATCTATATCATTAAAGTGTTATTTTTAAAGTACCTCGCAAGTTAAATTTCGTTTTTTCCTCTATAATATTTTTTTTGTCATTTTGCCTATAGTCACTTATTTAGTAAGAACTTCAATGGATCTAATAGTTCCAATGGATCTGAATAATTGGACTTCTAATGTCTACCTTCTTTTGTTTTAGAAATTTGTTTTTAAAGGCACGGGTCACAGTTTATATGTTGTGTTGAGTGGTAGTTTGTGACGAGTACCACAGCATCTCGGCACATCGTACCTAATTCGTAAGCTACGACCAGTGAGTGTCGTCGACGCGGAGGCCAGGCGGGGCGCCGTCGCTCTATGTGGAGCGTGTGCGTATTTTGGGTCAAGGGGCGATGTGGCGAATGATGGGCCGAGGAAGGAGCGCAGGGCGCGAGTGAGGGCCGACGGCACGTGGCCCCACTAGGCTCTGGAGGGGAGCAAGGGTGGGGACGGGGGCGGTGTCAATGTCTGCTTTCTGGAGCAACTTTCCGTCTCCGTCACATCGCTCTTAATACTGATGGCTTTCAGGGTTGCCATCATGCACAACTTTTATTTAAAAAAATACGAATTGGTGATTGTTAAAAGAGGCCTGAGTCAGATTTTTTCAACTGTCAGGAAAAAAAAAAGAGTTCAATAATCCGCAATTTTTTAACAAAAATTTATAAAAAATAGTTCTGTAACTATAGATATGATCATAAATGTGTTCGCCTTTAAGGATTCCAAAACCAATTTAACTCAGAATGAAAATTTTTACCAATCACTGATTCATACATTCGATCGATATTATACAGTACGATCGAGAGAAAGGTTCATTTTATTTTATTTATTCGATTTGGCGAGAATGCCAAATATCGGTCATCTTCAGACCCTAATAATGACGTTTGGCGTTGGTGGCATTGTTAGGGCGTCGTACGGCGTTGGAAGTTGACTAATATTCGGTTGGAAGAGGTCTCGCAGAGGAGAAAAAAAAACGGGAACGAGAGGTCAAAAAGATTTACTTTGTGATGATGTGTCTTTCTTCTATTTTTTGTTTAATGTGTTAATGAGACTAGCTGAATCGAATGAATAATTTGCAATCATTGTGAAAATAAATTTTTCACAAAAAATAATTTTTTTCATAAAGAATGAAGAGATTTTGTAAGTATGAAATTGATATTACACTAATTTCTGACTTACAGTAACGCTTGACAAAATCACCATATCATTACGTACATACGCTATGCATATATTCATAAATGCACGTACCATAGTAACTTTTTATGAAGCACAATACATTTTAAACAATGTCTCTTGGTCTCAACTCAACAGACCTGTTCAAACAACCCCATCGCGTCGGTGCAAAAGGAAGTTACAGTTTTATGTGTATAGCTAAATTTCAAAAAGTTGTGGACGTATAGTTCTTTTCTGTTTTTCCAAAATCGATGACGATGCTCAAAGCATTAAGTACATCAGATTTCAAGAAAATAATGTAAGGAATCCTGATCACTACTTTTCATAGCTACAAGTAATAAGTGTAAATCAACTTACAAATAACGCTTATTTTAGAATTTTTCCATTGTAAACAATATTTATGGTCGCTAAAACTTGCGCCCGAGACTTCTCACCTCCAGAGGCATCTATTGTCGAAGAGAGGAACTACGATGGCGAGCTTTCACTCTGGTTGGTGAGACGCGGCTTCCTCATCCAACCGATGACCACGAAATTTGCGGTCTCCAGGTGTCGTTGCATGCTCTTGGTAATAGAGGTGTTCGAAAGCAATGGTATGGGGGCGTGACGGACCGCATCGGGTCTCGCCAACTCGCCAACTTCATGGTGAGATGAGTACGTCAGAGAGGTTGACGTCACCAACTTATAGTTCGGAATAACTTGCTCGTACATATAAGGTAATCCTTCAATTGCAAAAGTACTGGATAAAAAGAACCTCCAGTCCAATAGGTTGACGTGTACTTTTGATGGTAAAATAACTTGAACTCAAAAGTGATCAGAATCTGAAAGGAGTGCAAAGAATGACAAAGAAGAAAAAATATCGTTTAATGTTTTATTAGTTTCTGCACGTTGTGCTCTACTTTAAGCAAGGCATAACACAATTTTTTTCTGACATGGTGATTAGGATTTGCGTATTGAGAGTGGTGGAGTTACAAGTGAAGCACCCTGAACTTGAAGCATTGTCTTCCCCGAGAATTAATTTTATGGACTTGATAACTAGGTAGCTCTTTCATCTTTTGTCCATATTCGACAAACAGATAAACTTGAAGCAAAAATGGTATTAAATCGCACACTACGATTTCATGACCCCATCCTGGGAAATTTTAGGGATATTTCGCTTTGTATACCGACATTTTAAATTTTGTTCATATAAGCGATCGTGCGTGCATTTACCGCATTATGCTCTTGTTGTTTTGGACTTGTCCACAGGTCGCCGTGATGGAGATGGGACAGTCTGCCCCCACAGCTCAAGAAAGGGCCCCCCAAGATATGGAGGACCCCACAATGATAAATCTTTGTTGGTAGTTAATTCTTGATAAAATATTATTGATAAATTATTGTCAGTAGCCGTTAAATTACAGTAAATAACGAAAGATGATTTTTTTATAACATGAAACTCTGTACATTATTTAAATATTCCCTTCGTTGATAAATCATTTTTAATATTTTTCATTAAGTATTAAATATGTTTTAAGAGCTATAAGGTATAATATGCGTATCAAAGAATGTAATACTATATTTTCATATTATTTACTACGTAAGTCTACTAATTCGGGTAAAGTGAGAAGAATGTGATTTAAAATTAACACAAAGTTATAGTATAATTTTCTATTCGTTCCTTGAAACGAGTGCAGCTAGCTGTACGCAGGTCGAATCCCGCATATTTGCAGAACATGCATTATGCGCTCGTCCTTCTAATTTAAGAAAATTTCATGATAAAAGGTGCTGTAAATGCGAAAGGAAATCATGCATCAAAACAAATATAAAATATATTAAATACATAATACCCAATCACATAATAATGAATATCACTTGATAGGATCAATGTAAGAAATTTTATTTGTTAATAGAATATTTTTTTGTTTTTCATAGATTCCTGAACCTACAATCACGTTATAAGGAAAAATGTATACATGTAAATTGTATATGATGACTCTCCACTACGATATCTTCGATTTATGAAGAACCTATAAGGTCTTCAATCGCAAATAGTTAATATTCATTCTAATATGAATTCATTTCTTCTCGTCTCAGATATCAATTGTATAGCATGGAAGATTATTCATAAATAAACTTTATTGTCAAAAAAGCAGTTATAAACTACGTATGACCACGTGGAGGACAATAAACTAATTTACTCTCCGGAAGCAAGCAAAGGGACCATCCCATCATTTACGATCAAGGGTCCTAAGGCAGAAGCGGATTTAACATTTCAACATACTCCTAACGATAAAAAAATAGTTCGATGCGTGTTATAGTATTAAAACACACCAACAAATATTGTATTTAATAAAATATAGAAACATCATTTCACAAATACGTGTTCATTCATTCATCAAAAATCATTCGGAAGATATTGTTAATAATTTGTCATTATTAAATAACACTAAATTCGCTAATAATTATTTAAATTGAAACCGTCGCTAAGCAAGAGCCTAAATTAATATGAATCATAAGACACAACTACCATGCAAGAAAATAGATTTTGAAATTGTTATAAGTTATTTTAAAAGCACTACAGCAATGACATGATAAAGTACAATACGGATTTAACATTTATTAAAATCAATAAATTATTTTACATTGTAGAAGCACTAGTGCAGGAGATAGCTTTAACCGCGGATCATCAGAAACGCTTTACAAATCATCAGAACTATCCTCTTCTGAATTCTGAAAATTTGATTACTCTGACCGGAATTGCCGCAGAAGATAATGCCATAACGTAAATGGGAGTAAACGTTTGCAAAATATACGCAACGGGATATACGTGGACTAACTGCGTTAACTAAGATTCGGAATGCATAACACAATTTGCTTAATTAGGAATTCAGATTGTCAACGTGACAATTCCATTCGAGGTTGTTTTGAATATGGAGACCTTAGAATTTTGTATTCGTAACCGTTTTTAATTGTGTTCCGTTTAAAGAAAGAGAAACCTGGGGTAAAGATTTTGTATTACTATTGTGAAATGACATAGACACTGTTTTGTCAGTGTTTACAATGAGACGATTTGCATGGAACCAAGTC
>NNCF01131415.1:328285-376167 GCA_002313205.1 Laupala kohalensis | reverse complement strand
AGTAAATTAGTGTCATCAGCAAAAAGAACTATTTTGCAATCTGATGTGGATGATGACATGTCGTTCACATACAATAAAAAGAGTATAGAGCCGAGAATTGAAGCTTGGAATACTCCGCAAGTAAGTGGTTTTGTTTCTGAATGACAACGCTCAAGTATTTTATTTTTAGTATACGATATTTCGGCCTGTTGATATCTATCTTTTAAATAAGAAGTTAGCCATTGATGTGGAAGTCCACGAATGCCTAAAGAATGCAATTTGGAAAGGAGAATTCCGTGATCGATGACATCGAATGCTTTGGATAAGTCAAGAAAAACACCCTGAGGATTTTCTCCACGGTCTAGAGATGTGGTAACATCGTTTAAGAAGGAAAATATGGCGCTTGTAGTGGAAAATGATTTCCTAAAACCGTGTTGATCGTCAGAGAGAATGTTATTTTTTGATAAAAAATCTAGAAGACGGTTATAGAATAATTTTTCTAGGATTTTTGAGAAAGTGGGTAGTAGAGATATTGGTCGGTAATTTCCAATATTAAGTTTGTTTCCTTTCTTGTGTAAATGTTTCACTTTAGCTCTCTTCAATATGTTGGGAAACACCCCTTCCGATGAAGAACTTTAAAAAATATTTATGAATGGATTTAATATAGTGTGGGACTAAAATATAACAATAAACTCGGGTATATCATCTATGCCTGTTGAAAAAAAATTTTTAATGAGCTGATGATTTACTGACGTTAGTTTCGGAAGTGAACATAGAATTTGGAGCGTTGGTGGATATATTCTGAGGACATTGATTTGGAGATATTGAGTTCGTTATTTTACCTACTTCTGAGAAGTAAGAATTAAAGAAATTTGCGACGTCCGGAGGATTTGATATGATTTTGCCATCGTTTAGTAGGCATATATAATTTATCGTAGAGAAATATTTTCAAAGTTGTCGTGTAATTATTTTCAATATTCCACATGGGTTTCGTCCGATTGATCGATTTTCGTCCTGCCTATAGTTTTCCGTAACTTGAGCTGCATAGGCTACTTTTCGAAGAATAGTCTTAGAAATAGCAGTATCGTTGATGTTGTTAGTTGAATGCCAATATAATAAAATTAATTAAATAATTAAATATTACAATAATAAAATTATTACCACAGAAATTGCAAATGAGATATTAAATAAATAAGTAAGTAAACAAACCGACAACTAAAATGACGGAAATAATAGTTTAGGACGACAGCTACAGATAAATTAATTCGTCAATAACTAAGGCAATATTATGTTTTAGTGTAATAAATAACTACAAAAAGAATCAAGAAAACAAATGGTAAAATATTGGAATAATTATATTTACGGCGATGAAGCTTGAGCAGCGCAACAATAGAGTACGTTAATATTGATGTAATAGTAGTATACGCTCCAGAAAATCTAAATGCACCAAAATAATTAATATTAATGCACCAAGAAGTGAAATTAATGATTCCGTTTGAACTTACGTAAACTTTTTCACACCTTGAATGAAGCTTTTTTTTAAAAAATGGGTTAATGGGTTTCAACGGCAAGGTTATTAGAGCCCTTGCAGGTTTGAATGAAGCACTTGAATGAAAACAATATGAAATTATATTCTGTCCTTTAGGACTGAAAACCTTAGGAAATGTTTTTAGTGTTTTTTTACTTAATACTCGCACAGAACAAAGAATTTTACACTACAATGAATGTTGGATCTAAATACAACTACTGAATTACAAACACTCGAAAAAATAAAATAATTGGAAAGATTAAACTGAAAAATGGAGAGAGCTCATTCAAGATCGCAGCTAACGTCAGGAGCAGGCTAGCCAACCTCAACCTCATTGTATCATATTTTCACTGTTAAATATGTAGTATTGTTCGTCGTACACTTTGACGCGTCAGTTAAAATGAAATAAAAGGATATTAATTTCGTGGAAGGGATTGATTGGTGGACATAAGCTTAGCAGTTAGTATATATTCCTCACAAATTTAAATATGAAATGCTATACAGTATTGTAAAATACATATTTTTGATATTTATACATATTTATTTTAATATTTATTTTATTGTTACACGTTTGTGTGTATCAAAACTGTAATAATCGTGACTTACAGGTTTGATTTAGTGGAGAAGGTACTGGATCTTCTTTTGTCTCGTTGTGCGATGGAGAACTAGTAGTTTTCTGTAAATGTTCCAGTGATATCAATGTAAAATCGTTCTACGTAGCTTCGATGACGTATCATGAAACGATTAGATAGCACAATAAATTAATTTTCCTTTATATTTAATTCCAAGGTGTATAAGGCAAACATAACGTCATGTCAGGAAATAGACAAAAGAAAATATATCGAAGATGTTTTCAAAGGGACTGAAAACTAAGGATGCTTTCTTCTCAGTCATAATTTAACTTTAAACACTATATAAATTATAATTATTGAAGTAAAATAAAAATGTTCTGTTTAAAATATGTAGAATAAATTTTCATTATGAACCAAGTATTAATTAATATAATTTAAACAAATATTTTATTGTGCTCTTAGAGATATTCAATCATTCTGTTTCTAAAAATTTAAAGAAGGTTAAAATTGAAATTCTCGCTGCTTTGAAATACAAGTTTTTCTTGATATTATTTGGAAAAGATCCAAGCAAACCCACATCTGCCGAGAAAAAAGAAAAAAGGTAACGACGAAGTGACTCTGTTAACTCCAAGGTTTCTTACGAGAATTGGCGAGGTCATAGTGAATAATTCTTTCTCCGGAGATGGGAGGTGAAGTGAAGGGAATTTACTTGTTTGCTTAAGTATCTGTACACTTCCATAAGATACTTTTGAGTCATGAAATAAGACAAGCATTTTACAATTTATAGATTCGATTAATTTCTGTTATTTAAATAAAAACTGCTATTTATTAAAAAGAACCACCGCTGCAATTGATATAATAAGATCAAAAACGGGTGACAATAAAAAGAAACTGGGACAATTAATTTTTAATTATAAATTATTTCTATATTTATTTTGTAAAATTAACTATAGTGATTAATTTTTATCTTATAAAATTATTTGTACTTATTAGGGTTATTTAGGTAAATGTAAAATAATACATTAATGTATGACGATAGGAAACAATATTTCACGCGATTTCTTTTCTCTTCAAACATTCTCTTCAAAAAACGTTCAACATATGTTCACTAAGAAAGTAGATGACTATACTTTTATGCATGCCAGACAAGAGAGAGAGAGAGAGAGAGAGATGTGTCATTCCTGAAAAATTCGAAATATTAATAATCGTTGAGAAATAATTTTGGAACTATTTTCGTCTCTACATCTATGGTAAAACTACAGATCACCATATAAAAGCGTGACTTGAGGTTGCAGAGAAGATACATACTTACCAAGATTGTCTAAAGATGAATTAATTTTAGTTAATTAAAACATTACTAATTACCAGAGAAACAAAGTAAAAAATATATATTTTAGACTAATCTAATTCTAAATATCCTAAAAATTTCTCCCAAAATATTAAAAAATATAACATACATGGCAGATTTGCAATATGTTTTTAGTTTCAATCACACAACGTGATTAATTTGTATGAAATTTTCCGGAAGTTTATGTTGAGTCCGTTTAATTGTATTCATATCTCAATTAAAAGCTCAAGTATCATAGCTCGTAAAATTGCTCTTAATTATACTTCTCGGAATGTGCCAATAAATATTTATGTTTAAGAGGAAATTTATCATGAAGATTCTAAAGTCATTCGAATATGAAAAAAGGAAAACAATTACCAATCAGAACACCAAACAAATGCCAAAAAAAGTGTTGGCTTCGGGAGAGAAAACTAACAGTATTCTCAATGAAATATTAGTATAAAATCAAATATTAAAATCATCATAACAATATGACTCTGGGGGTTCCGCAAAGAATTTTACATTTAAAAAAAGATATTCTAAAAGAAACTAGTACTACAATGGTAGATCCTCTTGATACAACCGAAACAGACACACAACAAGACCAAGAAATAGAACTTGTGGTTGGAGAAAGCAGAAGGTTTTTGAAGAAACATGAAAGAAGACTTCATGACAGTGTGATACGAATTTTCTGTTTGTAGAACCTACAAATCTTCTGAATATCGACGGGCTGGTCCGAATCTCGCGAGAAACCTTTTTAGTCTTTTTTGTACAAAAATTAATTGCCACCTATTATATACCAATATGTAGACAGTATCATAGAATTGATTTGTATAGTTAGCACACAAAAAATAACTGTTGGTTTTTCTGACTTACTAATTTATCTGATTACTAATTTATCATATTGTTATGTATGACTAGTATATGTGTTAAATAAAAAGAACATTACATAATTCAATTTAAATTTTGTGATATTTTGCAAGTGTTATTTTAATTAAAAACGACTTTCACTTCCATTTATCCTCATTGAAATATTAGTGTCAAATAAAGTGTTAAATTCTGTGTTAATACAGAATAATGTAATAGATCAAAAGTATTCTACATGATTTTATATAAAATTCCTCGTTTTCTTATACTTTCTTGAATATTATGTACTACGTTTTAAGAAAAGTATGAGACTACACATCAGAATTTGAGAAGAAAACATTCTTCGTGAAGAACTTTTAATTATTGTAATTAACTTTTAATTAAATTAAGAACTTTTAATTAACTTGGGAATCGCTCTTTCCTGCCCTAGAATATAAAATATATTATAAAATTGAATCTCTTCAAATTCGCGGTTAAAAACTATCTCCTGCACCAGCGCTTGTACAATGTAAAATAATTTATTGATTTTCTATCCTATATATTAAATTTTATCGGGAAATTGTTTTCCCCGTACCATACCAAAACTATGAGTGACACGAGATTACGAAAAAGAAACCCTCCATTCTTTCGGGAAAGTTGATGAAAATATTAAAACCGGAAATAAGAAAATTACCGATCAACGGAGAACACAATTTTTTGTGTCAGTAGAATATGATATTTCTTCTATAAATAAATCTTTAAGACGCAAAAAGTGAACTTAACCACGGAAGAAAGAAGTCACGTTGAAGAATGTCTGTAACAGTCAGTGTTCCGTCGACACACAATCTATGATTCAAATCTTCAATGTCAAGACACGCAAGGACAAAAGGGCAAGAGAATATCACCGCGGATATGGCCTCTTACATTTTTTGTGCGATAAAATCGCTAGAAATACTAGGTATGACATTAAAGGGAGAAAATAAATAAAGCACCATCATGATAACCAGCAAATCATTTTCAGAAACAATATGACAAAGCTCTTTCTAAGAAGATAGGAGAAAGCAAGCAATTTTGCGCTATAAAACGAAATTAATATTTTCGTAGAATTTATAAATTACTCGGGAAAATAGTCGTGAACTTCAGAATGTTGGAAAGAACTTGATTTTCAAACGACTTGCTTTATTCTCTTTTTACGTTCCCATTAAACGTAATTAGGAAACTATCGTAATGGATCAAGGAATATAGATCAAAACAAACCATCACAAACATGAAGTTGAGGAATGTAGGAAAAAGTTCAGTTGACTCTAGTCTTCATTTAAATCTACACTTATAACATTCATCCCCGCAGTTAAATCACATTTTTTCTTCGATTAATGGAATAAATTTATAAACAAACTTTCAATGAAATGGAAATACGAAATTGCCTAAATAAATACTAATCAATATATTTCTTTTTTTCTGAACCCTCTCCCATTCACCTTCAAGCTTTATAAAGTTTTTATTCTTGCTTTTGAAGCTAATTCGGAATTGTAATACACGTTTTAAAGTATGACTGACCTACTAGCATCATATCAGAGAGTGTATAATTTTGGGTATAGTCTTGGTACTCGGGAAAAAGTAAAATGTGAATTAATGCTTATTATTGATCTGTATATTATATTCTGCTCACTATTACCATTAGTATTAAACAATTTGTTGGCAAGAGTTATCAGAAACTGCCAAATTTAATTATATACTATTACTGCTAAACTCGTAAAAATGGAAAATATAACATAAGTTTCAAATAACTTCTCAAACCACATTAAACTAAAACAAAGATATATTTACTAAATGAATGAACTTTCGTAATTTTTTGTAAATTTGACTTTTATTAGAGCTGTTACGTCAAAATTTATCAATTCAATTATTCAAACTTTTAAAACAGTAGAGATTAGTTGTAAGTTTCAAAAAATAAGATGTAGAGGAAAACAAAAATAAAAATTTCTTTGAAAATTAATATTCTACATACATTCGAAAAGGAATTTAATTTCATGCCTAAAATTCCATGACTATTGACTCATTTAGAACGTTTTCCTTTTTATTGCATAGCGATCAAAATGTTTCACCAGGTGTCTCTGCGAGAGAAGAGTCCCCGCAATTCTTGCGAAAAAATATCCTGTCCAGAAAGCATGTAACCCTTCAAAAATGTAATGGTAGTATACACATCTTCGCTGTTTTTACCACCTCTGTCTCTGAACGCAGTACATATTTTAATATATTTCTTTTAAAAAATTAATATATTTTTCGTGTTTGTTATGCAAAACTCATTTATTACAGGTTGACAAAAATCTCCACAGTAATTACTAGTAATGTATTCGAGAAGCCTCTTGTAGAGCAACATGTTGTGTTCTAATTTAAAAGACAAGTTGATCATTCATCACAGAGGAGAACGGAAGAGAAGAGCTCGACCCAGGTGCCACTTCCGTTCCTGCTGGGGCACTCCCTAACAACCGGACACGTATGCGACCCTAACGGTAAACCACAAACCGACCAGTCTAAAAGAGCGGAGCTCTACCTGCTGTCACATGGACTCAGATGTGAAACAGGCGAGAGGTTTCAGTTACATATCGGTTCAATAACGGGTCCTCGATTGCTTTGAGTCAACGACCTCTGTTAAATCCTTTTCAAAGGCGTTCTCCTGACACTCCGCCTCCAGGGACATTGTTCGCAATCTGTTTCGCGAAGGGGCGTGTCTATTGTTTCCCCACGTAAACATATGCGTTCGCTTTCGCGAAGAAGGACTCGGGATCATTGGTATTCCGGATCCATTGCAATGCTTTCTTCAATGAGTGAGATGCGATAGACGTATCGGGTATACGAATACAAATAACATTCCACTTCTTCACAGAAATAAATAGGTTTCATTTACGAGACTCCATTTTTAACGTTTTCAAGAATTTTCTAAATTATGAACGTAAAACTTTTTTTTCTTTTGGTACATCTTTTATCCCGGTCCCTGGATTCAAAGGTCATGGTTCAAAGGTTCAATCAACCAGGGTTAATTTGTCTTTCATTTGCTTCTCTCTTGATGACTTCTTTATTACTTATATTAACTTGCACCTCTCATCTTAGAGGTATCGCCACAGAATAGAGCAATGACTTGATTGCTTGGCTGTGGGTGAGATCTGACCTCTGTGATTGAGTTTGGTACTCTAACAGCTGATTCATCGACAAATTGTGTGATTGGATGCATTGATATCATTCTATCCACATTTCATTTATTATCGACTAAAACAATTCAGAGGGGATCTTAAGGAACGTTTTGGGATAGTTTAATCTATCTTTAGGAGTTAGCAATTACAATATTTTTAAAATAATATTCAATACTTACATTTAAATAATATTATTAAACATGAAAGTAAAAAACATTCACTAATTTTTGTACTAACTACATCGTAGATTCATGGCCGTGCAGTTATCACCAAAATGAGAGCTAGATCGTATTCACGAAATTTTTACAAATGGTCAAACAATATGAGTAATATACAGTCAAACTATATTCATATAGCTTTCTCTTTTCCTTTGTAGAATAATCTAATGCTTTATATGTCCAAATTTATGATTATTTACACTTTTGGAAACCATGTCCTGAGAACTGTGGGATACGAATTTCTGCATGGTCCTACTAAAGAAAATGACATACTTCACTGAACAATGAAAGCTAAATTTTGATATCGAAACATTAATATTATTCCAGTTACTGAAAGAAGATCGAATCTTTCGCTTCAAAACAAAAGAAAAATGTTATTTTATTTCCTTCTAAGTTCTGCGACTATTCGAACCTTCTAATTATACATTGTGATACACAGAAAAAAACATAATTTGATAGTTCATATCCTTTTAGTACTTGTTGTATACTTCAAAAATTTGCTAATTAAATCCAAGAATACCTTTGCTGAAAGTTTCGTAATTTCGTCCGTCATACGTGTAGTCTACTTCTTTTCTCGATAACTTAATAATTAGATCAATATCACATGTCATTCGTTTTTACAACCATCATTGCAGTACATTACCAAATTTTTCTCCATTTGTCTGCTATGAACCTTTCCACTGACACTGATGTTAGAGGAACAAACTTAAATTGTGTTACTTTTTTATGACATCTTTATCCAGGCGATGTCCGATCCAATATAGTTTACACATAATATCTGTTGAACACTTCCTCAACTCGTACTTAACTTTGTTCAACTTCTTTTTTTCGTTGGCCGCCAGCTGCGGTTGGTTCGCTCTTATTGAAGACTCGAAAATAAGGATAGTCTGCGCATTTCATATAGCTGAGTTGATGGAAAAGTGATTCCTCTGCGACTCACCACTACAATTGTAATACTTAGATACGGCAATCCATATCTAATAGCTGTTCCCCCCAAAACGTATCAAGATGTGTCTAGAGTATAAACCCGCACATCTGGACCCCATTAACACTCGTTATCGTGGTCCCTAGTTGGCCGAAACGAATATATACATATTACTTCTAAAATATGAAATGAAAATCATTTATTGGAAGAAAAATCAAGTGCTCCATGAATGTGTTTAGTACAGCAAAAAAGCATAAACATAAACCTCTCCGTTATGCAAACAGTTGTAGGACCCAGAAAAAATTAAGACCCTTTAGAACACCATTAATTTCATTGATGATAACACGTCCCGCCACTTGGCAAAAATCACTCCGCGGCATCTACCCTTCAAAATTACCGCCGTCATGCTATTTTTTAATGAAATCGTTCCCGGAAACGATGAAGAGAATTCCAACTATAGTGCGTGAGTGCGAAACACACGAGAACGTGTTCTAAAGATAACCGCTACTTGACACAAACAAGTTCTTTCGAAGAAAATGAACGAAGGAAAAAAATGAAAACAATTAAGTCATAAAAATGTTGAGATATTGAACGGTTCATAGGACGAATTAGTCCAAAAGCAAATCCGTTCCCTGGGAGTGGTATGAGTGTAAAACAGAAAAAAGAGCAAGGTATGAAAATGAGTTTATATCATTGTCATATTAACTAAATACTTGCAAATGAGAGAACCGGTCTGTTGAGAGTTAAACGTAAGAAAACATTTTTTATAATTATACTCATAAGCACTTTCCATTCACATACAAAATAAAGATTTTTTCCTTACCATATCCCGGAATAATTTACAAAGTTAATCTGAAATTAATATCATTAATGAATCATCTAATGGAATAATAATTATGGGCAATTATTGAAATGAACATTCGCTCGAGGAAGAGAATAAATAAATTATTGAAATAAAACCGAGTAGAAGAAACCGAAAGTGACAAAATACTTAAAATTAGAGATAATAAAATAAAATAAAAAACTTCCTGAGATCTATTCCTAGAAGCACACGAGAGTACTGAACCGATAAAGTTATGTTTCAAATCGTCCTGTCCTCATACATACGTGTATCGTACGCGGATAACTTTTTATGTGTATCTCAACTAATGACATTATTTGGTTTTCTAATATCTCTAAATTCTCGTCAGGGGAGTTGTCCTCTTTGTTTGTATTCTCGACTAGGCCAACTTAGGACCACGGTAACGAGTGCTAGTAAGGCTTAGTTTGTGAGTTTACTCACTAGCGATATCGTTAATTTGGGATAGGATGAACAGCGTCTTGTATCTTACTTGATACATACTGTATCCAAGTTACAACTACGGTTGTTAGCCGCAGAGGGAGAAATTTTCATTTTAAACTGAGACAAGGAAATGAAAAGCTACAAATTTTATCTTGCCCCGCCCGGGTAAGATTGTGACGAGCAATCACGCAGACACCGGGGCCACGACGGGGCTGTAGTCCTCTTTAATTACTTTGGTTCCTTAAAACAATGATACCCAACTCTCCATTTCAACACTGCTGTTTCCATTCTTCCGAACATTCGTAAGAAATATGTTCGGCTTCCACAAACCGGTTATTTCTTTTAAGGTATTGTAATAAAACATTTTATCAGTTACATTTCTACGTATATATAACACCAAAATTAAGAAGGTATATAATTATTCGGAAAAAAGTATAGTATTTCATTGTCAAAATGTGGGAAAGAGATACCAACATCCCACAATAATAAATTTTCGTTAGTAAGTACAGTTAACACAAGAATCCACCCAAGAAACAAATGGTTCTCGTTTGGTCTCCGGACGTCCACGGGCGACCGAGCAACTAGCATCGCTGGGACTCATCAACTAGGACGAGAGGGGTTTGGTAACGTGAACACGACATACGCGATTCAGCTCCGAAGCACAGATTTTTTTTTTGGTTTTGTTTTTACTTTTTGAGGTCACATAACATGCCAGCATCTATAATACCACTCTATATCATTGTTGCAGTTTTACTTTTCTTCAAGTGAGGGAGTTTACTCATGATTGACATGAATATTTCTGAAGCCAACCTCATCATACCTTTCACGACAATTTCATTCTCCTTATTGCATTTGGTGAGTCCAATACCCTTACGTACTGATTTGTATAAAGGTTATTTCCCACTTTATGAAACACCAACATTTAATTATGTTCATGATAAAATCTAACCATGATCATTTAACAATGATAAAAATAATTTCAAACTGAATTAAAAATTATTAAGTAAGATTTCTTTTAGTTGAAGAAGAATATCTTGCAATCAACTTATTTTTTCTGTTGCTTCAAATATTTTGTGGTTGCAGGCTATATTAAAATTGATAATTACTTAAATAAATTGCACTACTTTAATATAATGAACCTAAGGTTCATTGGGATGCCATATGAAAATGGAAATGGATTAATGATCAAAGGATTGAAAAATTATTATTTTTAGATATTAAAGCTAAAATAGATAAAAGTTGTACCAGGAAAATATCATGGCAATTTAAACTTGTCCATGACACGCAACATTAATTTGTGAGTAGGCGAATGAATTGCGAAGAAAATCAGGAAAAGTATGGTAGAAGGTAAATATTCAAACCCCGTTGAAGAAGATGGAGTCGTAGACCCTTATCAATCACATTACACAGTGAACATTAAATTATGATTTGAAAGGCGATGGCAGATTTCTTTCATTGAACACGTCTCTAGAATCGAATACAATAGCCCTTTATGGTTGGGATCACAAAGGCTTTGAGCAGTCGATCAGAGACTACGAAAAGCTTAGTTCTAAGAGAAGGAGAAATCAATATGGATCTTGTGAGAGATAACTGAATTGCAAGGCTTTGCTGAAATGGGAATGAGCATACACCGGTAAACGAAGGTACTGGCTAAGTTCGTAGAAGCAGAATCTCATCTTATATAAGCCCCTTCGTGTAACTCACTCATTCATTCCCTCACTGATCTAGTAATCATAAGTATTGAGAACTTGTACTAGTCGTACAATTATAAAACTCGGTTCATCTTGTAGCTGGCTAATGACAATGAATGTTAAAATTCCTTATTTTCGACAATATCAATTTAAAAGTACATTTTTCGGTAATTTAATATTACGTAAATCACACGAAAACATTAGTTTGCGGATGTGCCATGCAAACTTGTCAAAGCCGCCTTGAATGTTATGTTTACAAAAGGATTGTACGTCTAATGGCGGCGAACTGCAGAAGAATCGTATTGAGATGTTAATCAAAGGATATTGCGCAAGTTATTTAAGGTTTTAATAGACGTGTGAAAAGTATAGTGTACTACATATGTGTTTAGCTGTCATGTGTCTTTGAGCAAATAAAAAGTGATAAAAATCGTATCTTTCGAAACTAATTTGAAACTGCATCAACGACTAGTTCCCAAACGTAATCGTAGTCAAGATTCATTCGTCGAAATAACGGTTATTCATTAATGTGTCAAATGTGTTTGTGAGAATTATTGGATCAGATACGTATATTTATTTAAGTGCTAATATTTTATAATTATAAGTGCTATAATTTAAGTATTAATATATTTACAATGCCAAAGTGTGTATTTGAATTCGTGAGATACTAATAATAAATCTATCATTGACCTTCACAAGTTTAATACAACTCGCTTTGAATGTATATATAGATTTGAATAACGATGTAGTATTAATATTGAAATTCGTTTAACTATTTAAAAGTGCAAAAACTATGAACATGTTAAATTCTATCGAGTTTTTATTTTATCAATAAAACATGTAATCAACAAGCGATGGTAATTTGTATAGATTCCCTGATTTTTTTTCTAAAAATTGTTTACATTCTTAAAGAATAAAGTACAAGCATGAAACTTGGTTTATCTTGTAACTGGAGAATGACAATGAACGTTTAAATTCCTAAAATTTGACAATATCATTTTAAAAGTACATTTTAAAATGATTTAATATTACGTTATTCACACGAATTATTGCTTGTGGATGTGCAATGCAAACTTGTCAAAGCTTCCATGAATGTTTGTTTACATAAGTATTGTACGTCTAATGGCGGCGAACTGCAGAAGAATCGTATTGGGATGTTAAGCAAAGTATACTGCAAGATATTTAAGGTATTATTGACATGTTGAAAGTATTGTGAACAATTGTTTTGGGTCTTTGTGAAAAAAAAAAGTGAAAAAAATCGTATCTTTAAAAACTAATTTGAATCTGCAACAACGACTAGTTCCCAAACGTCTAAATAACAGTTATTTATTATTGTGTTGCATGCGTTTGTGTGAATTATATGCTCAGGTACGTATATTTAGTATTGACAAATTTTAAAGTACATTTTACGGTGATTTAATATTACGTTCATCATACAAATTATTGCTTGTGGATGTGCCATGCAAACTTGTCAAAACCGCCTTGAATTTTTGTTTACAAAAGTATTGTACGTCTAATGGTGGCGAAGTGCAGCAGAATCGTATTGGGAAGTTAATCAAAGGATAGTGTGCAGGTTATTTAAGGTTTAATGACTTGTTAAAAGTATTGAGAACTATATGCGTTTCATTGTTTTGAATCTTTCTGCAAAAATTATGTGACATAAATCGTATCCTTGAAAACTAATTTGAAATAGTATCAATGACTAGTTCCCAAGCGTAATCGTAATCAAGTTTCATTCGTCGTAATAACATTTATTCATTAATGTGTCGTATGCGTTTTTGTGAATGTTTGGCTAAGGTACGTATTTGTATTTTATTTACTTAGCAAATATGCCTATATTATACGTCGTACATGTGTGTTTTTAAATACGTGAGATTCTTAGAAATGTATCATTTTTCTAGATATGTTTGATATAATTCGCTTTGAATAATTTAGCACAAGAGAATTAAGCAAGAGGAATCGAATGAGTTCAATTTGAATTGATATCATTTTTTTCAGAAAGACAAAATCTTCGATCCAACATTGGTGTTCACTAGTTTGTGTTGGAATAACTAGAAAATTGGTGTCAGGCTGAAGTAGAGACTAAACTTAACTCCTGTTGAAAGAATTTTAACAAAAACAAATCTGAATGCAGTTATGCCCTGACATGCATATTGTCTCAATTCTTATAAACGTGAATATCTTCTTATAAAATACACTCCATAGGAAATTGAGCCAGAATGATTTAAGCAGTAAAAACTGAATGAGATAAACTTAAGTAGATAACTTTTAGCCATTTATAAAATTTTGGAGTAAAGTAAATTTACCATTAAAGAATTATACAACAGGAGTCGAATGAGATCAATTAGAATAGAAAACGATTATTGGGAAACGTACATACAATCTATGATTTCCATCATAGGTGTTCCCTATTTTATGTGGGAATAACTAGATAATTGGTGTCAGGCTAAAGTAATGTCTATAATTAACCCCTGGGAAAGGAATTTTCTTAAAAACAAATATGAAAGAAGTTATGCCCTACGATGCACATTAACCCCATTTTTTTTAAAATGTAAATATCTTTGGTTGTCTTAGAAATTTTGCAGTGCAGAAAATTCTTCAAAAAGGAATGAAACAAGAGGAAACGAGTGACAGCAATTTGAATGAAAAAAGAAAATTGCGAACGACAAAATCCAGGATTTTCAAAAAACGTGTTGACTATTCTGTAACAGAAGAACTTGAAATATAGTGTCAGGTTTATGTAGAGTCTTAAATTAATCCCTGGAAAAGGAATTTTCTTAAAAACAAATATGAAAGAAGTTATGCCCTTCGATGCACATTAATCCCATTTTCTAAAAATGTAAATATTTTCGGTTATTTTAGAAATTTTGCAGTGCAGTAAATTTAGCAAAAAAGAATTAAGTAATGAAAACTGAATGAGATTAATTTTAATAGAATATCATAAATGGGAAGAACACAAACTATGATTTTCAACATGGAAGAACAAATCTGAAAGAAGGTGTGCCCCCGAATGCATTTAAACATAACTTTTTATAAAGGTGAACATTCTCGTATTTATTAGGTATTATGAATTGCAATAAAGTTGGCAAAACACAATTAAGCAACAGGAATCGAGTAAGATCAATTTGATTTATAAACATTAATTGGGAAAGATACAATCTAGGATTTCAATCATAGGAGTTCACTATTATGTGTCGGAATAACTATATAATTGGTGTCAGGCTACAGTAGAGTATCAAATTTTAACCCCATTTTCTATACTTGTATCTCCGGTTATTTTGTAATTTTGCGGTGCAGAAAATTCTGCAAAACGGAATGAAAGCAGGCCGAAATGGGTGAGAGCAATTAGAATGGAAAACGAAAATTGGGAAGGACAGAATCAAGGATATCCAACAAAGGTGTTCACTATTTTGTAACACAAAACCTTGAAATTTTGTGTCGAGACTAAAATAAGAGTTCGAAATTTTTATTGCTATTATACGGTGCCGTCGAAACTTATTTCCTGCTTTTAGATAGTGTGACACCAGACGCACTACGCGTTCAATGGACTTCACGGTGAATCATTTAAATATAACAATAAGGTTACCCCTCTGAATGCCCTAGCACGGGCGCTGTCTGTTATTTGGAGGTCTGGGGGTATTACGCCCAGCGAGCAAGGCGAGTGGTATATATAAATGGCGATGTGAACACTATGTATTGTTCAACTCTTACTATGAAACTGAAAGTTAATACGAAAGTAATAATGCACCTGACAAAATGTCCATTACAACTAATGCAAGGATTCATGGTTACTTCGACACTGAAACTCCAATAAAGGATAGTGAAAAATATCAAAAAATTTCCAGTAGACATCTGGTCATTCACAATATTTTAACCCTTTGTAATTGAAATAGGAAATCATACATATAAGAAACGGAAGAATTAAGAAATCAAAATGGTACGTGCACTGCGACCGAATTCTGGCTAGTAGCTGGAAGCTGCTCTAGTCAGACGGGCAGCCTAGACAGACGCCCTGTAGGTCGCGTAGGGGTCGCTTATGCGACGGCGGCGACGTGATCCGCGGGCCACCCGCTCCATTCACGTTCAGTTCACATCCGCCCTTCCCCCTACCTCCCACCCCAACTACCACTCAAAGTCCAAATGCCTCTACTGTGATCAGTATGTTGAATAAGATCCCATCCTCTGTTCTGTCCCAAAGATTTTAAGGGACAAGGATAGATGTGCCGTGCCTTTCCCAGATAAATTAAATTAAAAATTATGATATACTTCTTTATTTTATTCAATTAAAACTTTCAAGTTTTTCATGTTGGAAAATTAACATTCATATCGAAAACATTTCCCTTGAGATTTGCGATGGGTAGATCTCCTGAAATTCTTCCGCACTAGAGGAAGATCTCAATTCTCTCAAATTTTACTGGTTCCGAAATTTCACTAATAAGTATGGTGTCCCATATAAATCCCTCGAGAATCCTATAGCTAGTTTTCAACCCTCAAGAGTGTGAAAAATAAATATTCCCAAACATCAGTCTAAATTCAGATGATTTGGAATCATTAAACAGTCGTTGAAAAGACACTTTTAAAAGAAACACTTTTAATTTAATTATTTTGCACGATATATATTTAATTAAAATAAATTGGTTATGACATTCAATAGATTTGTGTAGGAACGAAGCGAAACGAAACGAATGTCTTTAAAATTAGTATAACGTCCCCACATAGGAAAAGGAGTATAATATTAATTCATGATGTCATTCATGTTATTTCTCACTTGGGTTATTTCAGTTCCACAGAAAGTAACAAATTTATTCTTAAAAAATAATTCTATCCCATACTCGAAAAGAGATTATCAGGAATGCAGTTCACTGTAGTTCCATGTCAAAACATTTCATTTTCCTTTCTTCTTCTTTCAATTCTGTTTAAAACTCTCAAAAATAGTCACATTACGAGAGAAAATCCCGCAACTCCTAAACAAGAAAAATGAGCTCTTGAATCCCATACCATAACGTTGGAAATTTCGGTCATAACTACAATACTCCACTATTTCAGTCCCTTACATTAAAAATATTATGAAAAGCAGGAAATAGTAATTGAAAAGTGTCGAAATCACAAATGACCAGGAGAAGTCACATATATTTCAGCGAAAAAAAAAATGGGAGCAATGCAATAAAGAATTACAAGAATATGCGGACATTTCATACTAATTTTGGAGATTTATAGAGGAAAATTATAATTTCAGATGATCATTATTGACACACTAACGAGATTAAATAAGAAAAAATGACACTTAAGATATCAGAGCCGTCTAATGACTTTGTTGGGGATAAGGCATTATATTTTTTTACGAGTAAAACAAATAAATATTTCTGTTCCTTCTCGACTATTCTATCGCGTCAAAGCCTCCTTTCATTCGATCCCCGTCGTCTGCGAAATCATCGCTCTCCTCCTCCACCCACCTCGTGGAGTGGAGATGCCGTCTAGCCAGCGAGGGGGTGGTATGCATGGGTGCATGGGTGCGGGCGACAGCGGGACATGGGGAACACGACTGTCGCAGCGAGAGAAGGACCGAGCTATCTCTCCGCCCCCGCAGTCGCCGGCGTCGTCGCCCTGTCTAGACGCCGTGGCCCGGCGCGTGCAACAGCCTCCTCCACTGCACTCCCGAGTTCAAGGTTAACGGCCCTTCCCCCTTCGGAATATTCATCGTCGACCTACTGACGCACTCCCTCAGGCAAGACTTCTCTTATGTTTAAGCTACACGTAACATTTCGATGGCTGCGAATACTCCTGCGGGGAAGATTTCATGATTTTTAACTTTTCTTTAGGGGTTCGTAGTCTCCTTGATCTACATTACTTTTGCTCAAAAAAATTAAGGTAAGAAAAACGTTTCTCGTGAAGAAATTTTATAATGACAAGATGATATATTTTAAGATTATTTGCCTACAAGATCAAGAAAAAAAGAAAGTACAATTTAATGTGGAATAAATAAAACTTAAAAATTACTTCAACATTTTGGTCACATATACATGTAATTTGTAAATATGTTTGTGTTGAATAAATAATGATAAATACCAAGGGTAAGTTTTCTAAATGTGTTTGATGAAAGGGGATATTGAAGAGAAGATATCATGAATCGTACGATATGTACTCAATGTATTACTATAATGTGTGTGTCATACAATATGTGTATATATGTGTGTGTGACTCTTACAATATACTATATAATACATTCTCTACAAGGGCAGTGTTTTTCGACACATTTATTTTTTAAGGGTAACCGTCTCCGCCATCTACTATCACCTCGAAGCCATCTATGAAGTCACCCACCCATCATGTTACATTTTACACTCATCCTGATTACAATTATGTCTCATATTTACTAAACATTTTTACAATAATTTTCCCTTCGTTTCCAAATTTATTGCTCTTTTTCTCTTCAAATATCAAATATCGTCTTTCTTTACAATATTACTCACATTTCACAGAACACGTTTTACTTTCTGTTAACCTTTTCCACAAAAAGGTTCTGACGTATAATTTACATACTCTTCAAGTCATCATTGAAATTTCCATGTCCTCTTTCATCATATTCCTGCTCGAATGACCTTGACGTTGATGAGTCCTAGAACTTCTAGGGGGGAAAAATTAATATTTGTCAATATTTCTTACATAATTTTATATAATATGAATAAAAATGTTTTAAAATATTTTATAAAAAAGTGTGATACAAAAACTTTATTCCTATACCGCAATTATTCTTACTAAAATTTTAGAAAAACCATTTGTTGTTTTTAAGATATTTATGTACTTTTTATTTAATGTTAATGCTCTATGTCCTTTTGATTAATGGGAAAGAATCTTAGAAAATGCTTTATCTTTTCCAAATTTGGTCATAGACTTCTACGATTATTTAAAATTCTTTTCTAGTGCTTACGGTTGAAGATTTATTTGATTATTCTGTGTCATGTGCTGATATTACATAATGTTTTCAATAAATTTATTTATTTGGCAATATTGTCATAATCGGTGGTCGACAGGAATTGAACATAATCTGATGTCAATAAACCATTCGCTTAGAGTTAATAAACATGGCTACATGATTCGTCTGCCAAAACCATGAATCTTAGTGATTTCTAGGTTGGAGGCAATGAACATTTAAGAAGGTCCCTAAAATTTAGCAACAATAGTCGATAAAGAGTTCACAGAACAAACAATTATAGACTATGATATATTTTCCATCACCCGAAAAGTCTTCATCTAAATATTTATATTCCCACAAAATGATTTGTGATACCTCTGTGTGAATTGGTCATCTATTTTAATGATTATTCCTTAAAGTATACATTAGGAAGATCTATATCGAAAATTACTCCATGGATCATTGTACGCTGCGCAACGCTTACCAAGTGTGATGTAATCTAATAATATGCTACGTGAGGTACTTAGAAAGAATGGGTCCCAACAGACTAACACATCAAGTTTGAGAAATAAAACAACAAGATCGAAACTGTACAAAATTATACAAAAGGACCTTCTCGGATTATGATATCCAAATTTACAAGATCGCGAACCAATAAGAAAAATCTCAAAAAACAAGGGGTTTCGAGGAAAAAAAGAGAACCAGACAACATATGTTGTGGGAGCAACGGAAAACGACCCATTCGTTGCGAATGAGGGACTACTGGGCAAAAAAGAAAGAAAAAGTGTTGATTTCGCGAGGAACTATGCGACCAAGCGAAGAATATGTGGTGGTGTGGATGAGTACCTCCAACAATGGAGGCGCAGAATTGAAGTTCTCTACGAGAAAGGACGAAATATAGAGAAAGATTCCACGTAATGACCATGTTGTAGATGTGGAATAATAAAATAAAATAAACATATTAAATAATACGAAACAAAGAACAATATGAATATACAAATAATACAAAACAAATAGTTTCAAGGAAAGAGCAAACACTATTTCGAAAAGATTTCCAATAATTCTTGTCTTGGCCACTTTCGTAGCTTCGCAGTTCTTTATTAGTAGATACTCTTATTTATAAGAGAGAAAGTTTGAAATGATCATAGTTTTGTTGTGAAACTCTCCAGGTGATGTCGGCGCTAACTCTTTTCAAGAATGGGAGGGAAGTACCTGTACTTTTGAAGCGTAAGTACGGACTCGTATGCACTCTTTAGAAACCAGAGCGTAAACTAAAAAGAAATGTTACAAGAATTTTAAAAGCGAATCATTTTTGTCCCATACTAATCATTGAATTGACTGACACACCATATCAAAGAAAGAAAGGTGTTTCTTATATCATTTGCGAGCGACAAAATAGGACAAATGATAACAATAGACATAATCTTAAACAATAATTGTTTTAGAGCCTGAAAAACTATTTAGAACCTGATGTTTGTTACACTATTTTGAACAACAAAGACATTTAGAAGAAAAAGATTCTCAGTTTATTTGATATTTAACACACGAATATTCTCGATCTGTAATTTTTTTCTTTCTCCACAACTTGAAAGTATACGTATTTGGAAAATACGTTAATACATTTAAATATGCATAAAGTAATATTTAAGGAGCATAAATGTTTAATACAAGACCCTACTGTATGAAGAAGTGCATTTAAGTGCCTTTATGTGTAAGGCGATGTTTGGTTGATTTGTTTTGACATATTGCACATCTGAATTGCATAGAAAAAAAGAATATGTTTTTATCACTGACAAATGTAAAAAAATGCGTGACATAGAAACTCCACGTAGTCGAAGACAGTTACCATAGAAACACAAGGTAAGTAAAGCAGTCATGAGATTGTACAAAACAACCTTGTACTAAATAAGAATGCAATACTTTCGGTATACTACAGCAAAATAGAAACACGATACCGCATAATAGCATTTCCTAGATCACTTCCAGTTTTGGTCACTAAAATCCGAACATTCAATTTCTTTCTGAAGAACTGAAGGTAATATGTTAAAAAAACCCGGACTAGGAGTTTTATGTCTGTTTAGGTACATCACTTCACCTCTTTGTACGATAAATATACACTACGAGACGTTAACAGCGAAAGAAATAAGTGTTTGCATGTCAAAGTTATTATCAAGTCCTCATTTGGAAAATGTCAAATGCAGTACATTCCAAACTTTTTTCCATTTGCAGAAGGATTGTTACCAGAAAGTGTTATTGTATGAGAATGAAATTACAAAAAATGTTAGATCATGAGTATTCCTGATTATAAAAGCACCGTTTTGGAAATACGCCCTTTACTTTGTCTGTTTAAGAATACATCGTGCAAATTTTGCCTACTGATTGTGAGCAAGAAATTCAACAAATGTGTCATTTTGTAATTCGTGAGAAATGGAAGGAAAAGGGAAGCAAATGCTACACAACACCGTAAATAGTGATTCCTAATATTTCAAAAGGAACACAAATAACTAATGAATGTTCGATAGAGAAATTTAATATGCTTTGAATATTTAATGTTGTACCCAAGTACGTAATTTCCTTCGGTGGTACTAAATACCTTTCACAATAATGCATTGTATGTTAAAACTGACGGCCAGTGTGTGAAACTTTTTTTACGGCACATGAATTATAGTACATTTTTACATCAAATTTTCCATCAAAAGTTTGGGGGCATAACTTTGCACTGTAAATATATGCTGTCATAATTAATGTGTCCTGGCATGTCTGATGAGGGAAAACAGAAAATTTGCTCGGGGTCCGATATACTTTACAGTATGAAAAGATTTTATTAGAATAATAAATAAAAGAACATTTAAAAATATGAAGTTCTGAACAATTTTCAATTTTTCCAGATTTAAATAAAATAAGTTCATTGATCTGAATTTAAAATATTGTGTTACAAATAAATAAATACAGCCTATTAAATTTATTCGTCGGGCATCATTTTGCCCATCCATCCCTTGCCTGTCAAAATGACCCGGGCAATAAAATAGGAAGAAGTAATAAAGCTTATAATACACATGGATTTACAAAAAATAAATACAGTATTGAACAAAAAACAATATTCGGAGTTAATGGAGTTCTTATAAATTCCGTATCATAGTCTTTCACGTACGGTTGGTAGAAGTGCGAGTTCATAACTCAAAAGGCGAGTCATGAGAGTAAAGCTCACGAGAAATTGCCGTGCGGGAGGTCCACCATAGTAGTTATGGAAATGCAACGCCAGCAATTAAATTTATGGCATTCGAAGCATTCCAAGGGTCTGCATCACACAGCGTTTCTACATATTCATGCCCGTGACCACGTTGGAATACCACAGGCGCCCAGATCGATACTCAACGGCCACACGCCGTCATTCACGCACAAACGATTGCGGTTTTTCTACAATCAGTTCTTTGTAGAAATGGAACAAATATAAAAATTGAGAAAAAGAAGCAATAAGTAGTTCATGTTAATTCCTCAAACCCACTATTCAATAATTTTAGATTTTTTCCCCATAATTTCACAGAACAATTCAATGTGAGAACATGACATCAAATAAATCGTTTCTAAATTGTTTCATATCATATAGTTTCCGTGTGTAGATAGTACTTTTAAAACATATTCATTAAAAACTAAAGTCAGTTTCACGTAACTTGACAATACGACATGACTATGTTACTGTAAATTCTGCGAAGATTTAAGGTATAATATGTTTCTGAATCGGACTAGTTGCAATACATTGAACTACGTGTTGATTTAGAAATACAATAAAATTGAAATAACATTATCATACCATATTTCTCTATTTACAAAGAATATTTGAAAAGTATTTGGTAAATACAACAAAAAGAAAAATTCTGGGATAATAGTAATCATTTTCTAGTAGAACTACGAATTCTGAAAACAAAAAGAAACAAATGAAAAAACATAGCTCTAAGAGGTGTCTCTCAAGATCTGGAAGCAAAAAGAACCAAACAAAAAAACATAGCTCTAAGAGGTGTCTCTCAAGATCTGGAAGCAAAAAGAAATTTTTTTAAAAACAATAAAAGTTACATATTTTTTGTGAACTGTACATTGTAACATTTTAAAATGACCGAGGATGTTATGGTATTCATAGTTAACTAAGGATAGATGCGGTTATTTTGTTCCCGCAGACACGAATTTTTCTTCTTGTATTAGTTGATGCGAGATGCAGATATATAGTGAATAATTACTCACGGAATAGTTTGGAGATAATTGTGGTAAAGAGATTCAGGAGAGAGTTAATTTGTTTGCTTTCTTGTGTCAGTGCATTTGCGAAAGACAGTTACAAGTTCGTCGATTTGATTAGATTAATGGTGAATTTGGGTTGACTGATTCTCCACATTTCTTGGGACAGGGAATCTGAGGAAGTGATCTGGTAGTACTCTCACGTGGGAATGAAGTGTGGTATGTCGGATTCGGGTCTTCGACTATCCTTCGATATTTCTAAGAACAGAGGAAGCTAATATTATTATGAACCTGTTGGCTTTCATTCTATCCGTTATTTGTAAAGGATGACACAGTAAATCTCCATCTGATTGACATTTCGATCAACGTTCTTAAATCAGGTGATGTAAATATAAATAGGAGGATAAAAAAACTAGCAGAGCTGATAAAGAGAATATACAGAGAGATTAATCGCGCGACATAAAACGTAAGCAGAAACTAAGAAGAAGCACAGTCATTTATAATCTGAAGAACGCATAACATAAATTCTTCTCGTATTTTGACATTAGAAATGCAGTTGATATTGTTGAGATTAAATATACAATCCCACATTTATCTACTCATGTGATAGTTTTCAGCAACCCTCCCTACACAAACAATTGAAGACAAAGAGTAAAGGAAAACGAAATGAGTATTTTTCAAATCAGATCGCTTTGCTTTACCGTTTACTCAAAGGTGCATTCGTCAAACATCATCATTAATAAAGAGAAGATCAGAAACGAAATATACTTACAATAAATCACTGTTAGTAATTCCGCAGAGAAGAATTCGCCATAAAGAAACAATGAGCTATACATCCTCGGACGTGAAGAGCAAAACTCTTATTTTAGTACTTATCTGATTTGCACTTGAAATCCTCTCTTAAGACGCTCTGCTGAAAGAGACTTCCGTCGCAAACCATATGGGTCCAGCACTCGCTACATGAAGAGATCACACGGATGTATATTGCAGAGATTGTAGAGGTCACATGTGTTAAGTACTAGCCCGTCCAACGAGATGCCAGTGTCAGTAAACTCTGTATAGAAGCCGGTGAGTAAGTACATTGAAATCTCTCCATCACTTTGCTAATGAAGCAATATCACGAAGTGCTTTCACGACGAGTTATATAAATAATATATAAAATTTATTGTCAAAAAAGCATTTGCATACTGTGTATAATATATTACTCCGGAAACAAACAAGGGATCAGCACCCGATCAAGGACCCTAGTACATTGGCGGATTTGATATTTATAAAATAAGTTATTTAACAAATACGTACTGTTATCCATTTATTATTCTACAAAGAATTGTTAAAATTAAGTGCAGTATAAATTCTAGATTAATAATGACAAAAGTATTAATAACATTCCCATGTGAAAATTTACCTATACGCGAAGAAAAACCGGAGAAATATCCGTGCCAGGATGGTAATTAAATAATTACATAAATCAAAAGAATATGATAACAAAGGAAAATTATTGCTACTGGTTCTTAACAATTTATTGAATAGTGGAATTAAATTTCAGTATGAAAATATGTATATTTTTTATGTTAATGAAAATAACTCCACTGATATATGCGCGAAAATCGCGGCCAGATTGACGTAAAGGGGAAATTCATTTCATGAATTGTAACATTTGAAAGCTCCATGATACACGAACGATGAACAACATACAATTATTTAATTAGCATTTTCTTCAAACCTTTTTCGGTTTTTGTCTAATACATCTTCGTTGTGTAAAATTTGTTGAACACTTGCGTCACTAGTATGTACATTCCATTCTACCTACCCAATATTCCACAATTTTCGGACAAATCATATTTCTTCTTGAAGCAGACATCCCTCTTCCTTGAGTCGGTGACAATTCTGTAGAATAAGAACTTGTAAAGTAAGACTTACGTACACTAAATAAAAATAGGTTGAGGTTAGTCAATCATTTCGGGTGATTCTTAGAAGAATTACAATAATATGTTACGTAATTTTAATTTCGTTATACTCTTTTTATATTATTCTATTTACAATTTCTCCCTTCCATGACACATCCATAACGATATTTTTTACTCCCAAATAATTACGTTGCGGTAGCCAGTCTCCCATGATTTCTCTGTATAAAAAACTCCTTGTCTCTCTGGAAAATATGAGAACAAGCGTGATATACTAACCGAATTTAAAACAAATAATAACCAAACACCATATCTATTTACTAATGCGCACGTGCACTTAAAAGTTGTGTGGAAATGTGAATTTTAGATAATTCAACATAAATATTGATCGAAACGTTTTCAGAAAACAATTATATCATCAAAGATAATCATAAATATTTCTTTAAAAAAACTGAAGTAGATGTGAACCAGTTTAGTCTGTCTCTGATGAAACCATCACTAACTACGTCATTTTGATCACGTGCTACTTAGCTGTTATATTTATTCGGTCAAGTCAGAATTCCTTTTAGTCTCCCTAAAACAACACTCGGATCACAAAGTCATCTTCGTCATTTGAACAATTATATCTTTGAGGAGCGGCTTCATGAGAGATCTAGCCTTGAACCTGTTGAAAACTTGACCACTGAAATGAGTGAACTCTTGGAGAATGAACTTTCCAGAAACACCACCGAAGACGTCACTAAACGAAACGAGATTTGAGAATTATTTTGTAGTACACTGTCCGGATATTATTAGTATAATACTACTTACTATAGGGATTTTTTCACATTTTTCTTTGTTAAGTTTTTAAGACCGTTGTAAATGGTAGATGATAGTTCAACTCTCACTCTTCACAAGAGTTCAAAACAAACTTCAGAAAACTTCGTGGTCGAGACTACGTTGAAGGAGAGGTGACGATCACCTCATCATGGTCTTCGTATGTTTGACATCTTTAGAAGTTCTAGGGACCATAATTCTCTAGAATCTATAATGTTCTTGCGACGTGGGGACGTGCGTCATTTTGCGTGATTATTGGATGCAGCTCATTGCTCAGAGATGATCGCTGATCCTTGAACTTATAACTAAGGTGATGATGTATAACTGATGGACCCCAAATTCGTAATGTCAGGCGTAAATCCAGATGATTACGATGCCTGGGATGGTTGAGAATGCACAATGGATCGTCTCGCTGACCAGCAGGTCATGGTCATCCCTAATTTGTCTGTGGCCTTTATTGCGGTTCAAACGCAGTTGTTCATTATTATTGTTTGCAGGTGAAAGTAGCGTGCTGCAAGTAATAACTTAAAAATGAGGCAGTTCTTTCAAAACAACACCGATTCTCGTGTTTTGTGACTTATCGTATGTAAAACAATTTATAAAGTGAGTCCCGCATACACATTTTCCCTTCACCCGTACACCTGATATCAATCATACCCATATTCAATTTGTAAAGACTTAATAAGCGGGGACACATCTCTTGGACGAATATATCACTTTCTCTGAACTACCTATGAAGAATTAGAAGATTGAAATTACAAATATTTTACGCTGTCGTCGACTTGACCATTTTTGATATGGGAACTAAGCACTTTTGTTTGAGTAGAAAAGAGGGTGCGAGTCCGCTCTTCGAAATGGAGAACATACAAAATTATTAGTCACATAGATTCAGCTGTTGGGCGTGAGTTTTTCTTGCCTGTCATAATATTTTTGATATCTGATTTTGTACTATTACTTCATTCGTAAGAAGTACTTCCTTGTATATTCTCCCTTATCACCATATTTTTTTATTTGTTGAATAAATAGAAGGAACTAGTAGTATTGATAAGAATATTTTCTATGTCAAAATAAAAGAACATCTTCTTTATCGTTATAATTTATTAAAAGCTTTTTAGGCAGACGATATTCAAAAATTCTATATGCATTTTTGCTCAGTAACAATATAATGTAGAACAATGTAACATATCCTACAGGATGTTACATTACAGGATATTTTCGCTGGCCAGGAAATGTCAAACTTTTCTTTACTATATACAGTAATTTTAAATCACAATAAATAATTTATGATATAAATACTTTAAATAGGAATTTAAATAAATGTGTAAATATTTTTATTATAATATAAAAATAATATTTTTGTACTTAAGAGGCAGATTTTATAAGAGACAAGACATTATACACATCATTTTTGATTTTGCTGAAATTTGTATACGGGTTTCTTCTAATGACTTTAGAAGACACCTATATGTTTTTTCCCCAACAAATTTTTTTTGTGACCCACAAAAATTCCTAAAGCTGGTCGCGACGCAGTATTTTTCTCAAATCGACTTCTTTCTGTATTCTATTATCTCAGTGCATTGAGCATCAGCAATGATGTAGCCTTAAAATTGAAAAAAGAGTCAAAAACAATGTTCATCATTTTCGTAAAACATTTTTATTGAACAGCTTGAAAAAAGATTGTTACAAATACTATTTTATGTTTTTGTCGTAATGATAAACATTATTGTTTAGTCTTTCTCAACTATAATATATGGTGTAAAACATACAATACTTATTGTAACAGCCTATTTTCTCAGAAATTTTTTTAAACTGAGTGCTGTGATTGCTAACAATTCTTTCTAATTAAGTTTCTCTGAATATGATTGCTAACAATTACAATTTATTTTTTTAATTGCTTATGTTACAAGTAAAATTATGACTTTGTAAAAAAGGATATGGTTGCCTGCTGACTAGTCACACAAAAAATTTTAAAAAAATGATATATAGTGAATAGGTTATAGACCTAATATATAGCTAATAGTGTGCTTTATTACCATATTTTCCATTTTCACAATGTCTTGAAGTAAGCCCTATGTGCTCGCATAGCCATTA
The DNA here is from genome assembly GCA_002313205.1 of Laupala kohalensis. Lineage (NCBI taxonomy): Eukaryota > Metazoa > Arthropoda > Insecta > Orthoptera > Trigonidiidae > Laupala > Laupala kohalensis. Next base: position 348,660 of record NNCF01131415.1, on the reverse strand, counting down.
GCCAAAGCTCTGTCAATTGTCTGTTGAAAGACAGGTCTCTTACTATGGAATGCAATTATCAAGTTCCACATGGACCTTCAGTGCACTGAAAAACAGGGTAATCAAAAGGACTTTTCTGTTTCGTTAGATACAAAAGTAGCTATTTTTCGGCAGCTCTGGGGGTGAGCCATGCAACAAATGAGCTAATTAAGTTTATACTGAGTAGTACTTCGCAAGTTAAACCCCAAAACTGTGGCTGACCCTCAATGCACGGGTCCGTGAGGTCTCAGATATGGCGCTTTTTTACTTTCCGCGACAAAGTTTGGCGAACCCTGCCAGGTTGCACTGAAAGTCAGCCATGAAATTTACAAATTAATCAATTTAGCTACTAAAGATCATGATGTAATCACAAGAATTACTTTGGCTGATGCTCAATGCACTGAGATAATAGAATACAGAAAGAAGTCGATTTGAGAAAAATACTGGGTCGCAACCCGCTTTAGGAATTTTTGTGGGTCACAAAAAAATGTTTTTGGGAAAAAAACATATAGGGTCTTCTAAAAAGAAACCACCATAAATATTTCAAAAATGGTGTGTATAATGACACATCCATCTCTGCCTCATTCTTATACATATGTAAGTCTTAAGACGCAGATTTTATAAGTGCCTTCTACGACTTCTATGGAATACAGTAAATGTAAAGTACCTTTCACAAAACATATCATACATATTCCATGATAATATATAAATGCGAAATGCGAAAGTGTGTCTGTCTGTTTGCTATCTTTTCACGTCAAATCCACTGAACCGATCGAGATGAAATCTAGCAACGTAATAGTATACATATCCACTAAGAACACAAGGTACCTTTTTCAATGTGTGAAACGAAAGATATAAAATGGTTTTAGAGGATAAATGTCCATGAAGTAGGGGAAAAATCCATCTTCGGAGAGGTATATTCGCTTACACTGCCAAAAGGGTTAGAGATAGGTGACAATATGAGTGGCAATATTGTTCGCATCATAGATTCTACACAAAAATGCGCAACAGTATATGTCTATCTTCAAAGCTTAACCTAAATTATCGAAAAAGAGTTATTAAAGATAGAAGTGTTTCAATACTTCGACTTAAGGAGAAATAAAATAATCAACATCAAAGTTATTTGTTTTATGCATTTTATGAAGATAAAACGTTTTTAGATCGTAAAATTTGGGCGAATAGTTTAGATTTTAATGGTATTGTCTTAAAGTTGCCGGTCTTGCCTCGGAAGCGAATAATCGGCAGGTGCGGCTCCTGATAGTTGGGCTCGTCTTACCTTGGGTGCTGAAATGAATAGAGACACTTCCGTTGTTTATGTCAGAGTTGGACCACCTTTGGGTTTAGGCGGGGGGAAGTAAAAAGCCCTAAAAGCCCTAAAATCCTCATGGAGAATGTGGGAAGGGAGGATCATGTAAAAATGTTTAATCCATAGATCTCAGGACCTTTCAGGTAAACTGTTACATGATACTGTATAAATACTAGTTCAGCAGATATGAGGGATAAGAACCCTCAACTCTCCTAAGGGTGAATTGGAGTGATAGACTAATTAGTGACTTTTTGATTGATTTGTTTCTCTCACGGTCAACTTGCATTCTAGAGGGTGGGTTCACCCAAAGACTAATTTATTCTTGCTGCTGGAGGTGAAACTCAAAATGATGTATACAATCAAGTTTTGAATTAAAATTGTATTTCCACGATTTGTGGGATTATTTTAATCTTATGATACATATAAATTTTATTTTTTCAATGTGAAAGAAGATTGGTCTGAACAAAATCCTGGTGATTTCGGGTAACTAACTAATAATTAATACACGGCATCATACATCAGGTAGAAAAAAATGTGAAAAACAATTACTTTGCGACGTAATAAATTAGGTAAAAAAATCTTTTGTTAACATTTTTGGAAGTACGAAAGAGCTAACAGGGGCACGGAAATGAAAGTGTTCACGAAAGAAAACACATGTCTACGAAATGATAATTAAAGTCTTAGACAGTACGTGATGTTATCTAAGAAGGTAAAGTAGAAGAGCAAACTAAATATCGTAGGAATATTGACGAACGGAATGAATGGGAATTATCGTATTTTTCCTACTGTTTGCCGTATTCATTCGTGTATACATAAACAATCCATTGGGAACGTAGGATCGGCATACGCCATGCCACAAGTTACTACGAACACCCGCGGAGATATGTTCTTGGAAACGATTCAGAATTCACACTCAGCGCGCGGAGTGATCTATCAGGCTGTAGATTATGATCACCGACGACGACGAGCATAATCGATAGAAAAAGACGACAGTGTAGAGGAATAACTTGCTATTAGAAAGCGAGTAGAATGGCCTTGAGAGGCTCCGCAAAGAACTCTCGCGAATCAACGTTCTCTTTCCTTTCGCTTTCCTGCTCACGATGATATCGTCGTTCCGTGGCCATGCACTTCACTTTGACTTAATTCTCGCTCTTCAGTTGAGTAAGATTGAATTCTAGAATGTCGATGACTAAAGTTGTGATGAAAGTGAAGCACTAAAATCATTGAGAATGGTTCTCGAGAAAAATAGCGTACCATTTCTACAAATCGATATTTCTAGGATAGTTAATGGCAGAGATTGCAAAAAAGTTGCATTTACACGTTTATTTCAATAGAATGTAGCTCCCTTCAAATGGATTAACGTCCATTGTATAATCAAATAAATAATTCGAGACTTTATAAACTCACAAAATGTATAGTTTGTCTTTAAAAGATCGTAAGTCTTAATTTATTAGATAATTTATTTAGATTGATTAACAGTCCTGCGATATTTATGCATCAGTTCATTAACGTGAGTGTCTGCACGAATGATACCCGACATCACCCACAGAACAAACGTCATGTTGTAATGTAAGCGTAGTGTTTAATAATAGATTAATAATTTATATTTAATTTTGCGTAGAGCTCTTTGCATCATGTGCTCTTGAAATATATGCATGAATACAGTTTTCTTTCCCGAAATTTTTCGTAGAATCTCAATTTACCCTTAATTTTTCAGTCGCAGATTACCTTTTGGGAGAATTACCAAAGACGATTGATTAATGATACATTAAATCTCTTGTTTGTAATTTTATTTAATTTTCTCCAAGAAACACGCTGCTATCAAATGAAAAAAAAAGTTAACTAAAAATTAGATGGAAAAAATTATAGGAGTAGATAGAGAGACCCGAAAGAAAGACAAAAAAATGATGAAAGTTTTGAAACATTTAAGGTTGAACAATAAATTTTTGTGAATATTTGAATATCCCTCCAAAGAAAGAATTCAATCAAAAATTTATAAGCATACTGTTGCAACATATCCAATGATATTAGTGTATTTAGAAACCATTTTAGTGTGAAACTCACTTTTGAGTGGCAGTGAAAGAAATATTGATGTTTAGTTTCTTTAAAGGTAATTAAAATGAAAATGGGCTGCAAAATATTCAGTACCAAAATTTTCGGAAAATACTTTCTTTTAGACAGAATCCGATGAAATAATTTTGAACAAATTTTTCTGACTAGTTGATAAAACCCACTTGATAAGGAATTGCACACCTAATAACGGTTTCTATTTGATTCGTCCGTACATATTGCATCAAATATTTGAACAAATACAGCAACCAATAACATAAATTCAAATATGAAAAGAAAATATAAAAATCATTTGAAAGACAATTAAAAGAAATTTGTTAGTGTTTTTTATCCCATTTTATTTACACCCCATTTTCATCATTACGGTGGTACATCACAAACACTGACCAACTAATTACATTGCTAATAATAAATATCATATGAGTACTTCGTGAAATCATGGGGTAACTTTTTTACACTGGTCTTAATTTTTTTTAAGAAATAACTAGCATGAAACTGGCCACTGCAAAGTGAAAATCATGTTTATAAAAGTCTAGTTGAAGTCTCACATAAGAATACGCGATTTGAAAAATTTTAAATCCGTGGAATTAGAAAAGAAATCATTAAAATCCGTCGAACATGGAGAATGTCTCTTTTTCTCTTCATCGCCGTAACAAGCATGATTTTATATTAAAACGTTTAGAAAGAGTAAAACGTTTACTCATGATGTTTTTAAGAGATCATAAAATTAACAAATTAATTAAGTGAGGTAACCAGAATATGATGGAGGAATTAGACTATAGATGAGATACAATATAACATGAATTATACAAAATATCTGTAAAGTTACTGACAGATCTATGTTAATTTTTCATGTAATAGTAAGATAACACGTATTGTTCACAAAACACAAATAATATTAATCTTTTATAATTGGGTTCGGAGAAACATTTGATGTTAAAGATTATAAATATAGAAGGACCGTAAATCAAGTCGTAAATAGCGTAAAATATTTCAATTTTCGAGAAATCAACCAGTTTTTAGCACAACATAAGGAACTCTGTCCTTTAGTAAATTATTACGCATAGTTACGTAGCTTTGAATATTTTGGTAGTTTCAATGTCGAGAGGGGAGGTGGGGGAGGTTCCAGCTGAATCCGAATTTGTTATTGTCACAGGCAGCCTTGTCATGTTTTCATTCAAATTTACTAGTCCACTCTAATTACACTTCGTAAAAATTCGATCAGACTTATTTCAGTTTATGTCTCACATTCTTTAAATTTCCAGTGCATGGCAGAGAATAAGTGTAGATAGAGAGGAAAAATTGATGCTTTATTTCAGTCTGTAAATTTAATTTTTCTAAAACTAACCCTTCAAGATAACGGAAATCATAGAATAGACTTTGGCATTAGCCATGATTAATTTGCAAATAACCAAATCACACTTAACTTCCAAAAAATTATGTTTCAGTTAATACTTTTAGACTAGAAAACTTGGCGGCACCCAATACATATAATGTTTTGACCTGTCACTTACATTTGACTGTTAAAAATAAAGGACTCGGTACTATCACAGTGTCTTTCGAATGTTGACAATTGGAAAACGCATTTTTAGAAAATACAGCAAAGAAATAGATAACTGTCATACCAGGTGCCTAACAATACTGCAATCATTTACTATTTTCACTTCTTTAGGCTGATGCGTTTGTATTATATTTCACTGTTGACAAAGACTAGGATAGAACGTTTGCCGAATAAGTAAATGGTAGTATTAAGGAGATGCCTACTTCGAGAAGCAACACAGGTATAAATCTCTGTTTCCAAGAATGAAGACACCTTGGAGGTTCTGTGAGAGATTCTACTCGGGTAGGCCAGATGAGGACAGAATCACAATATTGTACTGTTTACATGTTTGTTATATCAGGATGTTGTTTACTTCGTAAGTTGCCACCGTGCGTAGCTTGGGAATGGAGTTCTGATATTCCTTACTTTGATTTTCCACTACGGTCAAATTTTGTTCGTGCTACATAACGAAAGTGATGAGAACTTGCACGTTATTTACTGAATACGATTCTGAATCGAAATTCATTTAAACACACAAATGTACCTGAGATGTATGATTCAGACTAGTTTTCTGGATCTTGAGGTTGCAGTCTAGGTATCATCTACAATAACATCCACATTTCATTCGTGTGGTAGTGCTAGGACGTGCCGAGGGTTGTGAGGGAGTTCCGAGGTGCCCGGACACCCCCATTCACTTAAAAAATGGTAACTGAAATATGAAACTATAAAGTGTCTTAACTCATATAAAATATTGTTTATTTAGTGTTTTTATCGATGATTCAGATGACCCTGAGTTTATTTTTATAGTAGCTGGCCCTTCCCTGCTTTTGTTAGTGTGAGGCAGTTAAAACCTCGGTATAATTTAGAGTGTATTAATTCTACGATTAGATTCATAAACCCTGGAGACATTTTCTGTATGGAATTTATACTTAATTAGTTCGTGATATTGGGCGAAAATTTGAAAAACAAACATTTCACTCTTGAAAACATTGCTTTGTTAGTGATTTTTTTTCAATACATAAGCAACTTCCCATTATAGTTTCAAGACTTGTCATTAATATTCTCCTCTCCCCTTTGATAAATGTGTCCCAAACATATCCACTGCATCACCCACTAAAAAATAAAAAATCGGAAATTCCAGAAATTGATTTTCCGACATTTAATTTACCAACATTTACAAAAAAAATCAACTTAAGAATTCTGTTTGTTTCTAGTAGGTCTACATAGCAAAAATAATGTATCATATTGTTACCATGAACGATAAAAACATGAAATCAACCCTACCTCTTCTTACCCGTTAAAAAATGTGAGATCGGAAAATCCAAAAACACATTTCTATTTTAAAAAATTACAATTTTCGCATTTGAAAACTGAGTTATCTCTAATAGTTCGTAAAATATAGCAAAAATAACAATAATTCTATACATCATACTGGATTGATGATGATACACATGATAAAACTGGATTTCGAAAAATCCTTTCTTAATGCGTGGTTACGTTACAAGAGGCGCCTACTCTGCAAATTTCAATTTTCTAACTCCCGTAGTTAAGACTCTGCGTTGAATGAGTCACTCTGTCTGTTAAGACAACGCCGCTCACACGTAACGCGAAAATGTATGGCTGTTTACTACTATTTTACCACTAAACCAGTCTGATCCTGATGAAATTTGGCAAGGAGCTAATTATATGCAGAAACATTGCCTTGACAAAGTCTTTCCACAGTAACACTATTGAAAACTATTTAAAAGCTACACTCAATATGCTACAGTCTTCTATTCAAAAGCTACACTATGTAATTTTCAAGTTTTTTTTTACCTTCCTTATCGACAGCTGACACCCTCAGGTTAATTTTATGTATTAGAGACATAAAAGTAAATGAAGGATGTCTAAATATTTATTTATATTTTAAAGTAAGATTGTCATATGAGCCACCTACAATTGATATATAGGGACAAAATTCAATGTCTAGCTGTCACTCGTTGAAGAATTCTCCAGATCTCTCTTGTTAAATGATGTTGGTGTAATGACAATAAGAGCATGGAAGGTAACGGTATATATTAAAAAAATCAGTACCTTTCCTCAGAATTTAATCGGTTACCTTGTTTTACGTGTATATGACCATAACTCTTAAATTTCCAGCTTGCAGACTTTTACGTTAGTCAATGAATAGAAAGGAGAATTATATTCACCTATCTCACTTCCTGCAAGATAATGAAGGTAGATAGTATTTTTTAGAGTTACAACAAATAACATTATACTACACGAGAGAGAAAACATCTATTATATTTTTAAAAGCATATTGTATTAAATAGGAAGGAAGATTACGTAAATTATTTCAGTAGATAACGTGAATGCTAAGTTCCATAACCTTTTTTAAGATCTCTGTTTTATGGGAAGTGATTTTACTTGGCTAGAACTACATCCTTGAAAAATTCCCCATTGAAGACGTTCGTTATTCGGATGAAGAGCGTTTATTTATTGAACATGACGGTAGATCAATTTCATGATATCTCGGTCTCTCCTGAAAGGTAGATAGTCCTGTCCTTTAGTTGCTTCTCTTTTCTCATCAGTGAAGCAATCATAATATTCGTCCTTAACGCATCTTCAACAAAATAATATTTTTCCTTGCAATCATCTTCAACTATTTTTTAACACAAGCCTTTGTTTAATAGTACGTAATACATTGCAAAATTCCTTCTTTTTTCAAGATATCATTTTCTTTATTTTTTGTAGTTTCGTCTGTCCAATGTATACCAATTTATTTTAATCCGTAGTTTGGGACATTGCTCAACAGGTAATTAACTTCGCTGTCTTTAGGAATTATTCATTTAGTGGTATCTATGGTTCACTGATATCATGATAATTAGATCGAGAATAACGTTCTAGCTGTCACGAATGGTGATGAGCTGTATTGTTATTTCTTGGAAAATATTAGGTTGAGAAATTTCTGTAAAATGTTCATAACTTTCTAGTTGTATGTCATTTTCCTTACTATTAAGAGTTTAGCACAAAAAATACTAATTCTTGCAAGCAAATAGCAGTACAGCTGTTGGTCACAGACCGTGACGGCTGGAACACCGAGGGATCTTCGAAGCTTCCCCCCACACACACCTCATCCCATCCAGACATCCCTAGTACTCGAGTATAAATAGAGACTCGAAGCATGTTCACTTCACCTACAGTACTCTGTGTATGTGTAGGAAGGAAATGGGAGATTATGTGAGTGGGAGAATATTGCGTAACTCGGAGATGCGTGTACTCACAAGTACAACTTACACAGAAGAATGACAAACGATGATTGTTATGGCTGGGAGTGAAAGAGAGAATCTTCGGAACGCAGACAATGCCTTCCTTTACAGTAGTGTTTACTCCGATCATTGGTTCGTAGCAGGTCTCCAAGCAAACATTTTTACAGTAATCGTTGTGGGCGAAGAGGTAGTGCCAATTGTACAGCGCAATTTGGTAATTCAGACATCATTGCTCCAATTCCTTATTAAATATTTGCTTTTCATTTGACGCCCAATCAAATTCCAGTCCCTCCGGTGGCTGATAGCGTTCTCGCCAATCACCAAGTCAACCTGGGTTCAGTTCCCGGTGGAGTCAGAAATTTTTTTGCAGTTTTTCTCATTAATGTCCTAGTTCTTAAAGCTGTGACTATTGAAAAGCGAACACTCCTTCCTCTATACACCTCCTCATAGAATCAATAACTCTATTACTAACTACTTGTATTACTAACCCCTCCTCGCGAGACAAGTTCTTGATAAACATAGCTAAGCGGTCCACCTAATAACAATAACCTTCCACCCAACTTCTACCTCCTATCGCTTCATGCAGATAAAAACATTTCCCAGTTACGAATACTACAATAAAAAAACAGAAAAAATCATTATCTCTTTACTTTCAGTTAATTTTTCATTTAATTTATTTATAGAATTGAAAGCAACAAACTTAGCTTCAATTATAAATATTTCTTATTGTCAAAAAGCAGTACAAACTGCGTATGACCAAGTGGAGGACAATAAACTAATTTTCTCTCCGGAAGCAAGAGAGGGACCATCCCATCAATTGCGATGAAGGGCCCTAAGACAGAGGCCGATTCAAATATTTCAGAAAAAATTCCTAGATAAGATAAAAAGTTAACTACGAGTTTTAATACTAATAGAATATCAACATGTTTGTAATTTAACACAAAAAAATTATTTTACAATAAATTTCTTGTTTCAATAAACGCGCCCCTAAACAAAAACCTAGAGAACCTGTATATGAAATCCGCCTCCACCCAAAGGAAAACCGGAGAAAAACCCGGGCCAGGATGGGGCTACAGAATTTATGTACACAACCGTGCCAAAGGCGAGTACACTTAAAACTAAATTAATATGAATCATGAGACACAACAACCATGCAAGAAAATTGATTTTGAAATTGTTATAAGTTATTTTAAAAACACTACAGCATTGGCATGATAAAGTACAATACGGATTTAACATTTATTAAAATCAATAAATTATTTTAAATTGTAGAAGTACTGGTGCAGGAGGAAGCTTTTAACTGCGGATTCGAAGAGATTCAATTTAATAATATCTTTTATATTCTTGGGTAGGAAATTATATAGAACGATACCCGAATGATATGGTCCTTTTTGGCAAAGAGTGGTTGACGCTCTAGGACGATGAATATTATTACTATTGCGAGTATTGTGTTCGTGAACGAGACTGTTTCGTACGAAGCAAAGATGGCACTTCAGTAATTCGGTCTTAACAAACACGACCATTTCATAAATATAAATGCAGGGAAGTGTTAAGATATTTAATTCCTTGAATAAAAATTTACAAACGTATCAGTGGTGAGATTTACAAATCATCAGAACTATCCTCTTCTGAATTCTGAGAAAACGTGTGCAAAATATACGCAACGGGATATTGTGAAATAATACTGTTTTATCAGTGTTTACAATGAGACGTTTGCATGGAACCAAGTCGAAAGAATAGACAAAACGTTTTGAGCGTTGGCGTGTTAACATAGTAAATTAGAGTCATCAGCAAAAAGAACCATTTTGAAATCCATGTGGATTTCATTCACATACAATAAAAAAAGTATAAGACTGACAATTGAACCTTGGGGTATTCCGCAAGAAAGTGGCTTTGTTTCTGAAACACAACGCTAAAATATCTTATTTTTAGTATATGATATTACGACATGTTGATCATATCTTTTAAATAAGAAGTTAGCCATTGATGTGGAAGTCCACGAATGCCTAAAGAATGCAATTTGGAAAGGAGAATTTCGTGATCGAAGACATCGAATGCTTTGGATAAGTCAAGAAAAACGCCTCGTGTATTTTCTCCACGGTCAAGAGAGGTGACATCGTTTAAGAAAGAATATATAGCACTTGTAGTGGAAAAGGATTTCCTAAAACCGTGTTGATCGTCAGAGAGAATGTTATTTTTTATAAAAAATCTAGAAGACGCTTATAGAACAATTTTGTGATAGAATAAAATCTTGTGATAGAAGACGCTTTTAGAACAAAGGATTTCTGAGTAAGTGGGTAGTAGAGATATTGGTCGATAATTTCCAACATTAAGTTTTTTTCCATTCTAGTGTAAAGGTTTCACTTTAGCTCTCTTCAATATGTTAGGAAATACCCCTTGCGATAAAGAACTATTAAAATTATTTCTGAGTGGATTTAATATAGTGTGGGACTAAAATATAACAATAAACTCGGGTATATCATCTACGCCTGTCGAAAATTTGTTTTTAATGAGCTGATGATTCTCATGAATTCACTAGCGTTAGTTTCGGAAGTGAACATAGAATTTGGTGCGTGGGTGGATATACTCGGAGGACATTGATTTGGAAATATTGAATTCGTTATTTCACCTACTTCTAGGAAGTAAAAATTAAACAAATTTGGGAAGTCCTGAGGATTTGATACGATTTTGTCATCGTTTAGTAGAGAAACATTTTCTTAACGATTTTCAAAGTTGACGTGTAATTATTAACAATATTCCACATGGGTTTCGTCCGATTGATCGATTTTAGTTCTGCCTGTCGTTTTCCATAATTTTTGCTGCATAGGCTACTTTTCGAAGAATAGTCTTATATTTACGAAAATAATCATTGAATTCGGGTGGTTGGTTATAGAGTTTTGAAAGATAATATAAACGGCGTATGTTTTTTGAAGAAATTCTTATCCCTTGGGTGATTCATCTATTGTATATCTGTGTGTTAATTAACTTGCGTTTTATGGGGAAGCTAGAGTTGTAATGTTTTAGAACTATTGAGATAAATACATTGAATTTGTTTTCTGTGTTTTGGCAATTGTAAACATCCACACGCAAATAATTTATAAATATGGATTGATTTGTGTCATTAAACTCTCCTGAATACTTGTAAAGGATTTTAAATGTTTTTAGTTTATTATTAATAGTCAACACTTGAGCAAGGTGATCGCTATATCCGGCGATAAACGCTTCAGAGAAATACGAGATTCCATTGTTGACGATAATTTGATCTAGCAATTTTTGAGATGAACCGGAGAGGCGAGTGTGGTTGTTTATCGTAGTAATAAGGTTGAAGGAGTCGATAAGATTCTTGAATCGATTAACTGGTGAATGTGCAGAGTCAGATGTACTCAGGAAATCGATGTTGAAATCACCACATTTAACGATAGATTAAGTAGATTTATGTGTGATATGTTTTAAAACAATTTCGAAGTTTGCATTTCGACGATTACCACAGTTCGCATTCAGAATGAATTTGGGAGAAACAGAGTCTATTTTAAATTTCTTGTCAAGAAAGCAGTACAAACTGCGTATGACCACGTGGAGGACAATAAACTAATTTATTTCTTTTTTCTTTGGCCCAAAACAACTCTTCATCTATTAAAAAACGGTTAATCACACAGATTAATGTTATATTGAATAAAAATGGGAGACGGGACCGGGTATCACCAGAGTGCAGCATTCCATAGTAAAACATTGGGGCTCCCGGTTTCCATCCCGATCCCATTTCCATTTAATATAACATTAAGTTCTTTACAAAAATTGACCTCACATCAGCGTATTTTGACATTCAGCACATTGTCACATTTTTACTCGGGTTTCTACGAGCTGATTCGAGGTAATGTACCATATGATTCAGATCGTGATAATTATTTCCGCATTAAGTTGTTGGGCATTAGTCAAACTGTCTCCGTTAAGTAGAACCTTCGGGTACCACAGACCGCAACAATTCCATGATTTCGAGGCCCCAACTCTAGGAGATGATGTGATTTATGTTATGCTTCGACCGATTTGATCCGGGGATTTATCTCTTACTAGGTCTTTTGTTCTTTTCTTTTTGTTTTTCATTCTTAATTTCCTTGTTATCCCTACTTCCCCAGTCACAACAATGGTCATAATGGTCTTGTTTTGTTATTTTATCTTCTTTCTCTCTTTTTGTTCTTGTTCGCCCTTCATTCTTCCTACATTTCCTCCCCTTCAACCTTTTGGTCTTTACCGAGTTCCTAATTTCTCTTTTCCACGACAATCAAAATGTTGTTAAATTCATGCTGAAGATACATTCTTGATTTAAATCTCTCAAATATTCTCCTATTCTTGACTATACTCGTCACAATAACTCATAAAATGGAAAATTCTTCTTTCTTAAAACGATAAGAAGCGCTCGTAATTACCTTAAACTTCTAATTTTATATTCATCCTTACTTCATTTCTATTCAACTTCGTACCAGTCAATTCCCGAATGTTGATACATATTTGCTTCCTTTTTTTGAATTCTACATTCTTCTGTTTTCATTTCCTCTCTTTCTACATTTTTTCAATTTATTTATTATTTAATTCATCAAAAAAATTACACATGACTAAGTTATTCCATGCAAATATGTTTTCACCAATATTTTATAGCAGACTGAGTTGACCTGGCTGTAAGTCTACACGTTAAGGTATGAACAAAACTCACTGAGGTTTGAACACCGGCCTGCTCATGATCTTCCCCTTTTCCATGGGTTAACCAAAACACTGATTGGTGAGAATTTGAGTACAAAAATTGTAGCAGAAAAATAAAGTTGAAGCATGGAGATCGCTCACAGACCTAGCCAAAACAGCAGCTAAAGAAATGTCTAAGACCATAAATACCATTCCATGCACGGAGGAAAAACTGAAAATTTAAAATGGGTTTGGAAACTGGAAAATTAACAGAACATACAAATGAAACATCGTAGTTTTACAGTGTCTCTTTACTAGCGTGTTCACGATAGAGGCGGATCCAAGAGGCGGGCACAAGGGGCTCGTGTCTCTCCCCCCCCAAAAAAAAACAACGTAGAAACACAAAAAAAAGGTTTTGTCTTCGAAAAAATTCAGCCCATCAATTGAAAGCAACAAGAACGAATAAAATCTGCGTAAAAAGACGACTTCATAGGGCAAACATGTGACAATGCTTTTATAGCTTTCCTCTATAACTCAGTTGAATATACCCGGTAAATGTATACCTACTAATTAACATTACGCGCCAATAATAGGAAACTGCCAACATTAATGGATTGTGTAAGAATCACATATCAGTTGCGGGATACCAGCAAAACCCATCATTGGCAAAGCATTAGGATATATAGCTGACCCATCAGTTCAAATGTTTTATGCAGTCGGCGATGCCAGATTTGGCAACTACTCTCGTGAACTAATAGCTGGTATATCTTGCCCTATGCGTTAATGGTACATCAACTATACTCTTATACCTCTTTTCAAAATCAGCACCTCGAGATGTTAACTAGAGTATATTAGTATCTAAATGTTAAAATAGAGATAATGTGACTAATTGTAAATATTTATTAGATTTTTAATTATTTTTATTTATTAGATTTATTAGATAAATTAAATTTGTAACTTCATCTTCATCCAGCCTCCAATGTGTGAAATTTATATTTTTCTCTTGTTTCCATCATCATTAGTGAATCCTCCTCACCCCCTGGGAGGAAGCGACGTGCTTTTCAGCAGGGGAAACTTTTCAAAACTTTCCATGCTGATTTTTGTGTGATACGTTTCTTTACAAATTAAAATTCTTAGTAACAGTTTTTTTTAAGAAACAACACGACAGGTTTGTTTAAAATACCTGCTCACATACAAAAATATTTTGAAATCATCACCAGAATCAGAGATACACAGAAGTAAACAGTGTTAACAATAATAAACAATATAAACACATTTATTCATATAAAATTTATAGGGAAGTAAAAAAGGAGTGACCAAAGATATCACCAATAATCTTTGAGAAATAACATTGAGAAACGCGAAAACCGAACTACCTTCATTTGGAACGGCCTGAGGTCACTTATCCCTTGAAGGGAGATGTGACCCAGGTTCACTGGATGAGGTCGGGTGGAAGTTGCGTACGGACTTAGGAGTCGAGGCGGGTGGTGCAGTGGAAAGCACACCTGCTGTCAGAGCAGGATCTCCCATGTTCGGATCCTGGTCTGTCGCAATTTCACCTGACTGTTGACGTTGCAAACACTGCTCCACGAGTAGGTACACGGAAGTTGTGAGGTAAAAACATTAAAGTTCAACTACCAAATTAAACCATTAGAAAAGGAAGAATTCAAATACTGCAAAACTGAGTGGCTGTGTGCTCGGTGAAATCTGGTTGAGTTGCAGCGGTATAATGATGTGATTCTGCAAATGTCTCGTTGTACAGCCGTAACGATGGGTTTGGACGGCTGGAGTGATGGTGATTTACTGATTAGGTTGAAGTTTAGTTGATGTGGAAGGACCGGTATTCATGACCGAAAGCATGCTTGCAGGCATGAGCGTGGTTGCTTGACTATAAAGTCGTCTCGTAGGTCTATTAATTGTGAGGTCGACGAGAGATGCTTGGCGCCTCGTTGAGGATGAGTTTGGGGAGAAGTCTTCTGTTTGGGAGGAAGATGAGAAGTGAGCGAGTAAATGACAATGCACGTCTGCAACCGAAAGCATGCTTTTTCTGTCGCCGCTCGCCAACGCGTGACGTCACTATCAGGTATCGAACTGGTTATCGATTGTCCAGCTACTCGACTGAACATGGCACTAGACGAACGTAAAGCTGTTTGAATATGTTTTGGCAAGGAAAGATAATAGAAGTCCTGTGCATTTCTTGATGACTTAATACTCGTTTATCAACACGATTTCTCGCTCTTCTTCTTCTTCTTCTTCTTCTTCTTCTTCTTTTAATTCAAATGTGTAATATTTTAATAAACCTATGAGATTTCAGGAAATAATCCACAGTATCAAGACACAGCTCAACTATTGGGAAATGTCATTCATTTGCATAAAAGAGGGTCCAGTCCACGGACTATTCATTTACCCTATGTTTTGTCCAAATTTGCAACAATATATTTTGTATTTTTTTTTCAAAACAATGAAAATTAATATGTTCAAAACTATGAAAGAGACATCTATTTTGACACATTAGAAAAATAATTTAAAAGAAAAGTTCATAAATAGGTATATACAAGTAGGGTGTATATAGTATATCAGAATTAAATACAAAACTATAAAAAACAATGATATTTTTAATGCCTCGTCAATTCCTTGACGATTTTATTATGATCTGTGTTGAAATATGAAAAAAACAAGTTTCAAAAGTTTTTGCCCCCTCTCTACATGTTTTGTAATTCGAACAATAGACACATCAGTTTAAATCTAAACGTTTTAGCATTTGTCCATAACGAAGTCACACGGAACTGAGACAGGAGACCCCGTGGTAGCCTGAAACCGACTGATCGACGGACATAAAATCAATTGCCCAACGAGACTCCACTATGAGATGCAGTTGCGCTGAGTCAGGTGTCGACCTGCGCTACTGTTAGTGGCGACGCTTGGGGCAGGTCCGGGTACACACTGTAGGGTACATCTCGCGTGCGCACCGCGAAGCACGTTGCTGAGCGCCTGAGTCTCATGTTAGTTCGCGACGCCTTCACACACGACGCGTCGCTATTGATCCCTCTGCACGCAGTCGCTGACTCCGCCTTGCTATAGTGCCGGCGCGATATCTCAACGCGCGAGCCGGCTGCTACGAGCCTAATCGCAGACATATCCGAGTCCTTTATGCACACTTATCGGCCTGCGCGGGAGAAAAGAAGATTAAGTTCGTACACCTAGCTTTCGTGTTGACCACTTTCTACCCAAGAGAGAGCTAAGATATCTGTTATTTTTATTCCGATAATGAGTCAATGTTTTTAGAGAAGTACTCACGCATTTCCCTCTCGCACTAAGGCTACTACTCAAGGTCATGCGAGAAGATAAACCGTTGTCACTGTGGGAAAATTGCGGCGTCTTTCAGTTGGGGATCCGAATAGCCCGGGCTACCAAAAATACTGAAAAAATACAATACCCACAAAAGAATAATCATATTTCCGCTTTCATTTTATTTTCTCCTATGATTCTTACCGTAACGCTGGAATAATCAGACTCTTTCATACATTTTGACACACTCTATAAGAGTATCGAACCTATATATGGAGTTTAATTATCTTCAATAATACTATATTCCGAAATAATTACGATTCTACCTTGTGAAGCCGAAAAATGAGATGAACACTTCCATAAGTTTGTAACGGTAAAATCATTTTATGCCTGTAACCTAAAATAGTAGAAGATTTCTTCCTTTTTGGCTCCTAGTTGTGGGCACAGATAAATTCACGTACGTTAAACGACTATTTAAATGTGCTTTTAGAAGGAAATAAGTCAAGTGCAGCTACAGTAATACGTAATTTTATTTTCTGCGAAAATATAGGAATAAAATATATACAGTTTCGAGATGATATGGAGGATTCGGGATGATACGCAATCTCCATTCGACCCATCCTGGACCTGCCGCTGTATGCTCATAAACGCAAGCAAATCGATTCGTATACGAACATAACGATAATGATTAGTACAGATATCACATATCTCAAATCATTTGAATAAAAGGATCTTTTTATAAATTCACTGGTTTATTGTAACAGTGGAAAAAAACACATTTTCCTGCATGTGTCTCATACCAAACTTACCAAAAATTAATCTTGTTATCAATACCAGCATATAGTATTCGATATCAGTAATTGTGTTCCTTCATTGTAGCTAGAAATTTGTATTGTAAGACTGGATTCACATTTTTTTCAATATGGATTATTTTGTACAATGCCGGATAAAAATAATGATATAATATAAATTTTACAGAATATACAAAAAGTAAGTTTACGGGTTCTAAAGAAAAGCTTATTAGAGAATGATTGATCCTGGAGACGTAAAATACAAGTCGAAATGCCAACACGTCCATTCAAAATTAGCTAATATCACTCAAACCGTAAATGCAAATTGTAAGTTTCAAGCAACAATTTCGCAACTCCAAGTATGTCTGTGTTTTCGATACTCACATTTTATTTGAAAAAATGGAAACCAGAACAAACCAAACAAAACTCATACAGGCGTAGAACGTTGGTAAACGTTCTGATATATTTTAAAATACATAGATATTTTAGATTAAATTCTAAAAAATACATTCATTATTACAATGTTAAATTGATTTTGAATTACGATCAATTTTACCAAAACCGAGATGTATTGTATTTTCGAAGAATACCAAGATGGCAATGAAGCTCGTGATCGTTCTTTGCGATGGGTTCACGTGCAAAGGATGCAAATTAATTATTCACACAATGTACTTAATAATTGCCGTGATGCAAATTAAGAGGGATTTACCAACAAAAAAGAGAAAATCATAAGTAGAAGGAAATCTTTTAGATAAGATTGTCTGCTCCATTTCCTTAAGATGTTGCGGCTCTCTAAAGGAAGCTGTCGAGACAAACCTAACCAAAGTAACATTACCGGGTATGGGGCAAGACAATGACATGAAACAATTAATTTTTTTATATTCCTTCCCAAGGAGTTATCACATAATCACTATCCGAATAATCCGCAAATCATGGGGGATCTGGCAGTTATGGAGGTTGCGTACAACTTATCAAAACCTCGCTGAGAACACTCATTTAACCAGTATTTTGTCACGAGTCTAGTCAGCTCCAATTTTGGTTGTCGGAGATTGTCATTTGCTAATGTTCGGAACACAACAATTCTACTCGCATACTACAGAATTCACGAAATTTCTTGTCCCTGGATTTCCTTCCAACGTATCAAATAAATAATAACCATATGTTAGTCAAAGGTTAATGTACGTGAAATACAATTAAATATTAGTATGACCACAAAGTATTTCTCATGGAAAAGCAGACATGATATTTTTCCCTCTCATCATTACATAGAACTCGTCATACGGCAAAATATAACACCTAATAGAATTCACATTATTGTGAATATGAAATTTGAAGAAATGCAATTGTATTATTTGAGTCTTGTTTGATAGGGTATCTTATTCAATTAACTTATTGATTCGATACTTTATTGCTGTGATTTCTAATCCTTGCCAGGAAAACAGCTCTACAGACTCTGACTTGTAAACATTAGTAGAAAATCTCTTTTACTTAGCTCACTTCTTCGCGATGTGTAAATCTATTTTCAGATAAAAAGAGAATGCGTAGAAACCCCGAACAAAGCCATGCTCATTGATTTACGACATAGGCATAAACCCAGTGGCAGTCGCAAAAGAAACAAAGCATGAAAGAAACAAGAAGAAGGAGAAGAAGAAAAATGAAGCAGTAAGAAAAGAGATAGCCTCAGCAATGGAAAGCGCCTGTTGGTGGTGACCGTGTCAAAGCACAAAGCGAGTCGGAGCCGTGACTTCGAACCATTGGGACCGAGGCGCGTCGAAGCCCTGTCCGCGTCATGCCTACACGGTGAGCGACGGAGGGAGGTCGTGAGGCGGGGAGCCGGGAGGAGTGGCGGAGCGCAGCCTGTTTTTAGCAGCGATCCTGACCAGCCGCAAGGCGCGACGGCGTGAGGCAGCAGCAGCGGTTGCAGCGACGCGACACGACAGCGACGGCGGCGGCAGCGCGGCGCGGCGCGGCGCGGAAAACGCTTCGCTTCTCTGAGCGACGGACACACACACGACAACGCCATGTATATAGATGGATCAGCGCTGGCCGAGCCCATCCCCTCGCGTACGTACGCATACCTTCTCTAGAAAGATGGAAAACTTCCACGGAAAGGGTTAACTAATTTGTTATTTCTGGTAAGGTGATAACGAAATTCGCTACTGCCACCAACGTCATACTACGAGTTTGTTAGGTCCTGAAGATGACCGATTGCCGGTCGTAATAGCTCTCACCAAAGACAAACGACAATTCAAAGAGATTTAATTCTAATATTCAAAAAAAGAATATTTCACATTTCGGTAGAGCAACTCATAGCAGCCTCTGTTCAAAGGGTGAACCAATGGGAATGGACAAACGAGACTAGATACTCCCCCGTTCCCAATACTGCAAGCCCGCGGCAAACAAGGGCACATTTAACGGCGTAAGGGCCCTCAACTCCACCAATATAATATAATAAATAATGTATTTCTTTTTATTTATATGTAAATAATGCCCAATTTGATTTATTTGATTTGAATATTGCAAACCAGTTAGAAGTCGCCCTTAAATTAGGTAACGCAATAGTGACTATTTTAAAACTCTCTCTCGTCTCCATAACGAACTTTTAACGACACCTCGTACAACCCTACCCTAATTACGTAAGATTGCCCTACACCCCCGTCACACACGAGAAAATTTTCTACTATGTAAACGTAGTGATACATCTTTGGCGCTCTAACTCATTGTTTATCCTTTTTGATTTCTGCTCTCACTGAGCGGTTGAACTGAAGGTTTACAGTGACTAGTTAAATGTACCCCATAAAATAAACCGAATAAAATATTATTAATAACAAGGTGCTCTCCTTTGAAATCGGGGAGGGTGAAGGTTCGTCACCAATTCGCCCATCATTCAATAGAGACTGCAGGAACTAAAATCGAACAACCGGATGAAAGCAATGTGGAATATTGTTAAAAATTACACGTCAACTTCTGAAAATCACGAAGAATATGTTTCTTTACTAAACGATGGCAAAATCGTATCAAATCCTCAGGACATCGCAAATTAGTTTAAATCTCACTTTGTAAAATAACGAACTCAATATATCCAAATCAATNCACGTACCCAATTCTATGTTCACTTCCGAAACTAACGCCAGTGAAGTCATGAGAATCATCAGCTCATTAAAAAACAAATTTTTAACAGGCGTAGATGATATACCTGAGTTTGTTAAATTTTCATCCCACGCTATATTAAATCCACTCATAAATACTTCTAATAGTTCTTTATCGGAAAGAGTGTTTCCCAACATATTTAAGAGAGCTAAAGTGAAACATTTACACAAGAAAGGAAACAAACTTAATATTGGAAATTACCGACCAATATCTCTACTACCCACTTTCTCAAAAATCCTAGAAAAATTATTCTATAAGCGTCTTCTAGATTTTTTATCAAAATATAACAT
>NNCF01131415.1:306145-323104 GCA_002313205.1 Laupala kohalensis | reverse complement strand
TAGAGAATGGTAAAGTTTATTGAAGTCAAGAATATACAGAATATTTTTGTTATAGAAGTCCAAAATGTGTATAATAAAAAAATACAAAATATTTCTTTAATAGCGGTGTAATGAAACATTTTATCTCGTTACGATTTACCAGCGGTACTATTAGTCTTTCAAATATGGGAGCCGTTTCAAATAGACTTACGATTGGTCGAATGGGAAGCAGGAGGAGAGACGCGTTGCAAACTTAACAGATCCAAAACTAATCAGAGCGTGGGACTTAGAAAAATAAATGGGCCCTTTTTTGTTATCAGTAGTGTACATGTCTATTTGGCCGAAACCATTTCTTGTTTGTCTGTGCAAATTTAACATTTTTTATAAATTTATATAAGTCACGTCCCTCATGCGTATTATTCCAAAGTAGCAAAAACTTCCGCGTCAATGTATTCCTTCATATCTTGTCTGTTGCTTTTAATTCTTCTCCATCTATACACATTACTTCTCCACTTCGTATACGTGTTCTGTATGCCATCTTGCGGATTCCCAAATCTACTGGCAATATCTCTAGAAGTACCTCCACAGCTTCCGTAGAGACACTTCGGTAACATTTGCTTAAATGTATTAGACAAATACGCTGTAAGCTTCGTAGCTTTCTTTCTACATTAACGACATCTAATCTCTTCAATCATACACTGAAACAGTATGAAATTATTGGTAATAAAGCCCCTACATATAATTGCCGCAACTCTTTGTTCCCGATACTTGCTTATTCCAACTCTCCTCAAACCGTAATATATTATTTTCACCTTCCTTGTAACATAATCAAAACGCTCATGAAAGTTTAGTTTAATATCCAACATGACTCCTAAATACTTAATTTTTTCTTCCAAATTGAATCTCCACTCTCCAATACATATTATAGGCATTCTTCCTCCTTTCCGAAACCCAAAGACCATACCCACTCTTTTAGTTTGAGATACTTTTAACTTCATTCTTTCACTCACAGCCATAAATTTTCTTATTATTTCTTGACTTTTCTCTTCTAATTTTTTCTTACTGTTTTCTCCAATAAGCATAACGACATTATCAGCATAGGCCAATATTGTATTATCCTCCTTTTACATTTGTCAACACTTTAATACAAGATTCCAATATAATGGCCCGGCATTACTTATTTCTTCTGTCGTATGGCCACTTTATATGCCTATTGCGCCCTCCTATATTCTTGACACAGCGCCTTTCTCTTGGACAGAAAAGAGCACGTATAAGGGGTTCGCAAATTACAGCTCTCGGGCCAAGTAATTCTTTGTGCCATCTCTTTCTGCGTGACTCACGAGCTAAAAGCATTTTAAACAAATTACATTTTCTTAGCATTTTAAAGTACAGACTAACACGACTAGCAAGAGTTGAATTTTGAAACTACCGTAAAGGACAGTAGTGGTTATTAACATCAAATCTAATCTCAATCAGCTGATTCAAACTAAATCCTTCAACTATGAGAGAGATCACACTTGTCACTGATCCTCTCCAATCCATTCGTATAACATAATGTACTCACTTTGTATGTCAATTTAATGAAATTGTTCCATATACCAATTCATTGTAACATTAGTACTGCTCAATTGTTTCAAACAAATAATTAGAACATTTATATTTTAATTATGTACATTTTTATTATTATTTTCAATATTACAGTATTTTGTTTAAAATATTTGAAATTCAATTTTAGTTTGTTCTTTCGATATGAGATGAAACATTTACTATTTGACACTTTACAAAGAGAGTTTGTTGGCCCCTGTTTTATGGAAAAGGTCCCTTCATAAAAATGTAAGAAAGTTATAGAAAATAGAATTTACGAACTATTTAAACATTAATTATACAAGTTGGCACAATCAAAGTTTACACTATACGTGGAACGACTACAGCACAAGATTTGTGAGACATGTCCAGCTGTTTTACCCTTCAGTTTACACTATACGTGGAACGACTACAGCACAAGATTTGTGAGACATGTCCATCTGTTTTACCCTTCAATTTTACCTTTCTAATATACCATAGTCATCTCCAGGAAACATCAAATCAGGACTCATCAATTTCATAATCTTTATCTTTTAAAAGTTTTACAACATATTAGTACGTCATATTCATTACCGTCACAATATGAAACACCTGGAGATATCCGATGTCCTTCACGGTTCTGTATAATATCTACGTTGTAGCCATGCTAGTTCTCTTTCATGACCTGCAAACAAGGACACTTCTTATAAACGCTATGGAGTTTTACGCCATTAAACCGAGATTGCTATACAGAAGAGAAACAAGGAATGTATTTCTTTCTCCCTTTCATCAACTGCTTCTCTGAGAGTGAAAATGAGAAGTTAAGTGGTTTGTTGTCAACAAATCAATGTATTTAATTTAAATGAACTTTGTCTTGGGTATATAAATAAACTAAATAAACACATGTGATTAAAGCGCATGGAAAATTGTATGTAAATTGAAACATATTTTATATTTTTATCTTAAAAATGTATGTCAATATAAACGCTAACTTTTATTTAACAAGCCTACTTTATTGACTTGAATAATATGGTAGGTACATCTCTCCCGTATATGCTAGTTGTGTGGCAAGTTTCACGAGGTTTCATGTTTATGGTATTAACTACGTAAACAGGATAAGAATAGTTACTAGTAGTACACGACACAATGCAGCATTAAAATTAAATAACATTTAAACCTTATTACTCACAATGAATGGAATTCTCTAACCAATCATGCATTTATTTTGTTCTCTATTGTTGTATTTGTAAATGGGAAATGTAGCGTGCTATTGAACCTTATCTACATGGAGCGACAGGAGTTAGGAGTCGGGTAGTAGGTCATTATTAGTAGCTGGGCCGCTTAGCTGGGTTTACCAACAACTTGGTCCACGTGGAGGGGTTAGTAGAAGTGGTTAGTAATTGATACTAGGAGGAGCTGGATAAAGGAAAGAAGGTTGTCATAACTGGGACATTAATGTGAAAAGCTACAAATTTTCTGGTCCCATCGGGAATCGAACCCAGGCTGACATGGTGAGAAGCGACAACACTACCACCTGCGCCACCGGTGGGGCTTGTTCTCTATTTTCCACGTTCACACAACCATCTAGGTCAAACAGTTCCAGTCGAAGGCTGACACAGTAAGAAAAGGGCATAGCCATAGATTACCGCGTCAGAACTATCATTTGTCAGGACTCAGTTAATCTAGTAACACCCTTTTCAAATAAAGGAATCAAAAAGCTTCTTTTCTTGATGTAATTTTTAAATAATGTCATCTCGGAAAGGAAAAGGTGGAAGATGAAACAATAGGTTATGTCGGACACTTATCTTAATGCTCTAAAGTGCGATACTTCATTTGTGTGATTTGTTGTATCCCGTTACACAGAAAGGGATTGCAAATTTTCTGAGACATTCGGGTATTAATGTATATGATTTCGAATTTATGACAATATTATTGTTTATCTTGGGAATAGATGTAACAATCTTTGTTATGTCATGAATATTCAGTGGCAATTTCATCTTCCCGATGCCACTAAGTTCTTCATCGCTGTCACCAGACAGAATTATCTGGCTTCAAAAATTCAATACCCACTACTACAATTTCTATATTTACAGGTAATACAAATAACTGCTGTTTTCTTCATCTTCCAGAAAAAACAGAAAGTTCTTCCTTCAGAATACCCTAAAAAGCATATCATACCTCGTGACAAGCATGATGCGGGAAGAACTACACAAACACTTTATTTCCAATAATTTATATGTACATTAATATGAATTTTTCGAATCCAACTAATTTTTTCAGATCTTTATAATACCCAATTTTCGATTTTTTTAGTATATTCCCGATTATGTGAAGTCTAAATATATCTCCCATTAGATTGTTACAAATGTACTGACGCACGCTCCTTCATGAATGGAATATATTCTTCACATATTTCTCACAAAGTCATACTAGTTGATAATGTTAATGAAAATTAATGAAAATACTCGTACATCTTTCAATGATTGAGAAGCTTTGAGTACGAGTAAATAATTTCCGGTTTTATCTTCATTATCCAGTCAACAATGAAAGATATTTTACGAAATAATACATATTTGATCATATAATATATTTTAAACATTATAAATAATATAAAATACTAGTAAGTAGGGTACATTGTACACACTAAACGTTTTTTGTGATCGTTAAAAATATCACTGTTTTGTTATGACGTGAGTCCTATTAAATAATATATTTCAATAATTCAAACACTTCTGTTGTATGAAACTTTGACCTTAATCTATTATACCTGTAGTCATATCATCCTATTATAGTCCTATTAGATAGATCATAGATCATTGAAACTGACGGGTTAAGTGATGGAGGATCACCCTCAATAAAATAAACTTCCCAGAAAAATATATTTTGCTCCTCCTTAACTTTAACAACAAATTCTCTCAGCGAAATATTTCATCAATAGTTTTGTCAATATAAGCAAACGATAAAACGTGCTCTTCTGTCTTTGTAGAATAGTCACTTCTACGCGGTCTGAAAAAGACAGACGACGTTTGTGTAAGGAGTGTTTTCTATGCGCACTGTGCATACGAACTGTGACATTTCTCCTAATTCTTGCATTCTCAACTCGATTCAATTGCAAATAATGATACCAATCTCTAAAAATCTCGAAACCAGACTTTACTCGACTATCACTCATTAATAATGATAAAGTTGAGGAGGGAGGACGACCAAAAAAAGAAAAAAAACGGACCGTGTTTTATACATTTTGCGATTGTTTGATATTATATGAAATCGTAAGGCATATTAAGAAATCAGACAACAAGTTCGTCGAACATCTACTTAATTTGCATTTTATGTAATTTTACATAGAATTTAATGTCACTGATAGTGTTTTGATTTGTTTCTTTCATATCCACCGCATCACGAAAAGTAAACTAAAATATTTTAATGAATATTTCTACCTAACTCCACACCCATTTCTTCTCCTGTCCCCATTCTTTCACCTACTGCTTTCTCATCTCCCACGTCCTCATCTATTCCTCCTGCCGCCCCCATACACAGTTACAACTTGCGCTCAGGAGTACGGTGTGGTACTCGACGGTGACAATCGCGTTCAGGTGCAGTGTGCGGGGTTGATCCGGAACTAGAAAGCTGTACCAAATTCAAATTCCTCTCCACAATCTAACGTCCATTCCATTTCTCGTGAGTCACAAAGTCTTTACGAAAATAAAATAATTTTATTTCATCATAATGTCCAATCCCTTTCAAACAAATTGACAGACATTGAAATTCTCGTACACGAAAGTCGATTCGATTTGATATGCCTCTCAGAGCATTGACTTTCAACTAACAACATCAACGATACTGCTATTTCTAATTATTATTTAGCAAGTTCGTACGGTCGGCTAAATTTTAAAGGCAAAAATCCCCACGGAGGTACGTGTATCTACGTTCGTAATGATATTTTATCTTCTCCACTGACAGGCTACGAGAACATCTGCGCAGATAATGTGTTAGAATTTCCTGCAGTTAATCTGACCGACACGGGTATTGTTGTTTTGTGTATTTATAGACCTCCTCAATAAGATCTTGACATATGTTTTAGGAACTTCCAAATTGTTTTAAAACATATCACACATAAATCTACTAAATCTATCGTTATATGTGGTGATTTCAATATCGTTTTCCTGAGTAAATCCGGCTCTGCACATTCACCAGTTAATCGATTCAAGAATTCTTATCGACTCCTTCAACCTTATTACTAGGATAAACGTCCCCACTCGCCTCTCCGGTTTATCTCAAACATTGCTAGATCAAATTATAGTCAACAANTCTCTCTGAAGTGTTTATCGCCGGATACAGTGATCACCTTGCTCAAGTATTGACTATTAATAATAAACTAAAACCACTTAAAATCCTTTACAAATTTACAAGAGAGTTTAATGACATAAATAAATCCATATTTATAAATTATTTGCGTGAAGAAACATGGAATGATGTTTAGAATTCCCAAAACACCGATGAAATTCAATGTATTTATCTCAATATTCCTAAAACATTACAACTCTAGCTTTCCCATAAAACGCAAGTTAATTAACACAAAGAAATACAATAGATGAATCACCCAAGGGATAAGGATTTCTTTCAAAAACAAACGCCGTTTATATTATCTTTCAAAACTCTATAACCAACCACCCGAATTCCGTAATTATTTTCGTAAATATAAGACTATTTTTCGAAAAGCAGTCTATGCAGTAATGGAAAACGACAGGCATATGCTAAAATCGAACAACCGGATGAAAGCCATGTGGAATATTGTTAAAAATAACACGTCAACTTCTGGAAACCGCGAAGAAAATGTTTCTTTACTAAACGATGGCAAAATCGTATCAAATCCTCAGGACATCGCAAATTTGTTTAAATCACACTTTGTAAAAAAACGAACTCAATATATCCAAATCAATGTCCTCCAATTATATCCACACACGTACCCAATTCTATGTTCACTTCCGAAACTAACGCCAGTGAAGTCATGAGAATCATCAGCTCATTAAAAAACAAATTTTTAACAGGCGTAGATGATATACCTGAGTTTGTTAAATTTTAATCCCACGCTATATTAAATCCACTCATAAATACTTTTAATAGTTCTTTATCGGAAGGGGTGTTTCCCAACATATTTAAGAGAGCTAAAGTGAAACATTTACACAAGAAAGGAAACAAACTTAATATTGGAAATTACCGACCAATATCTCTACTACCCACTTTCTCAAAAATCCTAGAAAAATTGTTCTATAAGCGTCTTCTAGATTTTTTATCAAAATATAACATTCTCTCTGACGATCAACACGGTTTTAGGAAATCCTTTTCCACTACAAGCGCCATATTTTCCTTCTTAAACGATGTTACCACATCTCTAGACAGTGGAGAAAATCCTCAGGGTGTTTTTCTTGACTTATCCAAAGCATTCGATGTCATCGATCACGGAATTCTCCTTACCAAATTGCATTCTTTAGGCATTCGTGGACTTCCACATCAATGGCTAACTTCTTATTTAAAAGATAGATATCAACAAGTAGAAATATCCTATACTAAAAATAAAATACTTGAGCGTTGTCTTTCAGAAACAAAGCCACTTACTTGCGGAGTATCCCAAGGTTCAATTTTCGGCCCTATACTCTTTTTATTGTATGTGAACGACATGTCATCATCCACATCAGATTGCAAAATGGTTCTTTTTGCTGATGACACTAATTTACTATGTAAACACGCCAATGCTCAAAAAGTTTTGTCTAACCTTTCGACTTGGTTCCATGCAAATCGTCTCATTGTAAACACTGACAAAACAGTGTCTATGTCATTTCACAATAGTATCACAAAATCTTTACCCCAGGTTTCTCTTTCTTTAAACGGAACACAATTAAAAACTGTTACAAATACAAAATTCTTAGGTCTCCATATTCAAGACAACCTCAAATGGAATTGTCACATTGACAATCTTAATTCCCAATTAAGCAAATTGTGTTACGCATTCCGAATCTTAGTTAACGCAGTTAGTCCACGTATTTCCCGTTGCGTTTATTTTGCAAACGTTTACTCTTATTTACGTTACGACATTACCTTCTGGGGTAATTCCGGTCAGAGCACTCAAACGTTCAGAATTCAGAAGAGGATAGTTCCGATAATTTGTAAACCTCTCCCCCGAAACTCTTGTAAACCTTTATTCAAGGAATTAAATATCTTAACACTTCCCTGCATTTATATTTATGAAACGGTCGTGTTTGTTAAGACCGAATTACTGAAGTGCCACCCTTGCTTTATACGAAACAGTCTCGTTCACGAACACTATACTCGCAATAGTAGTAATATTCATCGCCCTAGAGTGCCAACCACTCTTTGCTAAAATGGACCTTATCATTCGGGAATCGTTCTATATAATTACCATCCCAAGAATATAAAAGATATTATGAAATTGAATATCTTCAAATCCGCGATTAAAAACTACCTCTTGCACCAGTGCTTCTACACTGTACAAGAATTTATTGATTTTAATAAATGTTAAATCCGTATTGTACTTTATCATGCCAATGCTGTAGTGTTTTTAAAATAACTTCTAACAATTTCAAAATCTATTTTCTTGCATGGTTGTTGTGTCTCATGATTCATATTAATTTAGTTTTAAGTGTACTCAACTTTGGCACGGTTGTGTACATTAATTCTGTAGCCCCATCCTGGCCCGGGTTTTTCTCCGTTTTTCCTTCGGGTAGAGGCGGATTTATTATACAGGTTATCTAGTCTTTGTCTGGGGGCATGTTTATGGTAACTATAAATCCTGAATTTATTGGTTTTTTTTAACACTTATAATTNAACTCTTATGATTTTTAAACACTATACTCAGAATAATCTATAGTTCGATAATAACTTGTACATGTAATTTTTTGCGTAAAATTACAAACATATTGACATTCTATTAGTATTATAACTCGCAGCTTACTTTTTATCTTATCTAGGAACTTTTGCTGAATTTTTATGAATCCGCCTCTGCCTTCAGGGCCCTTGATCGGAATTGATGGGATGGCCGCTTGCTTGCTTCCGGAGAGTAAATTAGTTTATTGTCCTCCACGTGGTCATATGCAGTTTGTACTGTTTTTTGACAATAAATTTATTATTATTATTATTATTAATATTATTATTATTAGAATACAAAATTAAACCGCTCTACAGAACGTCATACTGATTATCGTTTTCAATTTAAAAAATCATATTAAATATTTTACTATCAACAAATATTTAATTCCGGATTCGAATGAGGTTACTGAAATGATAGATTAAATTTCTGGGAGTGGATTGGATACGCATTCACTGAATATCTAAGAACTAATTTTTTAATTCCGTTTAAAATACATTTATGC
Organism: Laupala kohalensis; assembly: GCA_002313205.1. Lineage (NCBI taxonomy): Eukaryota > Metazoa > Arthropoda > Insecta > Orthoptera > Trigonidiidae > Laupala > Laupala kohalensis. The sequence goes on along the minus strand of NNCF01131415.1, from coordinate 314,174 downwards.
CTTTTTGAGATTGAGAAAAAAGGGGAATATTATTTTTTACTAGAATTCCTTTAGTTTTTTATTAGAATCTTCAACTTACAGGAAAACATGGCATCAAATACAGAATTCATATAATTAAGATCGTTGACCTTAAAATTCATGCATAGGTTATTTTTCCCTTCACGCCGTGAATATCCTTGTATCTTCGAGCTAAAGAGGAAGGAAATCATAATTTTATCACGTCAGTTTCCGGCTGAAGCCAGGAGCCATTGACCAATTACGAGTCATTTCTCAAATTGCTACAGTATCCAACCATCGGAACGCGATCCTCATCACACAACTTAATCTTGCTCCTCCCGGATGATCTCCGAAAAGGACAATGTGGGTCAAGTAGCTCGACAAACAGTCGATAACTTTTTTATCGATGTTCCCCAAAGAACGTCCGCCGAATGGTGCTTCTATCTGGTTAGACTATTTATAAGAAACTTATTGTTCGCAGTCTCCTCCTTTCGTAATAGGTCGGGCCGCCTAAGCGACCGCTGCGTATTCCGAGAACGCACATAACCTCGTAAACGGGGATGAGCGCGGAGGAGCAGTGCATTGCGGGGACGATAGCTGTGGTTGCGGTGGCGGGTAGGCGAGCGGGTTGGCTGGCGGACGCCGCAGCGACGGTGCCAGCAGCTTCCGTCCGCAAGTCTAGACACTCGACCTTGCTTGCAACCGCCTGCGCCGCGTGCGTCGCTGCCATCACTCGACCACCGCCGAGTTGAGGGAGGTCGCGGTGTCGAGCCACTTCAGCCCGACCGCTGCCTGACCGCTGCTGCACCCGCTGCGCATGCTGCGCCTGCCGCTGCTGCGTGCGCAGCGACCGGCGCGGCGTCACGCCACGCTGCCTCGTTAACTCTCAATAACAGTCGCTCCAGAACATCCAGGAGTTCTGTCAGCGCGCGTGCAGGCGACTGAACCGGTTCATCTTATCATGTGTATGCGGAAATAAAAGTATACGGATTAAATGCCATATCCCAGTATCAAAAGCACGCGTGCGAGAATAATTCCTAACATGACTACGCGTAGTTCCAGCAAAATATATTCCAGTACTTAGTACGAAAGATGGTTTAGAAAGAAATACTTCAAACGAAAAACTTCATTCGAACTCCGTTTCAATCGCATTAGTGACGCTTTAAAGTCAAATGACACCACAATACAATAACTCTTATACATTTCCTAAGATTTGCTGGACTATATTCTTTCAGAAATTAAAATCATTTATGACATTTGTCTCTTTTATTAACGACATTTCTTGATACAGGTCAAATAATTATAGACAAAATTTACGATCACAAAGTTTTGGCAGCAGAAATATTGAAGCAAGGTCGTGGGATTACCGAAACTATATGATTCAGTCATTTCTTAATGCTATTATTTTATGCTTTCGGTATTAATGGTTCTGTTTCAATTCTCAGTTAATGAAAGTATATTGAATATCACGAAAACAAAACTATTATCATTGTTTTCAATTTTTATAGAAATTATTTTGTATTCTTGTGTGAGATATTTCAGTAATGTTAAACATATTTCATAATTGTAATATAATTGTTTTAATTCAAGTAATTCATTTCTAGTTTTTAAAAGAGGGAAACTTCTTTCAATTTCTATACAAGTACAATTTTTATTTCCATATTTTAGTGTGTGAGTCTAGATTATTCGGAGATAATTTTCAGTGTAACAGAAAGCGGCTCAAGGACTTTTTAACACACAATCACATGGTAGAAACAAAAAGAGAAAGAATCATGGTAGATTGGACAAATCTATTTTAAATAATATTATTCAGTTTATTCAAGATTATGTTGATATTTTGTTTCTTAAGAGGAATAGTGCAACTAATGATAATTTAATACGAAGATTTACATTTATAGAAATGTATAATTATAAATTTATCATAAATTTTAGTAGCGTATAGATCGAAGTCTCAATCGTGATACTAGATTCTAAAGGTATTTAAATGATTTATTCCTTGATTACATTTTCATGAACATTCATGATTGGAATTGCTTCCACCAGGAGACTATGTCGTGAAAACGTGTTGCATTTTCCTGAACTCTGTCTCCTCTAGACAGTTATAATTTGTTTTCTTTGTTTTCACGTGATTTTGAAATACCCCAGAGATTTTACAGTATGTTTCTTTTCGAGTATGATAGTGAACAATTAATTTCCCGATATTATGTATATTTTCTAGAAATTTAAGTTTAGTGGTAGAAAACATCCATACCTCTGTTAATTCTGATACCGCTTTCGTGAAGCCTCCTCAATTACATTTTAATATAGTGTTTAAAAATATAATCAAAGCGGAATAACTAAATGTGACACACTGATATACGTCAGTTCTTTATCATCTATGTGAAAGATCAAACAATCCCACTATTGATTGACTTGGATGAGTATCGTGTACGTTACGGCATTACTTTCTGGGGCAATTCCGATCAGATTATTCAAACATTTTTGACAATAAATTTATTATTATTATCCCACGAGTTCACGAAGAGCAGACCTCCGCAATTTCTTCACCTCTGTGCAAGGAGATGTCACTAATATCATGCTCCAGCCGATTTGACCTCCGCGAAAGACCCGATACACATTGCATAGCCAACTGAATGGTGTAGACTCGAGAGTTTGTGCTAGGGACAAAGTTCCGATGACTAATATCTGGCATTCAGCCAACTAATTCACTATGCTACGGTGATCCCTATCGTAAGTAATTATTATTCTATCAAAAGACGTGAAAAGTTGTATGAGGAAAGCAGACATTTTTAGATACTTTATATAATACTTCACGAAAACGATAAATAATTAATGGCGCCAAGGACACTGAAAACATAAAATAGTTATAGAACAACGGAGATACTGGAAGGGGTAAGAGAACTGAGTCACCGTCCAGCAGACAAAATGAGAAGACAATGTCTGGAGGTTGCTAAGGAAGGCGTAAAGGACAAAACAACATAACGAAGACACAGAGACTAACACAAGAGGAAGATACCCAACATGGCTTCAAGTGCTGAATCAAGAGTTGACGAAGAAGTTTTGTTGTTACAAGCTCGGAACATGATTAGAACAGGGAAAGTGTTAGGTCATTTTTATCCCGGATATTGTACATGATGGATCAGAATTCGCGCATTAAAATTATGCGCTTAGAGACATGGTAGTATTGATCATGGTCTCGGTAGCGTTGAATAAAACAAATACAGCATAAGACAGGTTCTGTGAATACAGAAAAACTGGGGCTTAAGTAGATTAGACCTTTAGTTGCTGAAAGACAGTGTTCCAAATAATGCTACTGAATGCAGAATAAAATCCGATTTTCATTCAATCCGTATTATATTCTTCTTACGATGAATGACTGTAACGCTTTCTATGGGTATTACAATAAATAGCGTTCTAGTTCCACAATGAGTGAAGTATTTGTAACACTACTTTTTCTCCATTCATTGAAATATATTTATAAAATTGTAATATTGTACGAACGCATTTTATTATTTTACTCAATAAATGACAAACTTAATAAATTCAATAATTAAAACTTATTGCTTTATAGAATTCCATTGGAAAATGTAATCGTTTGCTTACTTCTAGTAACTCATACAGTTCAAAATTTTGAATTAGTGTTTCACTCAAAAGAATTACCCCCTTTCGAATTCGAACTATCTAATTAAATATATTTACGAAAGAAGTTATCCGCTCTATTTATTTTACAAAACAAAATTCTATACTATTTTCTTTGTATTCTTCTTTCCATGTAATTCAATGTTCCAAACTAACATTAACAATCAAATATCACGAGAGGTTTCTTGGTAATAAGATAGACAAGATGTGGTTTCTCAAGGTTGCAAAAGGTTGTTCAAGGTTGTGGGTACGAATTCCTTTTGGAACGAAGATGTTTCAGAACGTAATTTCACGCTTCTTCATCCAGTCCCCTTAGATATAATGGAAGTGGAAGATAAACCTACTAATATAGATCACTGAATCTCGAAAGAAAATGAAACACAAAACCAGCATATTTTACCATCTTCCAGAATAGAATATAGGAAGGTAAGGAATCTTAATATTACGCTATTTGGGTTCTTCCCCCATTGTTTAATTCGGTATTAATTAAGAAATATCAGGATTTGCTATTAAAAACAGATTGATTCCATCAAATCAAAATCTTATGCACCTTAAATTAAATTGTTTAATTATAATTTTTATTTAAGTGCAAGTTGGGAAAAATAACTCTAGTTTGGAAAATAATTGTAATTCTGACATGCAATTGACCCTTTTTAATGAACAGGAGAACTACCCATCACAAAAAATGCTAAAAATGGTCACCCGTCGATGTAGCCTTGTGTTCGATATGTCAAACTGTGGGACACGCTTCGCAGCTCCGCTTGAGGGATAGCAGCAATAGCGCTTTCAATGTAGTTCTACCAGCGTGTGATGATTATTTGGGTACACCAGACTCTTCAATTGCCGAACAGGTTAAAATCACAGGGAGAGATCAGGTGATCGAGATGGCCAGGAGATCCACTTTCCTACCACCGCACACCTCTCCTCGCGGACCCTGCCACAATATATTCCCCTCAATATATTATGTATGATCTTTTCTTCCACATAGGTATGCGTGTGTGTGTGGAGGGTGGTAGGGTTACGCGGAGTTTGCAAATGCGGTTTAGCAAATGAGCTAAAAAGATAGAAAATATTGCACTAAAATAACATTATTTAGAGTTATTTTTAAGGTGGATGGATTTTTCTTTTAATGCATTAAAATAAGAGATGAAATGATCAAAATTCAAATAATTAAAGTAGAAAGTATTTTTGATACGTAGATTACTTAAAAATGAAGTTAGAGATTGATATATCTTCGAAGTGAAAATTAAGTACGATGTAGGTACATCACTTATTACAAAAATTACTTTATATCTACTTTTACTTCAACCAAATTTTATTTATTTTTTCTTAATTTTAGTATATTTTGATATTAAAGTTTGCTATTATTAGGGTATTATTTTCTTTAAAATTATTATTAAAACTTTACGTTTTTAGTGGTGCTTTTATTGCTCAGTGTAGGTATTTTTCAAGTAAAAGTATGTGTCTGAAAAAAAGTTTTTAATTTTTATACCTTGTGTCCCTCGACACTTCTGCAATACAGTGCTCAAAAAAAAAAAAAGGGAATGCGAGCGGTAACAAGTGGTTGTCGACAGGAAGTAAACTCGTTGCCGGATTCACAATTGCGGGAATAATGGTGGATAAGGGTTGCCACTCGCAAAGCCGACTATGTGGTGCGTTTCGCCCTGTCGACAACTATTGTCAGCATTGTTCAACATACGTCATCATATATGCCTCTCGAATTTCGAGCGTTCTAGCGAATTACTAGAATTCGCAAACCGATGACAGGTGTATCGTGCCTCTGCGTGGATTCGGGCCTCCCGAATTTTTTCCCAAAAATTCATTAAGGAGACGTTTAAACAATACGACTTAGATGGTTCATCCACTACAAAATGGCGTCCATGCTTAAAAATCAATCGTGTAATTTTTAAAACTTAAAAATTATGTTGTCTCTTTTACGAGTCCTAAGCTACCGGAACTGTGGGCATTTGCCTTTCTGCCCCCCCCCCCCCACGTCGCTGGCGTGATTACTCGTGCACTATATACAAGGCTCGGAATCGATCAGTTTGGTAATACACACTTTAGAAAATAAAACAACTGTTTAATTTAGCAGATCTTTGGAGCTTTGTTGTGGTGTCGAATGCACTACACAAGTTTTATTCTCTCACGTTTAAATCAGCAAATGTGTTGAAATGTTATGAATATTCACGTCATAATTTCAATTTACTTTTCAATTATGGTGACGTTATTATGCCAGGGACTAGATTTAGTATTTCCTTTGACACTTCGTGTTTTTCACGCGTTGGTATGAATTCAACCCACAAAGCGTTAAATTACACTTCTGACCCACCTGCATATCTTGCATCATAAGGTTCCAAGGAACCATCGTTCAAAGTAAAAAATCTCGTGTTTCATTTTGAAGTCGTAGTATAACTATTAAAAGTAGTGGTGAGATTCTATCCCAAAAATCACATTTATCTGTTGACAGAAACCCAACAATTTCCGATCACTCTCAAAATGAATTATTTTGTTTTACTTTGATCAATAACGTTGTAAAAACTTTTTTCCTATTTTTAAGGCTTAAAAAAAACAAATTATCATAAATCTCTGTATAAAAAAGCCGATTGGTATGGGTAATTGAAAATAATTAAAAACTGATAATCTGCAATGGTACTCTTTGCATACTTCTGCTAATTATATTATGTTAAAATGTGTTATTAGTATAAAGTGAGGTTAATGTTTAATCCAAAAGTTCAGACTCTCCTCCATCGCTACAAAAGTCACCTCAAAAGAGGATGTTCCTGTTTTAGATGATAACCTCTGTTCGATGGTCTTGCATGACTAGAACTGCAACGGAAGACTACCCGTCGTTTCACTTAGTTTTTCCAAGAGTCTACCGAAAGTGAATGTGTTTATGGTCAACATTTTTACCCTTAATTACCTCTTTGAAGCATATTAATGATTTAAATTATTTCAAATCTTGAAGAATCATATCTCTTTGCAGGGGCATCTAGCTAAGTGCCGTCGTATTTCGCACTCTCTGGACCCTACCTTCTGTCCATGACAAAAGTGTACATTAGAGAGCGTCGAAAAAAAATTTCCCAGCTATTATCTACGGATTTACTATTCAACTATCATCCTCTCTTTGATATTTCTTGCCCAGAACATACAAGGAAACATGGCATAAATTATAATATCTCTAGAATTTAGTGACCAAAACTTCGTAGGCATTACTCTTTTAAACATTACTTTGTGCTTTACACACTTACTTGCTAAAATCTATCATTGAAACTTGAAGTTCGCGGTATTTTTTTATCTCACACACGTTATTCTTTAATCACATTATAAAAATATATATTTTCGTTTCATTCTGGTTGAGAAAAATCCCTAGATACGTATAATTATTTGTGTACGAAAAATTAATTCCAACCGCACACTACAATGTTTTCTTGGTTTAAAACATGAGAAAACATTTATCAAGTGAAAAGTATACCAATGGTAATTTCAGCAAGTAACGGTGAAAACCATAAAAATTAACTGGTATTCCTATGGGATTCCTGGTCACTTCATTCCAGTTTAATCACATTTTTCGCAAAGTTGTCTTGTAGAGTCATGTACTGGAAAGTATAGGCAAAGGAGGATATTTGCATGATATATAATAGATAATAGCTGGGAAGTGAAAAAGAAGCTGGGTAGTGGGTAAAATTTTTTATTTTCTGACCTACTCTAGAATGCGTAAGTATCTTCTTTTTATTGTTTACTCCCAGAAAGCAGGTCTAGCACCTTTTCTTCTCACCTTACCTATTCTGACACCGTAACATCAACTACAACTGCATCCATAATTACCATCCTCTTCGTCTCGCAGAAGCAACCCTTCGCTAAAATAGCCACAACCTCGCTTGCTTTCTTCCAATGCCACCGCAGCACTCACTGCAAAGACTCCAGTCCTGACCTTCCTTAACAGACGTGTCTCGCCGCTTCGCATCGCATGCTGTCTGAGCCGCTAGTTTCTGCTCGCCTCCGCCGATGCGCCGTGCCACAGCAGTCGTTCCGCTCTTTCAGAGGCGTCGTCGTTCGTCTGCTTGATGCTGCTGCTGCTGCTGCTGCTGCTGCTGCTGCTGCTGCTGCCAACGCGAGCGCTCGATTTAGCGAAATCTTTGCTCTCCATGTGCTTCCGATGACACACAGGACGAGCCAAAAGAGACGCTATTACGTGTCGCCAGTATTCGAATGAAAGAAAATGTAGGAGGAGGAAAAGCTTTTGAAGCTTGTCTTTTCTAATTTATGTACAGTACTTTATAAATTTGTTAAGAAAGTGTCATTATATTCAGTGCGGGGGGAAATGAAAAGAACCTCATAGTTTTTTAAATTTCGTTTTTAATTCTCTAATGCTATATATATATATATATATATA
>NNCF01131415.1:155625-306140 GCA_002313205.1 Laupala kohalensis | reverse complement strand
TATATATATATATATATATATATATACAACATTATACATTGACGTGTTATAAACTTGTCTCACTTATGATATGCCTTTTTATAGTCATACATTCCATGCAGCATTGTGGCTTATTGCTTAAAATTACGAGTAATTTTGACATTTATTATTGACAATCATGAGAGTGGAATTATTTTTCTCTGTCAGGAATAAACATAACATATAGAAGTGGGGGAAAAAGTCAGAAGGGGAGAAATTCTCTTTAATTCGAACCCTGCATGTCACCTAGTAGTACCACGACTCCTCGAATAGGAAAGTACCAGAACCAAAATTCAAGTTTGAGCTTTCCTGATTAAGCAGACATGAGAAAATATTTTGATCTTAAGAACCGCATTATTTTAGTCAATTCTATACTTCTTAAGAATTCCCTTCCTCGTAGTGGAGGATCTATCTCTTGGATCTGAACTCTTAAATGATAAAATTGAAGTTGATGAAAGGCATACTTTGTTGACGTGTTACCAGATTAATAATTGTTATTAGTTATAATTATTATTGTCATCAATAAATAATATAATTGTTAATAGTTATAATTATTATTGTAATTAATAATATATTTGTTATTAATAATATAATTTGTATTGTATTTATTAATACCAGATCGTTTATTATTTATTTTATTTAAGGTAATATTTGCGTTGTAAAACCATAATTTTTGAACAAAATTGCTCCCCGGTTAGCCTCCCCNGGTCTAGATCCGCCACTGCTTCCTTGTATTTTACTAGGAAATTACTAGCGAAATTTTCTTTTTCTTCTTTCTTGATATAGAGAATTTAATGTCAAATCTCTAATTTCAATGAAACTGTTATTACCTTTGGTTTCATGAAGTTCCGCTCAAGACCTCCTAAAAATAAACTTTTATGTATTTTTCTTACTTAAATAAATTTTTAATTTAACTTTTATGACATTTATGGTTTTTGTATTCTATGGTTCTTTTAAATTTCTTTGAAATGATTCTACGAGTGAAAAAAATAAGTTTTAAAACTTATTTGGACATTGTTTTGAGCGGATTTGTAAAAATCAACGAAGTTTATTTCTCTACATTAAGTTTCATAATAGAATCTCAATTAGTGAACAAGATATGAGAATAAACATGTTACATGGGGCACTTGGTCGCTCAGCGTCTTAGTGATAGAGCGGGTCTTAATGACGCATGTTTCTTATTTGATTCTTAATAAAACACAGGTTGCCACCAAATGTTGTGATAGACCTTACCTTAATCCACCATTAAATATGGTATCTGAACCTTGTCATGTTGACGTCATATGATTCTCTCCGTAATCCCTGGTCCGATCTCTTTGTGTTTTACTTTCAATGAACAGGATTAAAGCTCTTATTTTTCAAGAGACCCTTAAACAATGATTATACCACTTCTTGTTGCTACAGATTGATAAAAATACAGCAATGAAAACAGTTACGCTGCTCGATAGTTCAAATACAATGACCTCAGCTAGTCTCATTTCATAAGTTGTTACATAGAGAATGATGCCTCTATCTTGTGGCAGAGAATTAGCTCGGAAATCATATGCTCTTCTTGCCAAACTTCCCCGACGTGGATGATCCACGAATGACGTGAAGGATGGAGATAGTATATGGAATGGTAGGCAGGGGAAACGAGAGAACGCCAACAAGACACCGATCTGCTTTGTCCACCCACGTACATCAACTCGGATTAAACCGCTGTCGGCATCCGAGGTTTGAGACCACAGCCCTCACAGATACAACATTGGTCGTTCAATTGCGTATATTGATGTAAGATTTTGACGTACGTTCATTACTAATCTCAAGTAATGTGTGTTTTATGTAATTCCATTTTTTTACGAAAATGTATTATTTTTTGAGAATTGGTAAATAATTACACATTTTTCTACGACGCTTATGTTTCGGTAATTTATTTTACCTTCACCAGGAATACAAATAAAGTACACAATTTGCATTACTTTTAGTGTTCCAAGAATAACACATACACAAAAAAAAACATTACCTACACTTACTACCTACCTTTACTAAGAATAACAATAGTTAAAATAAGATTAAAATATAAAAAGCTTTAAAGTTAGTGAGAAAAAGAAACAAAAACATAAAAGTAACTCACAAATTTGACGGAACCGTTTCGGCATCCAGCCTTACGGATTACGTTGACCGACTGTTAGATGAAGGAAAGTAAAGCAGGAGGGAAAGAAGAAATAGATTTATCACAATAGACTCTGTGATTGTTGATCCTGATGTTGAGATGATTCTTGTGATAAATCAATTTCTTCTTTGCCTTACCCTCCCCCCCCCCCACGGTAAATTTCTTAATAAAAAATTTAGCGAATGTTTTAAAGTTATGATTTTGGAAACTCTCCCAAAACATTTCTAACCCATAGAAGTAAAAACACGTGAATTAGGAGCCTCTACACATCCCGTTTTAAACAGACAACAATAAATTCTTCAAAATTCAATTTCAAATTTCAATTTCCCTCCTACTTCTCTTTACTTCATCTAACGGTAATCCGAAGAGTGAAGACTCGGATCATTCTTTCCGTGGCCGAGGAAGGCTTGATGCCGAAACGGTTCCGTCAACTTTGTGAGTGATTTTTGTGTGTTTTCCTTTCAATTTCTTATTAAATTTTAAAACTTTTTAATTCATATAAGACTGTAGTATCGTTGTTGAATATTGATGAGGCGATACAAGTATTCACTTTTAAGAATAAATGAAAGATGTGGTGGTGTCTACTAGTAAAATATTTATTCAGGTAGTTCTTTCGCTAGCTTAGCGTTTCGTTTTATTTTAGACTGAAGATGCCTGCTGTTTACTCGATGAAAAAATATTCTTTTCTTATTCCGCTAATAATAATAAATATTATTAATATAAACGGAAAGTAATTTGCGAGATATTTTTACACCATTTTCTACACGAAACATTTTTCATGTCCGAGTACATAATATTATGATTATCCTCTTCCACGTGATACTAAGCTTAATATTTCCAAACAGTAACTGCTGTGACAAAGAGTGATATTTATTAGATCACTGACTGACACAAAGTATAACCAACGGATAACAACGCATCCGTAACAAAACAAAATATTAATTTTACACCGTAGACAACAAGAGTACCTTATGATGTAAACGTAGCACATCGTTCGATTCGATAGCAAGGATGTTGGAGATATACTTAGCATTCATGAATTGTAATTACCATGGTCAGATCCTGGCTTTTGAATATGTTACCAAGCAGCCATTATGCGACAACTGGGGCTAGAAATTATGTGTCTCGACCTACTTATTTCTTTCTGCTTCAAGTTTCACACATTTATATAAATCCAGTTTGTTGCGAAACCACTGAGATAACTATGCGTGACGGTATCCTTGAGAATCTGTCGTTCTCTTTTGACTACTATCAACAAACCAATTATTTTGTTTGACGGTAAGGTGTATAATTTATCTAAATCTTACATACGTCCGAATAAATATACATAATAACCTTACCAATATCCCAAGTTTTCTCCGATTTTCCTGTGGACAATTTATTCAGAATTGCTGGGATATTCGCTTCCAAAGAATTGGCTTATCGTCCTCCACGTGGACATAGCATTTTATTCTGCTTAAAAAATAAATAATGTCTCACTTTAGTATACTTCTTCGAAATTGTATTTATATTAATATTTTCCTCTCTTGCTTTAAATTCTTTCAAAGGCTTTGTAGGCTACTAGCCAAATTGAGTGAAAAATACGAACGTCTACCCCAGAAAATTCAGTGCAACAATAATCATTTTTCGAACGTGGTTCACTTTGTATCACCAGAATCGAACTTCTCATTATTTAGTCACGAAGATGACTTACTCTTCGAAGATCTTATTAAAGAGATTCTGCTTTCGCGTGTTTATGAAAAAATAATCAATGAATTAAAAAAAATTGTCAAGAATGCATGGAATGTAGGACAATAAATTAATTTGACTTCCGGAAGTAAGCAAGGAACCATCCCATCAATTCCGATCACGGGCCAAAGGCAGAGGCAGATTTATCATTTCTGCGCCCCCCCCCCCACAAGATAAAAAACATGGTTTCCTTAATGTTATATCAGCAGAATATCAACAAATTTATACTCAATTGAAGGTAAACATGATACATAACAAATATTTATTTTTATCGAATCTTCAAATTATTCGGAAAGCGTTGTTTACAATTTGTAATTATTGAAATAACTCTAAATTTAAGATTAATTATTACAATTGTACTAATGAGTCTGCTAGTATATGCAATATCCGTATATAAAATCCGCCTCTACTCGACGGAAAAGCGGAGAAAAACTCGGGCTAGGATGGTGGTTAAATAAAATATGAAAAACTCATGAGTATGTATGACCTGAACGAATAAGGTACATTCTTCTCTGGAATACGAAAGAAGAAGGAAAAATCGAAGATTTAGTTTTAGGACTTCACAAAAGGAGATAGCTATGGTTCAGGATGTAATCATTCTTCCCAAACATCCGAATTTTTATTTCCATAATATTACTCAACATGTTTTTAACAATAAGACAGGAAACATACGGTCTAATTACAGTTTAAAGAATGTGGTGAGTATTTATTAATAAATGTTATTTTCTTTCACGTGATAAGAGAGAGTCTCTTGCGTCCGGAGTCAGTGAACGTATCTCGAATCAGAGTACATACCATCTTTACAAAACAAGTTGCAAAATTTAGTTTTTTAAAACAAGAAATTACCATTATTTTAATTTATTATCATTTACTAAACAATCTCATACAATAAATAGTAATCCTACCCTTTAGTATCATTGAATATATAAAACGACATAGGATATGTTCACAATATTATGGCGATAGTAAAAAATCTTCATTTTTGAACTAAGCACCGATGGATATACACTACATGGGCTGTATGATCTAATAATAATAATAAATTTATTGTCAAAAAACAGTACAAACTGCGTATGACCACGTGGAGGGAAAAAAAACTAATTTACTCTCCGGAAGCAAGCAAGGGACCATCCCATCAATTCCGATCAAGGGCCCTAAGGCAGAGGCGGATTCAAAAAATTCAGCAAAAATTCCTAGATAAGATAAAAAGTTAGCTGCGATATTTATTATAATTTATTCTTACATAAAATCAAATCAATTCTAATGGAATAAAGCAAATAACAATCATTTAAAATACCAAGCTGGTGTACCCTGCATCTTTCTACACAAAAATAATATGAAAAATTGAGAGTAATCGTCAATACTCTTCTTTTTAGACGACATCTTGGATTTTCATATTTCATCGCTATTGACAATACCAAATAATTCTATTACTAAAAACTCATTGTAAAATACAATTAGAAATTATATATTGCAATTTTTACACTGGCACTTTCAAACAGTTTTTGCACTAAGTATTATTTAACAAATTGTTGATGTACTTAGGTCAATTTATGTTCCTTCTTGTTGTACTAACCTAACCCCGTTACCAATATCTACTTTTCAACGGAACATTAAGGAAAATTTTGTTTCTGCAATTTGCAAAAATGCAATGCAATATGATTTAACATATACTACAGTATTTTCACACAAACGAAGCTCAAGTCAATTTTTACCTTAATGTTAAAGTGGAACGTACGTCAACTGGAATAACAGCAGTAAATTTCATACTAGCTGTAGATTGACATTGTTGTGATATTGAGAATCTGAATGGTAAATAATCAACCTCTGTCCTACTCAATGGTGTAGACATAGGATGAAGGATTAGGCGGTCAGAACTTTTCTTTCATTTAAACTAAAGAAATGTTCATAAAAATGTAAATACACTTTTCAAAAAACCCATTGTCTCTTATTTTGAAGGAGGTCTGGTGGTTTACTCCATTGAAATAAGCTTACATCAGGTTCTTAGTTTCAGTTCAGTTTCGAGGCTGAGCGACCCCTTTCCAACAAGAGATCTTCGAATGTATGGAAAACCACACTTGATGCACTTGGGATCCTCGCGATCTCTAGTGACGATGCACTGAACTATTTAGAAAGTGAGAATCTTAGAACGAATTCCATGCAAATGATCACATGTACAGTACAAATGTTTCTGTTCCAACTTATCCATGTCTCTCATAACTGAATTTTTTTAAGTACAATATGTTCCTTTATAATAGTTTGATACTCATTCCGTCGGTAGAGTGGAACCTGGGGAGACTTTCCCTATTTATACTTAATTACACTTTATGAGTATCACTAGATTAATTATTTATTTATTTTATGCCTACTGACGAGGTTCAGGCCATGAGGCCTGCTCTTCCACCTAACCGTTGGACTAGGGAAAGGGAATAGGGAAGGAGAGATGTTGGGTTGACGGGACACTTGTCTGGAGTAGGTGAGGGAAACCCCAGCTGAAAACCTCACCTACTTTGGCCGAGCAGGATTTCCACCCACGCTCTATCGCAAAGACGCTACCACTAGACCACTGGTGTCGGTTATTCCTTGTTTCTAAACTCTTGCGATGAAGTTCGATCAAGACGAAGTCCAAACTCCAAGTTGAGCTTCACAGAAGGTAAACGCAACTTATATTAACACATTTTTCGACAGTTAATAAGTGATACATTTTGGAATACGTGAAATATTGATAAACTAATAATTGTCCAAGTATATTCCATTCGTACTTCATTGAAAAACCATTTACTATTTCATTGTTATTCGATCCAATAGTATAAGAAATGGGTGCTTTTCGTGGTACCTAGCGTTTTAAGATTCAGCTTATATTAGTGTATTATTTACAAGATTTAAAACTATTTTACTGTTATGTTTCAAGGGGCTTGAGAATATAGTTTAAATGAATTTGTATTTTTTTTAGAAATAATGAAATTTAAGATTTCTCTGCAATATTCCGTCCATCAGCAGATTAAATATTAATTTATTAATTAATTATTTCTAACACCATTTTAAACGTCATCCTTGAAACATTACCAGAAAATACTGTATGTCAATTTTGTGAGCATACGTGTGAATTATCCCTTAATAATTTAGAAATATGAGGGAAATTATATTAGCTGAGTAATAGATCAAATATAAATCAAATACTGTATTTCATAATTGAAAACTGATTTCACAGAATGCTTCATTTGTAATGGAAACCCATATCACTGAAGGGAAAATTAAAATTATGTACTAATGAAGAACAATTTACGTGACGCAAATGTTATTCAATATCATTTGGCATATTATCTTAATGACACGAGGTTGTGATTATGTTATAGAAAACGAAGGAAGAGAATATATTTAATTGTTTCAAAATGACACACAATGATTTCCCACGCATGTAAGACTGGTCAATACTTTAAGAAACTCGCTAAATTTTGTAAATTTCACTGAAATCAAAGAAGTACATTTTGAAATAGGTGTCTGAAAAATAGGTTTTTTGGCTAAGGCGTAGTTAGTGATATGTTTTCGAAATTAACTACTAGTGTGGTGAGACTATATTTGCGTCTCTTACACCTAATATTCAGATGACTAAGTTCGGTGAAATCGATGATATTTTCAGATATAAATGTCGCACGCAACATTTTAATGTTATATTGGAGAAAGTACGCAAGAATTCTCCAGCGATTTATAATTAGAGTAGGAGTCAACTTCGTACAATTGCCTCTTCCCTCCCCTTTCCAGAAAAAAATTGATTATATGGCATACCTTTAGGTGAGAAATGAGTAGTTGTAGGACAGCATGATTCATGTTGGGATGAAAGTGGTACTATAAGCAATACAAAATAATAAGACGATTTTATGATTCCAACTTATTTTAACTCTAGCGCAGAGATAAGACACTTTCTCAAGTTGAGCTACAAATATCATGAGGAAGCAGACGTGCTACATCAACATCAACAAAAGAAACTGTCGTAATTTCGTCTTGTTAATCGCGACTGCAGTTGAGATTATACAATTACACATCTATTTTTATTAAACCTTGACTGACGTGATCTCGATACTCTCGGCGTTGGAATTTTCACACGACAGTTAACACTATGACGTCCATCTCGTACAATGTAGCGCCTCCCGTCACAACGAAGATTCAGTGTAACTCACAAATCTGTGCCATCGCAAAATACAAACTACTATGTAACAAATACTCGGCGATTACTGATAGCAATGGCAAGTCATTCATTCGCCCAAAGTTGATAGTTACAATAGAAAATAAGCACATCATGAAGGGTAGAATAGTGTAAGGTCCTCACAGCGAAAGAAAAGTAATGAGATGTAACAAATCGAGTGAAAGCGCAGTATTGTCATATGTTGCCTAGCATAGCTCCACCGACTCCAGGCGGCATGCTACGATACCCACACAAAGTCTGCTCTTACCCACAGAAAAGCAAACTTCTGGCAGTATGAGTCAGGCCAAAGGTTAGCGATCATGCCCTCTGTCCGTCACATTTGGCATATATATTACTGTCGCTTCTACGAATCTGCTGATGTAGGCGATAGCACCCGACTGTACACTCACTAAGATTCTCCTGACACGAGTTAAATGCCCACGTGACTGCAGCGGAAGGAAAAGTCCGCAATCTCGCAATGCTGATTTAGGTTCCTCGACTTTCGCATGGTCTTTAGGTTCATTACTTTTCTTTTGTTGTGAGCACTAACAAAAACAATAACGTCAGCATTAATGAGTGGATGGAAGATAATTTGTGTAGAGTGAAAAAGGACGGCAAACATACTATTTTACAGGACAGGTGAACTATGCGAAGAAGAATAAGAACTGGTTCCAACCAACACGGCAGCTATTGCAAATAATGACTGGACACGGAAATATTGGATGTCATTTAAAACGCATTCATAAAATATAACATGATGAATGTGTATGTGGAGGTGGTCAAGAAACACCGGACCATATGTTATGGGATTGCCCACAGTATGCTGCTGAGCGTGCAGAATAAATTAATTCATATAAAAGCAATATATATTAAATATACATGATATGAGTACATTGATAAACACGGATAGGAATTACAGATTGCTAGAGGAGTATATGATGATGATGGAAATTAAGAAATTGCTAGAGAAGTAGATGAGGCGCACACCTTACTGCAGACTGGGGCGGACCGCCTCAACGGCGGCTAAGCTACGCAAAGAGCACAATAGAACAAAGATACAAAATAATGACAGAACCTTGTATTGCAAACGCTATGAAAAACCTATAGCTTTAGCCTAGAGGCTAAAGAAAATTTAAAAAATTGTTGTGAGCACTGTAGTGACTGTTGATCATGTTTCACTGACAACAGTGACAAAGACACTAGTTCGCAGTTTCGCCGCATCTGGTGCAGTGATCGGCTTGTGTGTACCTGAGATCTATGTACGTACATATATTAGCCGACGCAGTCCGATTTGGCATGGGAGTTTTTGTAAACGTATTATAAATACGCAAAAATAATACGTTAACATACAAAAGTGGTGATGATATCTTATTTTGTGATATTTAGAAAACATTCGGAAAAACACATTCCATCCTAAATCATCCTTTTGAAATTGGAGTTTCAAAATATCTTTTCGTAATGAGCCTCTACATGTTAGTAGCATCCCGACATAATGTCAAGTCTCTATTTTTAATATATTTCTCTCTGCTTTGATGAAAGAGTCAGTCATTCAAGACAACACGCCTACTATTTTCCTTCCTTTTCACCAATTACGAATTCGAAAATTTCAGAAACTGATTTTTATGTGTGTTTTCAGCAATCTTTGCATACAAAAGTCGAGATGATATCAGAATACTGAGATTTAGTGAAAATGGCGAAAATTAAGAAAGAAACACTTCACCGTATTTTAGAATCGAAGTTGGGAAAAATCCATTCTTAGTGATCCTTTACAAAATAAATGCAAAATTCTGTGAACGTTTTCAAGTTCCTATCTATATAGACAATAAATTAAACATCATGTTAAATTAAGTAATTTTTTGAAAATGTTCAAAACTTGTTATTAAATATCACGCTCATGACTTGATGAAGCATAGTAAAGAATGAAGGACGTAAAATGAGTCACTCCGCGCTCGGGATAATCACACAATAACACGTGACAAGAAGACCCGTGTTCCCCCATCGAAAGGGAAACAGACTTCATTTATGACATTTGTTGATATTACATGGAGCTTCTGAAGACATCTATCCTTCATGAACATGAACTTAATTTCTTAAATATTAAGGTATTACTCAGTCGAATTTCTTGACCACGTGTAACAATATTGAAATCTTGAGTTTAGGTCACAATAAATGCATCATTCTTCAGATCGCCAACGTTTCAACTTTTATTAAGTCATCTTTACGGATATATATAATACGTAAAAATAGATTTTTTTAAATAATTTAAACAACTAACTAGAAATTATAAAATAATAACACAGAGCTAACATAATGACCATATAATGAAAGTCGAAAGCTAGCGATCTGAAGAATGATGCATTTATTGTGACCTGAACTGAATATATAATGTACATACGGTATCACATGAACACAAAATCATAAGAAGAAAATCTTAAGTATCTGGCAGGTTTGCAAAATTCGGGAGACGCTTTTAACATATTTACCTTACTTCTGCAGTGCTGTATTTATGTTGTTGCAGTGACACAACGTAAATTCCGATTATAATAAAATATTCCGCAGGAAAACATATGTAAAGCCTAATGCATAATTATGTTTATACCTAACAGCCACTTCACAGACGTGCCATTTAAAGGTTTCACAAACTTTTAGTTGGTTGTTAATACACATCTGCGAAACAGTGATTCGCTATTTGAAAAATCAGCTATTAAGTCTTTCCTGTACAGATCATCTCCTGTTATTCCATGAACCAGTTGACACGGAAAATATACATTAAATACTCTATGGCATGTTTATGATATGAGAATTGTGACGGTGTTTTGAAGCTCGAAAGAATGTAGACTATAAATGAGAAAATAAATCGTATATGAAACAGAAGTTTTCTAGTTGGTATGGATATTCGATGGCATGAAAGTATAAAATTAAAGATATACAAAAATATAAATGACTCCAAATTTGCATGTACCAATACAAATTAATTATGTTAATAAATCTGTTACATGACGGTGTGGCTAACCGCAATTTAAGAGATTTATGTATACTAAAACAAAGTCAATATATCCAAGATCAAACAAAATGTTATTCCTCACGGGAGTTTCCACACATTTCATTTCATATAGAACTGACCGCCATAGCGTCTGTCTGTCTCCGGGTACGATTGAATCAGAAACTGTTGAAGAGAAAAGACAAGGATTAAAGATCACATGCCTATATGGCGTTTTTCCCAGTGTAAAAAACACGCTCTCCGTGTTTGTAAATATATTCGAAATCATCCCACAACTCTTTTTCATGCTTACACTTTATTAAGCAAATATATGAGAAAAAACATCATTCAAAAATCGGTGTGCATCATATGATTCATTACGCTACATGCTCCTTGAATTTACAATGCATTCTTCACACTTCTCCCTAACGTAGCTTTCAATATGAATAATTGTTTCAATATTAATGTTGGCAATCAATTTTTTACAACTACTTTTCTATTCATGAATTTTTCCGATAGAACACAAAAAAAAGTATAGTAAAGTAAGTATTACAGACACTTTTTCTAAGTATCCTAGCCCCTTAAATTGGTATTGAAATTCCGTTTGCTAAATTTACCACTTTTCAATACCGAATGGACATGGAAGAAAATTTCTTTAGCTGTAACTACCTCTGGAACGATTCAAAATGAATTTTTAATCATAAATAATATGAATGCGCATGCAAAAGATATTCGATTCAATCATTTTACGTAAATAGAAGGAAATAACACAATTTACATATGATAAACAGTCTATGGATTGTCATTGTTTCTGGAATTTTATATGCATTCTTCGAGTGTCTTGCCACGAAAACAATCTTGTCTTGAGACTAGTCAACGAAACAACAAAATGTAAATAATTTCTTTACCTTCGTTTCATAGTTTGTTTCTGAAATGTTACTTGTTGATAGGTCATAAACCTTCTTCACTGTTTCCACCATTGTTCTATGCATTTTTCTAACATCTAATTCACGGAGTACTATAAGTACTGGTACCGCTGAATTATTTGCTAATATAGTTTTGTTTCTGCTCTTTCCTCCGTATATACTATTAAGTACTATAAATAAATGCCATTTTTGAAAGAATATCGTATTTTTTCTACGAGTGTATAATTTTTTTAAATAATTCTTTAAAGAAATTTGAGGGAATCTGTGCTTTCACAAACTATACTCTTCATGTTAAAAATAATGTTAGCTCCCAAACTTTATTTTCATCTAATTATCCCAACTGGATCTTTGAATATTCTAATGGTCGCTTGTAGTAATGCACAAAGAAAAGAAAGTAGCCAGTTTGTTACGCACATGATCATGAAGTTGCTAAAGATTTTAGAGATTAAACATACTTGCGTCATTCACTATGGAAAACAGTAATATCCATAACATAATCCTGAACTGGATAATCTGAAATTATCACAGAGTGCTTTCCAAGTTTTCAAAGAGAGACTTCCATCCTCGCATAGAAGACGGAAGAGATCATTGGAGGGACATCGCCGTCTGCCACAGGGCGACAACCTCAGTGAACCGCAAGTGATTATTCAAGAGCGCGCGACGCGGAAACCACAACGCCACGCGAACTGAAGAGCGGACGAAAACACAGATATATCATGCAAAACGAATCGGGAACACATCACGCAAACGATTCTCAAACGCA
This sequence comes from Laupala kohalensis, assembly GCA_002313205.1. Lineage (NCBI taxonomy): Eukaryota > Metazoa > Arthropoda > Insecta > Orthoptera > Trigonidiidae > Laupala > Laupala kohalensis. Next base: position 293,390 of record NNCF01131415.1, on the reverse strand, counting down.
ATTTGTCATTTAAGGTGGACTGATCAGATATAGATGCTAAATTATTTGACTATTTCTTTCAAAAGTCAACTCTTCGCATACTTCCCGTGTTAGTGAATGTGATATTCCTGAATTAGATTTGCCAGCGAATAAAATAAATATTTTAAATATCCATAAGTTAATATTTTACATGAAGAGGACACTCGTCATAATAGCATTTGACATTACAAATAACGTTCAAAACGTTTTAGTTCTGAGCAAATTTATTATTGTATTTGGAATCGCGTGACTTATTTGTCCCTTCTTGTACGTTAAAAATGTTTTGATTTTAGAAGTTTCTTTTTACATTGATAGCTTTTTGGTCAAATGTTTTGGAAAATAATAACATAAAAAGGCTTGTGGTACCCTCTCTCACACACCCCCTGTGTCTCAGTCTTTGTTTGTTTCTCTTTCCGAACGTTGCACACTGAAAGAGCTAAACTTGTATTGTCAGACATATACGACGAATTCATAACAATCGTTAACTGAGGACGAATTATTTTTCATTGCTAATTACATTAAATATTTTCGTTGCAAAGCAATTTTATTCCAGACAAGACAAGAAAATGCACATTTCCTTGCCTAATAACGAAACCCCTTGTTAATCCTTAATACTCTCGTGTATTGCGGGTTGCAATAGTATTAGTTTTGATTATATTACCTACGCAAAAATCGCAGTTGAACGAAACTCTTTCTACTGTATTGTATTGTCGCGCGATTACATAAATTTCAAGTCCTTAGCGCCTCAGAAAAATTCGACATGAAAATGCTATCCAAGAACAGTATAGCTTCTGAACTTATTATGGGGATTAAAGAAAAAGCATGAGGACTCTGATCGTTCAATACTATCGTACAGATCGTACATATCTGATTCTAAACGTGCGCAAGTTATTGCTCGTGCTTTAACCATTAGTTGTTGTTTTTTAACTTTGTAGATACGGTGAACAATTTTCTCGGTCCACTAATTAACTAAATTTTGTCCTCTCGCTATTATATCGTGCCTTTCAGCTTTCATTATCAACTAGTATCTACTAGTATACAATTGCATTACTGTCCACCATTAAATAAAAAAATTCCTTCTAATTGTCTTTCTGTGTCAATAATTGATCATTTCTGGGTATTTAACCGCGATGTGTGAAGTCTGTACTTGCTCAAAATTTGCTCATTCCCATCACTAGATTAATGAATTGATTATTATAATATATTCAAAAAGTTTTCTTTTTTCATTTAGTAGTATAATAATATTTTTACTCGTAAAATTAAACACTCAGTGTAAGAATTTTAAGCGGAAAATAGAACTCATTTATTGAACAACTCCTTTCCTCCACGACAATGCTCACACTCTATATCAACGTTGTTCAATGGCTGGAAGCTTTGTATACGAACCGCTAGTAATACATCAAATTCTTCATCAAACATGCGGAGGGGAACACCTTAATGTTATAAACATATGCTGTCAGAATAAATATTTGTTGTGGAATATCTGGGTAGATAAAATATAAAATTGTATTTAGAATTACCCCACCATACATCACAACATGAAAACATTTTATGATAGTACTCAATATTAAAATACTTTTTAAAAATAAAGAAATATACCATTTAATTTTTCGTTTGAAATAATATAAATGTTTTGATAAGAATCAAAATATCATGTTACGAATAAATAAATTAAAATAAGCGGCTAGTTTTATTCATCGGGCAACACTTTGACAAACCCCATCCCGTGCCGGACCGATCGAACGAAAGTAGAAACAATGACCCGCGGACTAAGATATATGACATCTCTGTACGTGATGGAAGAAATGTAAGCCATTGATTTTAAATGCGAAAAGTAATTTTATTGCTTAATTTTAATCTGACGTCAATAAAAAAATTTTATTTGTTTATTAAGCCATGACACAAGGGAAATTATGTAATTCGAATTCCACATGATATGTGACCACAAAAATATCGATTAAATCTTACCTAGCGCATTGATGTAAGATACACCATCAAATACTGAACGAAATATTAACATTCTGATCTCACCAACTATCCATCTATTAAAGAAAACATGTTGCGAACTCCCTTCACAATATTACTATGCAAGATACGACCCCATACCATAAAAGTCCAAAGCCACGACTGAAATAACGAACAGCGTGCTCGAATTCCATCCATTTAAGAGATAATTTGTGAATCGTTGTATTTTGCACATTTTCTATACTTCGACGAAACAAACAAACAAAAAACTAACAATGTCGCATTAGTGGGACTAACCAAACATGTTGTCTTGGGAGTTAAATGAAACTCCCCTAATCCAGAAGTCGCTCCCGTAAATTCCCTTGAGTAGAACCACCTTGTTACGAAGGAGTGTCGTGACGATAAATAAAACTCTTTCAATGAATAAACGTCTCGTTATTCACTCGACTTGCGCAAGAGAGGTTCAACATGTTTTATTCAGACAACTTTCCGTAATGCGCCTTGTGAATATGTATTTTGGCGTAACCTACATTCCTATATGTCGATTTCATATCGGACAGTACGCCACCATATGTCAGTAATTGTATGACATTAATAGTTCATTGGTTCTACGATAGTTAATATACACCTATTTTTACTTTATTTTGATACGTGATTTTCAATAAAAATGTTTATGTCATTTTTTTATTATTATTGGGGTTGAGATATTATAATCAATGAGATAGTATAAACACGATTTATTATATATGCATCCCCCCTTATCTGTTCGTGAGCGTTTGCAATGCGAGAGCGTCCGACTCAGATAACTTTATTTTCTTCAGGAAAATTACATTACATTACATTTTTTTAATAATTCCGTCAAACCATTAACTATTCTGTAAAATCTGTATATTAAGTAAAACTGTGTGCTTTAATTATTCTTTTATTGTTGCAATACTTTAGTTTTTTTCTCTTACGCCAGACATTTTTACAAATTTATTTTTACCGTTTCTACCGAATATTTGGATTTGTCCGTATATTTTTATTGAGAAATATTGTGAGAAATATTTATAGCAAATATTTTATACAAATAATATAATAAAAAGAGTACTATAACATTGACGAGTGGCGGTGCGTTTGAAAATGTTCTCAAGTTTTTAGTAATAAAATTTTCATTAATAAATTTTAAACATTTTACGTTAAGTAGAAACAAAGAAAAGTATTGAATAAAATGCGGTAATATTTTTTTCCTCTGAACTACTTTTTCTTTTGAAACTTTTTTTCCTGCGTGGTTGAATTTTCTTTTTCTTGATTTGTGCCCTCTTCAATGTTATCTCTGTTGGCCATGAAACAAGAGCCCATCATCTTGTTTACATTTCATCACCCCAGATATCTTTCGATTTTATTGATGTCTTGGTGGAAACATTCACGTCGCTAAGATTCTCAGGAGAACGTGTGAGCGTTTAGTGTACATTAGAGCACTGTAAACGTAGATATTCTCGCGCGTCACATTGGTTTCAAACTCTGCTCGTGAATGTCATGAGTTCCATGAAAATACATCGATAATAATAGTACTTCGGATTTTGTTTCGGATACATAAAGTGCGTAGCTTCTACATTCTATCAAAACAATTAATAATTACTTTCCTCTGACGCTCTAGCTACATTTACAGCGTGAACGTAATAATGTCAATAAAAATTGTCTATTTGAATGTTCATTAAAATATTACAATAATTCTAACACTCTCTCGTTTACAAAAAGAACGAAACGAAAAACATAGTCAAGAATATTTATTCATAATTGTTATTTATTCAAATAAATAATAATTCTACAATTGTTACTACACGGGGTAAAAAAGCCAAACTATAACTCCAATTTTATATGATTCACAATTTTATTTATTTATTTAGCTTATGGCATTTGTCATACACTTAATACTTTCATAAAATACGTCAACAAAATAAATACATTAGACACAAAGAGAAAGGGTCGTAAAAAAGGAAAACATTATTACTTGGCTAAAACACAAATCACAGCATTAGGTTGAGCGAATTCAGCAATTGATCAGCACTCACTGAGGCTATCACGAGGTTGTCTTTGCTGCCAGGGAACGCTCTTCGTGGACACTCATATGTTACATGACGCACAGTTTGGAGGGAGGCACCACAACCACACCCAGGCTCCTGTCTCAATCCCCACATATGGAGCATAGGTCCACACCTACCATAACCAATTCGGACTCTATGTAGTCGGACCCAGGTTCTGCGAGGGAAATTAATACCGTGGGGTAGTTTTTGGGGATTAAGCAGAATGTCAAATTGGATCAACTTTCGCTTGCCATAGTGTGACTCATTCAATTCCGGTTTTAAAGTTCTGTTCTATCAGTTGTTGTGCTGTTTTAACTGCAGGGTTCCTTGATTTAAGTCTTTTAAAAACTATTATATCCAAGTGGATAGAAATGTCTGGGTTTTCTTGTATCTTCTCATATTTATTTAGTAAGATTTTTTTCTACGAAGTTCAGGATGTTCTATATAGGCCAGCACCGGCAGTCATTCGGTGGATGTGGATTTTATGCGAGCTAAAATCACTCTCATGCTCTGATTCAGGACACTATCGACCTTACGGACATGGAAGCTGTTAAATCACGTTGATGATCAGTATTCCGCAGTTGAGAAAAACAAGCTAACAGCTGAAATCCGTAAAGTAGTAGGGTCGGCCCCCCAAGTTGAGCCCGCCAATTTGTGGAGTATGTTATTGCGTGCCCTTAATTTTGCTGACAAGTAAGACAGATATGGATGTGGATTATGAGGTAGGGGTATGCCATCACACATTACACTAAGAGTCATTTGAACCGTTCTATTATTTGTGGAAGAGACATGATTTGGTTTTAGTAATACTGAGAGTCAGCCAACATTGTCTAAAGAATTCCGTGAGATTGTTAAGCTCAGTGGTTCATCTTCAATATAATTTGTGTCATTATGTTGGACTGCGAGGGCCAGGTGATCTGCAAACCCAAACTTGCGTGCACATGTGTTCGGGATATCAGAGATGTAGAGATTAAAGAGGAGGGGTGTCAGTACTGAGCCTTGGGGGAGACCATTATTCAATAGTCTTGGTTTGCTCACCTTATTATCCATTACTACTTGGAACAGTCTACATGATGTCATATTATTTACGAGCGTTGTTATCTTCTTGCTCTTAATGACCTTCAAAAATTTGTATAATAACTACTCTCTCCATACCGAATCATATGCCGCGGTGAGGTCTATAAATACCACCCCTGCTTTCTTATTCTCTTCGTATCCTATTTCAATGTGCGTGGATAATGCCAACACCTGATCCTCGCAGTTGCGATTTGGCCGTAAAACCAGCTTGCTCTATTGGAAGTGTGTTCAGGACCGATGGACAGATTCTACTGTAAATTAGACGTTCTGATAGTTTATAAGTAACACTTAGTAATGAAATTGGTCTGTAGCTCTCATGGAGGTCAGCAGGCTTCTCTGATTTCAGAATGGTGATGATTTTTGTTCTTTTAAACTCCTTAGGCAATCTTTGGAAATTAAGGATATCGGAGAAAAAGATAGTCAGCCAGTGCATTGTGCGCTTTCCACAATGAGTTAGGAACTCAGGGTGAATATTGTCAAAACCTGGCACCTTCCCGTTTTTCATAGATTTGACAGCAGCTTCTATTTCAGTAACGGTGAATTTATCTGATTAAGTTTCTACTGATGTGAGACAACGTTTCCAATTCGTAAATTCTCTTTTAACGCTAATGGAGTGTGTCTTGTCCTTCACAGCTCTAGGCATGTCAACAAAACGGTTGGCGATTTGGTCATCATTGATGTTAGGAAGGTTCCTGCTGGTATGCGAGTCGGCGCCAGTTTTATTAAGTACGTTCCAAGCTTTCCTGCTAGAGTTTGAAACCAAAATAGCGGCATAACTACAGAGACTGTAGTGCACGCTATCATTACCACCTAATATCCTGACTGTTCTAACATGTTTTGTTAGTTAGCTTTATTCTTTTATTTCTTTGTTACAAAGTTTTGGCACATTATTTGTAGCAATCATTTCAGTTATATTCTTCGTATTTTCAATATTTTTTTTTTCAAGTTCTATTTGATCAAAACAAGTTTTATGCAATGAAGTGGTGTAAGAATGGATTTCTTGTTTACAGGTAGTGTTCTTTTAACCTTTGTTGTTTTTCTTTCAGGTTTGCCTGTAAACTTTCAAAGTTTGATATTTGTTAAATTAGTCCATTCATAAAGGAAGCACAGCAATCGTAATTGCAACTTGTTGATAGGCAGAATTTAAAAACACACCCGAAATATATTTTGCAGATTTATATTAAGATGAGTACTTTCTACATTATTTGCGCATATGAAAAACGTACTAAGATATAAAAAGCGTCACCGCTGCTCTTTTCCGTAACATCCTGTAAATAGAAATTCTAAGGTGATCTCACTCGATTTGTAATTAAACAGCTGTCATAAGAGGAGAACGTTCACGAAGAAAGCAAGTACTTCAACAAAGCAAACCCCATTTCATGATTTAAACATTAAAAACAGGAAAAATAAGTTTCATCTCACTGTCTCAATTTTTTTTTCATCATAATACCTTAAATTGACAATTTATAATATTAATTTTTGTAAAAAGGAAATTTATTTTATTGGTACCCAAGACATGGTATCCAAGATTGAACGCAAAAATTTGGTTGAAATTTTTTTTTCTGCATATGTATACACTGAGTCCTGTAAATATCTGCCCTCTGGTGGCTCAGATGGTAGAGTTCTTGCTTATCACTAAGTCATCCCGGGTTCAATTTCCAGTGGAGCCAGAAAAAACATTGTAGCTTTTCACTAATGTCTCAGTTCATATAGCTGCACTGAAAAGCAAACCCTCCTTTCTCTATCCACCTCCTCCTAATAACTTGAAATAATTCTAACTTCTTCTTCTAACCTTTCCACTTGGGCCTTGTTGTTTGTAAACCCAGTTAAACTTCCCACCTATTAACAAAATCGTTCCTCCTATCGCTCCAAGTGTATAAGCTTCAATAGCACGCTACATTTCCCATTTACAAATACTACAAGAAAAAAAAATTAAGGTCAAACTAGTTTTCACTCATACCCTAAACAAAAGATTGACTTTTCTAACAACTTTTCGGAAGTTTGTTGACAAAAGTAGGATATTAGGGCACTAAAATATACTTCATACAAGACTAGGAAAATAAAAAAATATAATTAAATAAATACGATTTTTACGTCTGAAAGTAAATTAATAATATCTCTTTTATTATTGTCCCCAATATAGTCATCACCTGTGGTATATTTCCCGGCTGCAATTTACTTTTATTTTTCTTACCATTTCTGAAATTTGCCTTTCCTCTCGTTAAACATTTGTTTTTCCGTTAAATTTAACCTCTTTTTTCGTTTCTCCAGCGATTTTTGCAATTTCCTCTTTTTAACAAACCTTTATCTTTATAAAACAGTCGTGAAGTACATGGAAATATCTAATCTTTCTTTTGTTTGTATTAATCAAAGCTTTTTTATTTATATTTATGAACTTTGTCATTTGACTTGCCTGTTATAGAATAACCATGAGGTCACTGTTATAATGTATGTCTTGTTAATACTCTAGATCAAATCTTGCCAGTAAACATATATGATTCAACCTTACATTGGGGAGTGTTTTAGATCTTACGCGGAGTGTTTGAGCGCTGAATGCAGGAAGCGCCATCGAGCGGAAAGCGGAGAAAACGTAACTCCGGAGCTGACATGAGTGGGAGGCATGGTATGGACGGGTACAGCAGTGGGGAGGTGAAGGGGCGGGACAAAAAGCTGAAGAGTGCTAGACGATATATTTAGCCTCTCCGCCCCGCCACAGAGAGCCCTCACGGCCATGGTCACAACGCCAGGGGCGAACGCGGCAAAGCTCTTCGTCCTCTCTCATACATACACGACCCAAGCTCCCGCTCTGAGACTCTTTGATACTGCCGTGTCAATCAAAAAATTCCACGGAGAACTTCAAATGAAAGAAAATCACGAAGTTAGTTTCCAATATCTCAAGAATCATTTTTTCGGAGGTATTATATACGTGGTAAACTTTACAGATTGTCATTAGTAATTTGTTAGTATTTTAACAAGGTTTTGCATCACAAGTCATACACATATACAACTTTACTTGAAGTTGAAAATAAAATATATAACCTGAATTTGAGTAAAAATATAAAATGGACGGTGAACCGACCAGCCTAATGATATACTTGAAGTTCTAAACAAGTGACAAAAATACTAATATATTTCGGGTCTTTCCAATGACACATTTCGAATCTGTCCAATGAGATAACAATATCCCACTCGTAAAAAATTATATGCACTTAAGGTCAAACAGACGTATAAATATAAATTAAAACCCATACATTCTTACCTACATTAATTAATTAATCATGATCGATTTTTAAATCACATAGAAGGGAAATGGAAATTAAATTTTTGTACAATTATTTATAATATGAACAAAGTAAACTATTACTAAATATTGTAAGTTCACAACAACTCTCAAAAGATAAGATGCATTACATTTCATGTACTTCGCTTGTGTTGATTTTCGGTATAAAGATAAAGAATATTGAAATATATGGACAAATATATATAAGGATGGATTTGTATGGAAGTGTCAATGAAATTTACTCCCACCACATTGTGATTACATAGGTACATAGGATTTGTACAATATGCGAATTATATAATATATATTATGTATAAGTATTTACTTAAAAAGTAATGTATTTAAATGTTTATTCCTTAGACTAAATGTTCACCAATTTGTTGTGAAAATATAGATACTTTCAATACTATATTCTATGAGAAGAGAATGGAGCAAGACATTACATATATACAATCTCTACGAATAACAAACTACTTCCAGTTCTTTATAAATTATGTCCTCGCTGGTATACAAATATTCTCGTTCGAGTGTAATACAATGTATCTCGTTCGGGTACATTCATCTAAAGTCCAGTATTTCTGAACGTGATGCATAGATAAGCAGACACCGAATTCAAATTTACTTGCCACGTCTGAAAAAAGTTTCAGTTACAAATATACAGGTTTGTTCTAAGTTCTTTCGTTTCTACAAACGCACATATACAATTCTAATGGTATTTTTTAAATTCAATGTCGTTTGGATACAACTATTGTTGAAATTACGAACTTTTGAAGGATGCATATTTGTACTAATAAGTTTTCTATTTGTAAGGCCCCCTCCCTCTCAAAAACAAATTTTTAACCCTTTATAATTACTCGTAAATACGAGCAAAATACAAGACAATTTACCAAAAATATGTCTGGTAAAATGGATTTACTTGTATAATGTCACGCACAAAATAGATCGCTCCTGGACTCCAAGAACACGTTGGCAGACAGGGACCAGAAGAAAGGGGATCTGATTAGATCATCCATGGACGGATGCAATGGGATGAGTCTTAGGATTCGACAAGAGACATGATACAACCGCTGTCAATACCCCGATAAATCATCCGTCGATTGATCCCCCAGATAATCATGACTACGGATAGTTAATTCTTCTTCAATTTCGTCCCTAACACATCCTTCACGGGTGAATGGGTCNATATATATATATATATATATATATATATATATATATATATATATATATATATAACAGATTATAAAACCGAGATGCTTTATTTTATACTAAATGTTTTACGGAAATATCATAAACAGAGTGAAAATAATCAAATATGCAAGATAGTTCACAACACAAACAAAGGAGGTAAACACATTCAAGTGAACTGAGAAAATAGAGGCAAACACTGACGCATTTTGTTCTCATTTATCTCCATTACTCCCAAATTAACATAGTAAATGAGAGTTACTTCACACTGGGACAGAAACTTTCCGACTTCCGCTTAAAAGACAAGGACAAGGTTAATACAGCCATTTCTCACGCCCTGTGGGAAGGCAAAACAGACAGTACAGGGTGAGTGGGCGAATGTCTTTCGACCACACCTATTCTAGTTTGCAACCTGCCCACATACATAGACGATATTCTGAAATTAGTTGAATCGTATATAATGATTATAAATACCAGTCAAATTATATAAGAGTTTGTCATCATCTTTATAATACTAAATTATATCACAGCTAAAACGATAAGATGAAATATATTTATTATTCATCCAACAATAAAACTTTCTTCTCTTTTTTTAAAATTCTTTTATAATATACAGCAGAAGTTTCTTTACGATATAAGCACTCCACTGGTTTTACTAAAAACTTGGTAAAAAGTATGTCAGGAATCTCTTCCTTGATTAGAGACAGTTCCAGAAGAACTCATCCGACACCGATTCTCTGGAGACCGATTCATATTATGACAGCCATTAATAGATTCGGTTCTTGGATGGTTTGGTTAACATCTTGAGATGTCACGAGGTTAGGGTCACTGATAAAGGGCGGCTCTAGGGTAGATAGTTTTCGGGGAGGTCTATGAGATATAATATACTGTTCTCTCCCAGGCTTACGAGATGTCGGGGATAAATACTGAAAAACACCTAATTATTTATTAGAATAATCATAGCAGTACTAACAAAACATCAAACTTAACAACAACAAAAGATAAGCAAGTTCGGAAACTTTTCGAAATAATAACAGTGAATTTTAAATCAGGCTAATAAAAATCTTTCTTTCATTTGTAATAAGCATAGTCAGGTAATTTTATTTTGGCCATTTGACAAATCCATAGGTGTACGTGTTTAGTTATACTTTATCAGCTTTGAAAATTATTCTAATGAGCTCCTCTCACAAAAAATCGTCGGTTTCATCCGGTTGAGGTCAGGATCAATGGGTGTCATTACCAAATTTCGTTGCGAGATGGACAACCACGAAGCACAATAGTCTTTCATAGATTGTGAGGTTGTTTGGTTTCATCAGAAAACTTGCAGTCTTTCAAGTAGATATGTAACAAATAATTTATAATATTTATTGCACATAATATTTATTTCACTAATAAACACATTTATAATTCGAAATAAAACCAATATAATTTTCTCGTAATGACTGACTTAAGAAAGACACACTACAACGTATTTACACTTCCATCGATCCTAGCAATGGGAACAGACGATATTTATGTCTTATAGTACATTAATGTCGGTGATTCCACCAATTCAAACTCATAAAATTAAATGTTTACTGTTATTGTTGGGTGTCTGTTTTATATAGAACCTGTTTTTCGTTTACAAAATTGATATAGTTTGGTCTTATAATTTTATCAAACCATTATTTGGCTTCAATAAAAAAGAAAATATTTGATGATAAAAAATTGAAAGACTTGATTATAAACGTTTATTACGACTTTTTCAAGAGGAAAGGTGACGGTACAAGAATTCATATTTTTTATTCATAAATACTAAACTTAATATCTTTAATTCATGTTAAATCAAAGAAGATGCAGAAATTTCGAATTTTTGCCATTTCAAAAACCAAACAACAGATAACATTAAATATATTGAGTACTCAAGCAAAAATAATACTGTCGGTTAGGATTATTGAGGTTATGACGTAGACCATAGATTTGGAGCTGGTAGGTTTTGTGATATTTCTCATATTTTAGCATAATCGTATATATTGATAATGAAATTTAAAAAAGTACGTCTAAAAATAATGAATTTTTTTTTAAATATTTACTCAAACCAATTTGTACGTTCATGTGACTAAACACAATGTTCATTGTCATTTATGAGTCGTACGAATCGTATTAGGACTACTGTGCATACATTGTGCAGACTAGAAGTGCGTTTCAGCTACCGGAAGTTTTTCTTCTTCTCAAATGTGAGTCCCTTACTTGAGTATCGCATAGTTGTCCATATCGATTCTATCACTTCACAAATATACCATAGATGCTATTTTCACAGGCAGTAGTGGCACGATCGATTTCCGGTTTTTATCTGGCGGAATTTATCAAATGAAATCTTTCCAAGTGCAGCAACATATTTATGAGGGGTGAAACGTACGGGGGTGTTGTTTTCAAATGAGAGTTCCAGAACTCTCGTAACGCTAGCCTTCACGAGAATGACGAAGAAGCCTCGAGACTGCGCACCTCAAAATACGTAACATCATTATGAAGCACTGGCGCCACTTGACCTGGCGTGAGGTGCCTGCCGCGCCGCGTCCCGCCTCGGACATGGGACGTCAACAGAGTGAGCAGGCAAAGAGAAGCGTGAGACGGACGAACAGAACGACGCCGTTGAAAAGTAACGGTTAGGAGACAAGGTATCTCGAATGACTGCGCCATGAAGAAGAGGACCACCCAGAGGTGTGATTTCCCTGAAAGCCTTTCTCCACCGGTTCCACGTGGAAGTGAACTATGTAATTCTCACGAGTACAACGATCGAGAAAATCTAGAAAAATATCATCTACAATTATCCATTTTGACAACTGTACTTTTCTCAAAAACGGGACTAACTTTTGATGAGAAAGAAAAACTGTCGGAAGCACAAACGCACTTCCAGTCTGTACAGTATTTTTATTTTATATGCACATCATGCAACCTCTGAATGGGAGCATAAATTCGATGAAAATCAGGACATCGAAAAGGCACGTTTGCTCTAATCAAATAAAAAAATACATTTTGACACATTTTTACGGTATTTTTCACTGCAAACCTAAACACTGAAATCAATTTTGACATATTTAATCTTAAAAAAATAACACTTGAAATAATTTTCCTCTCACATTCCACTGGTTGTGGCTATGCCGGCGAGAACGTAAACAGTATAATTTCGGTGTTGATTTGTTCTCGTTGCTTCTTTTAACAAAATTAACTCTCTTTGAGGAACATACGCGAGTTAGTTTGTGACACCTTGCGAGCGCCAATGATAAAGGATGTGCAATACCAATGTTAATAAAGAATGAAAATGAGGTTTAAAAATCATATTCTGAATTACTCATATAAATATAATGTGATCAGAGTTCACACGGAATACATTCAACAACCAAGAACTTTATTTCCTTTGCAGGTAAGTGTATTATAATTATTATAATGCAACAGTCATGTAATGACCTAAGTGGAAATAACATGCGACTTCTGAAATGACATTTAGACAGAAGTGTCAGAACCTTTTCTTTCAGATGGTAAAAACAATTTCCAAGGTTACGAAGCATAAGAAAGTACGAACTGACATAACGTATAGGGAGAGAGAGCAACAGCCAAGCAACACGTGAAGGTTACGGTAGACACTCCTGTCTAGGAAATGAGAAACGACGATTACGGTTTACATCCGTCCTACTTCTTTCCAAAGAGTTGTTTTGTTTGAATTCAAATTCGAGAAAAAAGTCATAATTTCTTCAAGATTTATGAACGTGTTGTAATTCAACCCTTTCTTCGCTACCTAGAAATCAGAGAGGCTACAAACTTCAATGTCGTATGTGAAATGTAAAACTATTTGAGCAAATGATGGCTGTTATTAAATTGCTATGTTATGTAAAATATTTTCATGAGAGCCTTTGACTATACTGTTCAGCAAATTTTTTTCTTTGTGATAAACAAAGGCACAATGATTTTTTGAAGAAAAAATGCTAACTCTTCTCCTATTGGTCGTGAGATAATTTTTGTTTCTTCTGTATTTGCTAAATACTCCAGACATTAAGCTGTTATAATGAGAAATTCTCATAACTAAAAGCGAAGGATCCAGCTTATGTATTTACAACAGAAAAATGTTTTCCGACATTAAAAATAGGAACGTTCTTGTCAACCGATCATTTGTAAATTAAAATGGTACAAACTATAGGGTCTTCCAAATTTCCACCTTGGTTTAAGACATTAAAACATTTTTTGGCGTAATGCGTCAATTGTCAAGAAAAACGTCGGGGTGAAAAATTAAACGTATCTCAGCAATTAATTAACGTACAGTGCGCAGTATTATTATATCGTAGTTTTTGTTATTGCCGGGACTACCTTTCAAAGATATAAAAACAAAAAAAAATGCTATTTGTAATAATTATTGCAAAAATACAGTATAGAGATTTCCTGAGTATTTTACAATGACTAATTAGCGTATTTGAACATATAACGTCTTGTTTTATAGTCTTTGTAAGATCTACAACTCGCTCATTTAACTATTTTGTGTATGATCAAGTTAATTACTTGTTAAAAAATGAAACATCGAAAATTTCGCACTTTGAAGACTTATTGAATAAATTTGGCTTCCTCTACGACGTGAAGGGTCTTAGATTTTCGTATTTTGCACGACAGAACTACGCCCTACCTTCTTATTATATATTCGTCTTTATCATTGAGTAGATTCTCCGGTACCTTGTCTAGTATCGATTCGTAAGTTTAACGCGTGATATTATTAGTGCTTTTAATAAATAACATCTCAGATATGAATCTTTTAAAATAATTCCATTTTGGAAATGAATCTTTACAGAGCGTCACAGAAAAGCGATGACATATCATTTGTTTAAGATAACAGACATCCTCCTCCCTCTCACTAAATTGATTCGCTTATCCAACGGTTAATTTTACTTAAGTATCATAATTTTATTTAAGGAAACTGGATGACAGCAAATAATTGGAAACTGTTAAATAGAGTGGCCATGAGAGAATCTGGAGGCGCACCTCCGCGTCAAACTTAAAGAGCTGCACCTCCTCATCGAATATTGACAACGCTAGCAGATAGGTTCACAGCGGTGGCTCAACGGAGAATTCATACACAATCAATGCGCCAAAATACAGCAAAGAAACAATAATAACCTATGCTCGTATCAGCTTACATTTTTTGTGAATATTCATCCTCAACGAAACTTGGTGAAATAAAAGTGGAGAGAGCCATTTTAAAATTTTGTTTTTTACCACCCGGAAGATGAATAGTATTCATTTTGAAGTCAGGTTTTCAAAATTCGTCATAGATTTCTCTTCATTGTTCTTTATGCATTCTTTGGTGTAACCTGCGGAACGACGAGCTCCGAAATTTGCTACATGAGTTTTCTAAGGTGAATCCAAGAACACCAACCAGCGAATTTTTCGAAATCCGATCTGGAATTTGTCTCGCAATGGTGGTTTAGAAAGAATGGGTGTACAAAATCAATAACTTCCTGCCAACAAAGCAGCGGGTACTCAGCTAGATATTTATAAGGAAGTGAATCCAATCGCTAGTGCTCGTCACCACACGCTTAGTTTCTAACCATGTGTACCAACAAAGAGGCTGGTGATTCCACAAGACTTCGTATTCTACAATATGTGCAGAAACTGGTTTGGTACACAGAAAAAAATCCTGTAAAAAGTCAATTCAGTAAAAATTTCAACTGCCGCGCGCCAATAAATCAATTACGTTAGAGATTCCATTTGCAACCAGCCTATGTAGCATTCTTAAACGCAACATCTTATTTTTTATGTCGAAACTAAAGAATAATATGGAAGTGTTAGTGACTGGAAATTCTCTTACGATTATTCATAATACAACTTGAGAACGCACCGTACTGGGAAATGTGTGAAGTTTTGTCACAACTATAGAACACTCTATTCCTAGCTGTTCACACACTGCACATATCTTGAAGATGTAGAGCGGTGCTTTCATTCTCAATAAAACGATTTTAGCAAACGCACTGCGCGTCTCTGCCTGAGGTCTAAACCGCAGTTGCTCATTTTTAATACACAGAGATGAAATCATGATTACATCACATTTTAAAAGGTCTTGTCGAGTTCACTTTTCAATCGATCCAAATCATTGGAAATAAATAGATATATCCAGTTATTTACGTCTCAACTATTCTTCATTCTCAGATAAGAAAATGTAAGTATCATTTAATGTGGACTAAAGTTCTATTGGAATAGTTCGTTTACATTCTTATCCAAATATAGGTTCTTCTTTAAACACAACTGTTAATAGTAAAATGACATACGAATGAACAACAAATAATTCTTTCAACTATCCTCTCTATTTTTCTGTGAATGAGATGTATTTCCTTTGTTATAGATTTGTAAGTGATTTTGAAAACGTGAAATGAAAGAACAGGAAAATAATATTAGCGATGCGTAAACAAATGTGTTAGGTGCGGCGGAACAGTTTACGTGTCCTTAGTCACGGATGCGCTTAGGAGCTGCTTGTTCCACCCCTGACATTGCTAAGGTCACGGTCGGCAGGCGCACACGTGGCGAGCGCCCAAATCTCCCTCAAGTCGTGGAGGCGGCGATGGTGGCGACGTCGAGGGTGAAACTAACAGTGGCGAAGGGGTGATGGCAAGGAGAACGAAGATGGCTACGAAACACGTGGCACTGAATGATGACGGATTTGCACAGGGGGCACGTGCCCCTCCCAAAAAAAGAGATATAAATAGCTTATTTATCTTCAAATCCGCGGTTAAAAACTACCTCCTGCACCAGTGCTTCTACACTGTAAAAGAATTTATTGATTTTAACAAAAGTTAAATTCGTCTTGTGCTTTATCACGCCATTGCTGTAGTACTTTTTAAACAACTTATAACAATTTCAAAAACTATTTTCTTGCATGATTGTGTTGTCTTATGGCTCATATTAATTTAGTTTTATGTGTACTCAACATTGGCACGTTTGTGTACATAAATTCTGTAGCCCCATCCTGGCCCGGGTTTTTCTCCGGTTTTCCTTCGGGTAGAGGCGGATTTATCATACAGGTTCTCTAGGCTTTGTCTAGGGGCGGGTCTATTGTAACAATAAATCGTGAATTTAGTGTTATTTCAATTTTTAAGCACTATACTCAGAATAATCTATAGTTCGATAATAACTTACATGTAATTTTTTGCTTAAAATTACAAACATATTGACATTCTATTAGTATTATAACTCGCAGCTAACTTTTTATCTTATCTAGGAATTTTTGCTGAATTTTTTGAATCCGCCTCTGCCTTAGGGCCCTTGATCGGAATTGATGGGATGGTCCCTTGCTTGCTTCCGGAGAGTAAATTAGTTTTTTTTTCCCTCCACGTGGTCATACGCAGTTTGTACTGTTTTTTGACAATAAATTTATTATTATTACTCCGAAAAAGAATTCAGTATACCAAATGAAAGTGACGAGACGAACAAAAAAAATGTCTCTAAAAGATGAGTTCATAGGACAAACATTTGACTTAGCTTTTATAGATTTCCACTCGTACATGGGAACATTCGGCTGAGATATTTCACTGTTTCTAGCACACTCGTACTACAGCAAGATACCGTGCCACTTGTGTAATTGAAAATCACCCAGATAAAATTTACAATAGAAGAAACACCCAAAGTAAAAATTTGGCTAAAAACACGAATTACTTCAAAAACGTAATGTTTTCAGGGTTATTTATGAAAACTGCAATTTAAGTTAATGCTTTATTTATGTAAATGAATGTTTTAAATTGCAGTTTAAGAACGTTAATTTGAAGAGAAAAAATATCCAGTGAAGGGACCCTCATTTCCAGGTTTTTCTCTTCATGGGTTTCTCCCAAAATGAAATTCTGGATCCGCTCATGGCCACAGGCCAACATAATAAACACAAATTTGATTGGAAAAGCATGGAGATTTTTTATCAAATGCTGGATTAATAGCGGTGTACATGACCTATTCATGTCTTACACAGTGTTGCCACCATACCTATTGGTAATTATTGTCGTGCACCAATCACGTAACTATGTTATTCACTATATTATATGCATTATATTTCCAGCAATTTGAAAGAAATTTTTATTTGGATGTGTCGTTAACTTTCATATGTGGCTTTCTCCTCACATCACTAGGTGACATCTTAGCGCATCCAGTGATTTTGATCTTGATTGATTTGTCCTTATTTATTATTTCGTTTACCATTAACTTGTGATGCCTGACGCACAACATTAGTTGATTACAAAAACGCAGAAAGATTCCCGAGATGTCTGTTTCACCTTGAGTTCGAAGGTTATTTAGTTAAGTTGAAAGTACGTTCTTTACTTCCGTGAGCGGCCATATTGATTTTTTTCTCTATCCACATTTACATGTTTGTAGATCGAATTGTGTGCAAAGGCGGTGGAGGTGACGGCGATGGAGGAGAATTTAAGAGACGATAATTGGTCTGATTCTTCTTCGACTTGAATAACCTACATCGTTTTAACCTACGTTATTTTTAATGGTGGTCACCTCTTCAGCTACAAGGCAACGTCATGTTTTAATCTCCATCCATTCATCATTCAATCTGGACTAAATCATTTGATAAATAGGAGCAATAATTGAGGACTTGACGTACGAACCAAAAAAAAATACAAAATAAATAAGTATTGTATTTCAAACTCTCTTTAGTAGTACAACAAGATACTTTGAAACAACATTATTCACTACATTTATAATTATTTGTAATTCATAATTTAACTAATTATACAAATAATTGGACAATTTATTAATATAAATGATTTATTTCAAATTCTAAATTATTATATAGTAAAATAATGAAAACTTAATATTGGAACACTATCGTGATTTTAAAAGAAAATCCGTTGAATGAGAAAGAATTTCATGAAAATAACTTGTTTAAAAGATAACTTGACGGTATTGCGTCATAACTGGTCTTCTGGAAAGTTCTGGTCACACTTGCGTACACAGATGCTCCGAACCACTGTTGCATCATCCCGGTGAACTCAAACAACAGGAGAGAACGTAGATTGGGATCACACTGATGATTGTATATATTGTCATTTACAAGAGACCAGTAGCGGATCATGAATTGCACATCTGGGGGTTCACACCGATTGAGGGTAAAAGATATGGAATAATTTGATCTAAATAATTTCGCTGTAAAACATTAATTCTTCAGTTTTTATAAGACGTACGGATTACACAGTGTTCTAAGGAGGAGGACAAACATGAACTGCCGAACAAAATGCTAATAATTTTAGTAAACAGTTTATTTTAAATATTTTAATACATTCAAGTTTTCATCAAAGTTTTGGAAAATGAGGCCAAAAAATGCACAGTTTACTTTAAACTTCAGATTTCTACGACGACAATATGTACATCAATTACGTTCATTCAATACAACTGAACAGAAAGATTGGAAAACCCGAACAGATGCAACTGCGCGCAGTCGTAAATTTGTAACGAATCCTCGTTACTGATTTTACAGTCCTTTGGAATCTCTAAAATATATTTCTCTTGGAGTATGCGCAAACGACGGAAGAAGCGAATCGCCCTGAATCGTTCTGTACCAACCATGACAGTCCCAGGAGCAAAGCAATAAAGACGTTTGGGAAATACATCCCGAACTGTGAGCGCTAGGATCGATTGGTATAGGCTGGTACTAAGTATTACGTATGTCCGTTAAAGCGAGTAGGTTTAAGTACCCCCAAAAACGTTTCAAATGATATAATGAACCATTCCTTATCCAGCGGCGATGAATTTTAATACCCTAACAGTGCAAAATTTGCAATTATTTGACTTTAAATTACTATGGGCTTACGTGGAGAAACTTTCGCGGGTTTTAGTTTCTTAGATGTCCTGACGAAAGTACCGGTTTAACATAGCGAAAAAATGTACTAAAACGTAACAATTGTGAATAGGAATGCAATGATATGAAGATTTTTATAACTTACGGGGCATTTACAAGAATTACTCGCTAATAACTGAGGAAAATAGTATTCTGCCGAAAATGGCAGACGCATTGCGTGACTGAAGAGAATGCGACCCTTGTCAAAGAAAGAGTAAAATAACAATCTAAATTTATTATCAATTTATTATTTTATAATCACAAAATAATCGCTCTCATCCAATAGTACAAATAAGTACAATGAATTATTAATTAATTAGAACTCCCTTTGTTCAATATTTCCAAGTTTTGTGAATAGTTGGCAACTTGACTTCAGTCAACACGAACATAATACCTTTAAGTTCTCCTCACGGGTGCAATAATTTTACCTCTCCCTCCAGCATTCAATGACTTTAAAGTAATGACTAGCATTCCTAGAGAAGCAAAAAAGCCATGTAATATTAATACTAAGATCATAATAATCGCCATCTTATTTGTTCCTCAAGTTGAATGGTGTGGGAGTTAGTATATTTTTATCAAATATAATCACTAATTATCGCTTAACGTTTAAGGTGATTCCAAAGCAATTAACTCAAGACAATAGATCCAGTTTAGGACATTGTTAACAAAATAGTTAATTTACTTATTTTCATAATTGCAAAGCCATATTAGTAGAGTATGTATTTTAAAAGGGAATTCCTCTTTTTTTAAATACCCAGGTATTCAAGGGAGAAAAGTATTTTCACGTAACGAACAAAAAATGGGTCCCTACTCACCATAGAATTAAATGATATATAGACCCAGTGATCTCTGCTGTGGGTAGTCCGTGATAACATGAGACAGAAGATACTGTTTGGTATTGCCGCTTGGAGGGGGTAAGGTTAGTGCGCTACGACTTGTGCTCAACAATCAACAGTCAGAGGGAGGAATCGAGTTTCCCCACCCAAGTCGATGTGCGAGAGAGACAGAGATCCCAAACTTCGTTTTTCCATTTTAACAATCGGTAGATAAGATTGTTCGATATATATCTATTCACCCCGTTCTACGTATCATTTCTCTTTTGTCAAAAATCATACATTTAGCATCTAATTATGAACTCCTAAATACAGAGAGGAAAAGGAAGGAGGAATATTTTATTAAAGCGAACGGCAGAAGTTTTATACACGATTGATATATGTAGATCAGCAAATAATTATAATGAAGTGGAACTAAAATCATAAATATTTTGTCACGTAGCATTGTTCATCATTTTCAAATGCATACTCCGTACAATCCATGTTGCACCGAAATGACGTATGGAATCGCATAACGTCAGACTGTCAGAACGCCCCAAACATAAAAGTTCTAATCGGGCATCTGAAAGATATTAAAACATAAATATTCCATGAATTCTCGATGAGGCATATCCCCAAAAACATTCCTTGTTAGTTTTCGCATAGTTAACAAATGAGGCAAGACATTGCATAGTTTTGCATTACTGTTCTATGGATGTTAGAATATACCCCCGACGTATGATATCGTGGTACGGTGGTGCATATTAGACCATTCTTCTTCACTTTCAGTTCCGTTCTCGGGATGGAGCGTTTTTACATTCACGGGATCGCATCAATATTTTACGTAACTCATTCGAAATTAATGACTTCATTAAAATGGTTATTCCATCGTTCACTCTGCAAATCATTTAAATTCCAGGAAACAAGTAAACCAGTCGCAATTTTTTTCGCGAAAGAAATAGAATGTCAGTCGTTATACTAAATATAAATCCTCCAAAGGGCAGACATTACTTTTGAGTGACGTATACTNTATATATATATATATATATATATATATATATATATATATATATATATATATATATATATATATATATATATATATATATATATATATATAAAGACTTACTGTAAGAAGCTTATAAAGATCATCGACATGTTTTTCTTTCTGATAACTTTTTATTTTGTCAAATGAGGTTCCACTAAATCTACATATCTTTCATATACCTAGGCGAGTGCTCGAGGGGTAACATGCCCGAGGCCACATTCTGCAAGGGGCCTCGAAATGGATCATCAAAAATATTAAAAAGACGTGAATTTTAACTCAAAAATAATTTGACTTTTATACAAAAAATTCCGTTGAAATTTGAAACATTACGATTAGTTTAAATGAATGTTCACCGATTATAACTAAAGTTTCCCAACGTCCCNATAAGAGACAGACACAGAGGAATATGGAATTGGTTATATTTAGAACTGCTGAAATGTACATATCTTTCTCGAGAAACCAATTCCTGGAAATATTGAAACTCTGAAAATATTGATCCTGAATCAAATGCTGTTTGAAAGAACGAGTCAAAAAAGCCGCAGTTTAAAACAAGTTTAAAATTCGAAAGTTGACCTGTACGAGAGAATCACTACTATTCATTAAAAAACAAAAGAACTCGTTATATTAAATGAAGGAATGTAGAATGAACCCGAGCGTGTATGAAACAGCTTGCCCTTCAGATGTCCCTGCGCTTGACTCCGCGTTACCCGCGCCCAGTCGCTCGCTTGCGAGGCTGCGACGCCAATTAAAGGTGACGTACCCGTACGCACTGCATCTCTCACCATCCACGATGTTTAACGAGTCGAAGGGGATGAGTAAATGTACAGGGAAAGTATACAGCACAGTAAAAATAGAATATCGCGTACTTCATGAAATACTCAAGGTGTAAGGCTCCAAAGGTAGCTACTACAATACGCATCGTATACTCGGTTCATTTACAAGCATCGAAAGTCAACGGAAATTTGGTTACTATATGCTTTACGAATTTTTGTCAATATTTTAAACCCACTATTGCGTTTCCCGCTGAGTATACTTCGTAAATGTATCATCGAGCGGTGAGTAGCGTCATCTGGAAAGTAATTTAGGGACGAAACATTTTCCAGTTCACACATGTATTTTCCAACGTTGAATACACTGATGAGGTGTACTGTACGACCCACCACACCCTGCTTGAAAACAGTTCTCAATAAATTGCTCAGTTCAAAATTTTACATAGTGCCTATGATATTGTAATATTAATCTTCGCTCGCGGTTGTAGATGAAGCTTGTCTAGATGAGTAAAACATTGTCCCCATTATAGTAAGAAGGAAATCATTTCTTGACAGAGGAGTGTTATACAATCTTCTCAGTCGAAAAAATTCTGACCTTTAGTCTCTTTTAAATCAAAGACTATACAAAAGCGTGAGAAAAGAAAGTTGAAGTGACAAGAGGCGAAGCAAGGAAGAGTTCTCGTCCAATGTCCATGGACGTCCAGATAATGTAGAATAACTTTCCGACTAGATTCACTATAACACAAAGCATGTTTACATAAAAGCAATTTTTGGTAACTTGTACTCTTCAACAGTATCGCAACACGAAAGAGATTATAAGTTCAGCTGAGTTCATCTCACAAAGCATGTATAAAAACATCACGTGAGTCACATCAACCTGCAATATCACTACAAATATTATTCTTATAGAAAATAAAATTCATCCTCAGATCAGACAAGTGTACATTTGCTACACATTGGGAATATAACAAAAAGATCCTCTCTGGAGAAATGCAACGATCTAAAATTTGACCGCCAGAGATACACAAGATACAAGGTATAAAATATTAAGAAATGCTCAAACATTTAATAAAAACACAAATAGCACAACGTACAATTTTATTTCATCGTAAAAAATTGACAGAATAAGGTCGGTGAGTTAAATCGCTCGCATGAAACTGGAGCCACAAATATTCATTTGCTCTGTTCAATCGGACTATTTGAGCCAGACTCGAGATAATTGGAGAATAACCACAAGTGGTCAGTCTCGATTCATAGCCATCGTCGAAGGAATCTCACGACAATCTCTCTCTCTCTCTCTCTCTCCTTCGTCTCCCATTCCTACGCGTTTTCGGCGAAACCGCAATCCTCGTCCCACCTCGTTGTAATGGCAACCCCGAGCAGCCCAACAATTACCCGCGATAACCTGGCGTCGTCGGGCGCAAGCGCCGACCAAACCCACGATGTCGACCGGTCTGGCGTCGCGGCGCGGTGCGTCGGCTCGACAGAAAGGTGGAGAAGGCGGGGAGAGGCCGGGAAAGGGCGGTGAGTCTGTGTAGGCCAGGGTCAATGTCAATGTCACGAGCAGCCGGGCGAGCGAGCTGAGCGCTTTGGCTGGCGTCGACAAACTGGGCAACGAGGCAGGCGAAGGTGAAGGAGAACGGAACTTCGGAATATGCCAAAGGGTATTTGGGTGTTCTAATTTACATTAAAGGGACCGTCCACAAATTACGAAATGTAAAAATGATCATGTTTTCCCCCCTCCTCTCTATAATGTATCAGTTACTCCTCTTACTGAAATACTGAAGCCCCTACTCCCCCTCATTAAGAAACGTTTGTCACTTTTCGGAAAATGTAGGAACAAGTTTTGAAACGCGGACTTAATGTCACATTCCTTATTGCTCTGCGCTCTCACTGATCTGATGAATGCATAGATTACGTAGACTTTTAAAATTAAAACTCGCCCTAAAATAATGTTACGTAACACCAAGGCTGATACCTTCGTACCCGGCAGTAACACAGTGTAACGATGTAACCTCTTCCCCAGGATGCGTTACGTAATGTAGGGACGGCGCCAAAACAAGTAAAAGTTTCCCTGTACTCTACATCAAATAAGGCACTGTAAATAGTATCGCACCATTGGAGAAACTTGTACACGAACAAATTTATTAGTCGCAGAAAACGCGTCTTTAAATATCCTGTTGCCGATACATTTCAAGTCATTGTTGCTGAAAATGTGATAAATTAAATGGTAAAATTACACATTTATACCTTTAGATCGGCATGCAACAACTGCTAACAAAATATCGCGCGCAACTGTCGTTGTAGTTCCAAGGATGTGGATCATGGATGATAATTCAATCCAGAAATAGCCTCCATCAAAACCAAGAGGGAAGAGATACGTTTTTTTTTCATTTGTTTCGTCAGGTAGGGTTGATATTTAGAAATGTGTTGTTATTAACAACTCTCTGTCAAAAAATGTTCGTTTACATCGTTGTTTCTCCATAAGTGTGATATGTAGAAAGCACATTTAAACTTTTGACGAAAAATATAGACGTTGATACCTAAAATGTTACAAATTAATTAAATATTAAATTATACTTTTATTAATTCATAATTTTTAAGCATGAAATAGGGATGCTTTGGCGTCTTAAATGGGATACAAACTATTTGAAATAGACGTTGTTATGCAAAATAGTTTTGCATAAAATAGTTGTTTTGCATAAAGTAGTACTATATGAAAGCGACATATTACAGCACGTACTATTGTTTTCTGTAATTAACGGTGCTGTTATGTAATTAGCGAAAGATTTTTTCCTCGTTTCCAATAGTCACCATGTGTTTTGTCCGCATCGATACTCTGAAGACAGTTTTTTTACACATTATTCAAATTCCAATTTTTGGAGGTGAGCTGCGAATAAAAAGAACCTAATTATTGGTTCTTGTAAGACTTGTGTAAATCATACGAAGACTTTCATCAAATTCCAGACCTTTAAAAAGACAAAAGAATGACAGGAAAAGGGACGTAACTGCAAAATTATGTCCTTCAATACTATTTTTGCGTACATTCTGTAAATATAATAATTTATATATTTCATTCTCTGTTAATTTTTCCCTTTCTTCTAATTCCTTTCGATAAGTCATCAAAATAGGTTTTCCTTCTCCTTCTTACAGCACACAATTCCATAATATGCATTCTAATGTCTCTTCATCCTTTCTCCATATAGTCACTACTATCCTCATTTAATATTCATTAAAATTACCGTAACCAAAAAAAAACTCAAAATCTTGGAATTTGGAAGGTCACCAGTATGAGCATTTCGAGTTCGTCGAGGTTTGTGGACACTGAGACAGTTTGTGTTGGCGTCGACACGAGGAGGCAATAATGAAAGTCAAAGATGACTGAAAAGAATAGAAGTAATGGGAGACGAGGGAATAAGGTTGGCCAAGGAGTCGGCGGAGGGGAAACCAGCTGCCAGTCCCAGAATAATTCCAAGCTTGTGTGCCATTTTCGCATTCTCGTTGCCTTTGCACTGATCCTCTCTAGTCTCCGACTGAATATTTTATTAAATACATGAAATAATGTATTGCAAGAAAGGAAATCTATTTTAACATTAAATTTATTTGTATGTTGGAAAAATGCTATTTTCTAAAATCTATCTTGATATAATGGTAAATCTTGAGCATGGAATCAGAAGAGCATAGTTCCTCTTATCTCTGTGACTCCCGGTGTCGTAAACATGTTTAGATTGTACGTAAGAGATCTCGTTTGGACGATAACTCGAGAATGCTCGGGTGGCTTAATATGAAACAAGAGATTGAAGATCAACGTAATCTGTACAGAACCCAATTTCTAGAAGGGTCACGAGGTCAATATCTCTTTTACATTTCACCATTTAAGGCTTCCATATATATGTATAAAATACCATGGTAAGTAAATTTTATGAAGGAAAGTTTTCTTTCGTATGGGTTATTTTTGTGTAACAATTATGGATCCTGATATTATTAGGGAACTTGATATCACGGACTTACTTTGTCGAAAAATACAATGTTGCGCATTTATGTATTTTATTGTTCGATAGTGTGCACTTCATACCTCAACACACACGTCCGATGAGCCACTAAATGCTACTTTATATGGCAGTTGTAAAATGAATTGACCATGACTAAATTTCAGTTGCATATTAAATTTTATAAAGAAAATAATTTGTTCATTTTTTTCATCCTTGTGATATATTAAGCAGTCGTATGTTGAATAAAAATAATTTCTCACAATTCCTCAACAGAGAAATATAATACACCTCTATACAAAATTTGTGATGATTTTTTTATATAATTTTTCTCATTTTTATGTATATTGGCCTACTTCGCATGACCTGTTTCTCAGTCAAATAGAGCTCACTTCAATTTAAATAAAATCGTATTATTGATTAAATTTCACAAGTATTTTTTATTTCTTTATTTTCATTGTCAAAACAGTATTGTCCTTTCTACCATAAAGGTGACAGATTTGTAGCAATTTCTACCTTGACAGAAATGTTTCCGAGTGAAGTGAATAATGATAATATTTCATTTTGAGATGTCAAATCATATTGGCGTGGCGTCATTGTAGGTTACATATGACTACAGGTGAACCCTTCAAATTACCCGCACTCTTTTATTACTTTTTTGTACACTTTCTCTCCATTGATGTCCAAACAATATAGAAGTACTATGAGTAATGATTTTTGACATTGCAGAGAAATCAATAAATTTATCAGTAATGCATACTAGGTTAATAGGCGAAGGCGAAACAGAATTCCGTTACCAAAATGCTCCGAAACGATTTCCATTTTCCTTCAAATGTATGATCTTCACAGTCAAACTGCCCTACAACAGTGGTTCGTGCCCTAAGTTGACCCATACTCTTTGGTTAAATAAACCTGCAGTCTTACCATCGTGGGAAGCCGCGTTCATCATTTCAAACTTATACATATTTCGTATTTTCCTATGTTCCATCATGCACTCCTTTGTATACATATCAAATACACACATACACCCACTGAGTCATGCTGACTCCCTAACCTTTATGAGAAATATTTTTATTGTTAACAGAACTATTATAATAAATAATTGTTCTTCACTTAGCCTCTATGTAATAGGTAACAAATCCAATTCGATTACACATAGTAATCCTGAAATGATTGGAGATAAAATTCCTATGAAAATAAACAAATATTTATTCTGTAACTATCGCTGCTTTTGTCAATAAAGTTTTTTATCTGATTCTAAAAACATGCAGAAAATTACCTTCTACAATGTTTTTCCGACTCTGGGTTTGTGTTTATATACCTTTAGTATTAGTAGTTATACAGAACTGTGCTCTAGGAGATTAAGATAAGTTTAGCAGACGTTCCTTCCCCATTTCCCTCAGCAGTGACAGTATATTACAAGGACCAGGTAACATAGAGTTTGGAGTTTTCATTTGTTTCTTTCATGTTTTTTTGAATCCATAACAACTACGCATAGGTCTTTTCCTTTCGAAAATCAACTGACGCAAATAGGAAATAGAAGCTTGTAATTGACGTTACTAAATTTCGTGACATGGCTAAAGGAGTAACAAACAAGATATATATTGTTTAGAAGGTTTTATATTACATGTTTTACCTTAAAACGCTACGAGAACTTAGTTTGTTGAGAGTTCAAATCTCCTACATCGAACTCAAGTTACACTAACATCTGACGTTTACCAATATCTTTCAAGTTGTTTCTGTGATTATCTTGCAATAAATTATTTTTATTAAAATATTATCAAATTCTTTTACGTGGTTAGTGAAATATTGTAGATTTTTATTAAAACTGCATACTGCAATTTATCATATCAAATATGTTGATATGAAAATATTAGTATAGCAGTAAAAAAAATTCTTATTCTCACCAAGTATTGAGCCCAAAACATGAAATTTTACGTTGAATCTTAATTTCTTGAAACCACGTTTAATAAAAAATGTCAGAATTGGGTGACCAAGCAGCAATATTGCCTGAGTTGGCAAAAAACATACTGAGATGAACTGTTACAGAAAATATTTCCCCCAGAACAAATAATTCATATGATTCGTTGAAAGGGGACTTAAATATAAATTAATATACAAAAATTAATTTAAAATGCTAATAAATAAATAAATAAATATTTTGTGTTGTGAGGCATAGTTAATGTAGAAATGTGATTTAACAAACCAGACAAAAATTGAGTCAGTCTACAGTATGTGCATTTCTTTGAATTTAAAAAATCGCGAAATTGGTGAATACAATTCATTCTGTTAGCCTCATTTCATAAATTTCATAGTCCCATTTTATTTCAATTTAAGTTGGAAATTAAGAAAGAAAGGATATTACAGCACATCCTCATGCAACGTATCGACTCCGACTTCAACACTCTGCCATCTATTATCCAAACCTCGCACCACGAAGGAAATTCAGGAAGCGCCACTTATTTGAATCCTGTAACGCGCTACAATGCAATTAAAATCATCGGTTCACGCGATACGTATTTTTCATATGGCTTGATTCTTCATCGAAAGTATTAATAGGTACAGTTCTTACAACCATTGATAGAATGCATTAAGAAGTTTTTAAAATGGAGTATTAGAAATAATATGCAAATTGATAATCTGTACTAATAAAAATGAATTCTGAAGAGTGTATGTAACATCAAAATCAAAACAAATACTTATTGATTTGATATAATAGTTTGAAGGAGTCGTCTTGATGATTATTTCAAGTGCAAGGAAAGTTAGGTTAATATTTACGGAATGTAAGAGAGGGTAACTATAAAACCTTACAGAATATTTGATGTAAACAAATTTCCATTGGTGTCGATTAAGCTAACCGATGTTTTCGCTGAGATCAGTGATGTGACAGTGAATACAAGAATAAAATTTGCTCTGCGCACAGTTTCAACGTAAGTGTAGGCGTCAAAGAGACAAAATTGACAAAAGATTACACGCAATGAATAGAAACGAACAACAAAATAATTTGTCAACATTTTCGTCCTTAGGTAGTTTGCATTATATGATCTCAGGAGGAAAATATAATATGAGTGTAGCTCGCGTGCTTGATTTACTGAACGTGCGATAAATTTAAGTTCAGCTCTGATGATTTTTTTTTTTGAAAATCAGCGGGAAACTGGGGCACTCTTCTAGTACATAATACCACCAAAGTGTTTAAAAGTTAATTACCTGTTCTCAAAACTTTAAGCAAACTAGATATTTAAAAGAAAAATTACCGACCCACTTTCTTCATATCATCATAATCTCTGTTTTAACGGTGATATTGCGGAGAAACACGTGTTGGGGAATAGAATCGTACTACTTCATCCCTTACGATTAAATAGCACGGAAAATAAATGGTTATTAATGTTCTACAGGACAATATTAACGTACACTTGTATTTAGGAAGAGTATTTTAGTAACCTGGCAGAGAGTTCTTTCTTCCCTATCTGCTAGCTGTAGGTAGTTTCACTGGGTTTCATATTTAGCAATAATACTATTTTTTTTATATTTAGCAATAACAATGTAACACGATATAAAAACAGCAACATATTCCTTAACAATCACGTTTTTATTTTATTTTTCTCCACACGATCTACGTTTACACAGCTAGGTAGGTCGAACCGTTCGTCTGGAACGCACAACCACAGATATCCAGCATGCTCAGACACAACAGAGCTGTCATGTATTAGGATTTTAAATAAATGAGTCAAGTAGTTTCTTTTCTTGATGTATTTTTAAATGGTATTATGTTAAAAAGGAAAAGGTAGAAGATGAAATAATAGGAAATTGCCGACACATCGTTTAATATTCTTAAGTATAATACATTATTCGTGTGTTTTTCTCCGTCCGGTTGTTCAGAAAAAGAATTATTATTTCCTGGGACATTTGCACATTAATGTATATGATGATGATCATAGTATTCCCTCACTGTGTAGTTCCAAAGACATAGATGTAGTAACCCGGGCGTGCTAAACCGGGACCCTCCAACCCAATAACTCTATAGCGGATTCAGACATTTTCACACAAACGTAAGGTTCGAACTGTGGAGAGAGTGGAGGTTAGGTCTCCGTGGAGTTACCTCAGATCAAAAGATATATCACCTTGCTTCATTTGGATCCCCAAGGTTGAGCTAGAATACAGGGATCATCGACATAAGTACTCGCAATATCGGTTTAGTTCTTGAGACTAAAATCCTTCTTGGGCACAAAACCACTGTTGTTATTCTAGTGTTGTCAGTAACTTTGCGTAAAATATGAAGGATCTCACTACCACACTTAGTTACATAAAATAATTGTATTTCCAGGACTTCGTTCTATAACGTGGAGTTCGTGCATAGTGAGTTCTGATGTAAATAAAAGATGAAGTGAAGAGAAAAGATACCTCAGGAAAGTCTACCAAAAATGTCTCTTACATGCTCATAACTCAGTGATAAGGAATAAGAGACCCATCCAATAAGCGACGGTTCATCTCGTGACAAAAAAGAAACGTTTCATAGAGCTACCTGATTCGTCAAGTCAGACGGTACTACCACAATATATCAGCATTACGAGTGAGTGCGATAAAAACAAGTCTCGGAAACTCCCCCAGCAGACTGAGTGTAGAGGCGTCAGTGATCGCACGCTGTCGTCCAGACACGCACTCCCATCTACTAGAGACACTTGACCCATCGCCGGCCGGGAGATGGCGTCCGCGCCAATGACAGAGTGCGTTCGCCCCGAGAAAACCAATCACGGCCTCAATTACAACCCGCGTCATCGCCACCATGGACTCCAAGTGAGCACTTAAGAAGGTCAACAAGTAGGTGAAATCGTGCTCATAAAAGAAATGTGTCTGAGAGTTGTCGATAACGGTTGAGAGCTTGAGAGAACGGACGAGCTGTTTGTAAAGTGAACCAAAAAAGGGGTAAATATTATAGATAGAGCAATCTGAAGTATTTCTAACCAGACTCTCCCAAAATAAATTATTGAATATTCAACTTGGGAAACAATACGCAATATACAAATGGAAATTGTCTGATGATGTTCTCCAAAACCGTTGATTAGACTATGATAAATAATCCTCTGAATAAAAGGTATTAAACGCTTTTTCCTCTTTTGTATCGTCACAATTTTTCTAAGTAAATAGGTTACATTGCGAAAAGATTCTTTAAATAATTTTAAGAAAAGTAACGGTACGCTGCAGTTAAAAATTGTTAATCTCCTAACACAATAGGAAACAAGAAAAAATTAGATGCACCAAACGTTTATCATGTAATGGTGTAGATACATGTTTAAAAATTGTTTTTAACAATTACGAGGAAAAAAGATTTTAATTGATTAATTCCTTGTTGTAAATAAGCAATAATATAATTAAATATATTCCTGTTGTTTTATACGTGGATATAAATAAGTTCACCCTAAGCTTTATCAAGTGATAAGCTTTATCAAGTGAAGTTATGTGAAATATTCATCGACATATATCTTATTATGGGGCTGTATTAAAAAGTGAACTAAAATCAATGATTATACCAAATTTAATTTAAACCATTCAGATCCCTCGGACACCGTTCCTTAAAGCCTGTGGAAAAAACTGCGAAACAAATTTTGGTCGAATAACATGTAGAATAAAGCTAGAATTTGTAACCTCATATCTTTGGAAGAACTCTATTTGTCGCAATTGGAAATGGTGTAACGAAAGTAATAATGTGATGTATCCATATTCTCTTAAGCAGAGATTGATATGCTGTTCATGAAACATGAAATTATATCATGTTGTGGTACACAATGTCATGTTGGCAGATAATTCGTTTTCCAAGAATTAAGAAAATAATAGTTCAATAGGACAGTTGACAAACATTATATTTAAAGAACAATGAAATATGACACTTAAATTTCAGTAAAAAATAAGTACAATTCTTTAAAACTGTGTATGTAATACATAGTCACCTCAATGGAACTATAAATGAGATGAAATTGTAAATGACACACTAGAAAGACCCAATTGGTGAGACTGAAGTTATACTGACAATGGGTGGGTTTATCCCATTCTTCTAATAGATGATCAGTTTTTAGAAAAAAAATTATATATGTTCTAATTACGTGTATATTCTTCGATACGTTGCGTCAGTAAAATGGATAATAAAATAATCATCGTAAATTGCAAGCTCGTTTCTTTTCTGAAACAATATCACTAACAGACGCCACGTTATGCAACCTGCAAAACACTCAAGTACTTAGGTAGAGAGAAGTATCGAAAGGGGCAAATTGCAAACACTCAGGAGAACACTAAGTATGCACATATTAACCCTTTTTATTATTAAACCCTAATTAAAATAATTCCGCTCATACATAGGAATCAAATTAAGTCATCTCCAAAATGTCACAACTTGAAAGTAAATTCATAATTTAAAAAAATTGTCATAATCAAATAAAAAGGATACTTCTCTATTTCCGTTGTCCCTTTACCCATAAATATAAATATTTTTATTACAGAGTTTTTGCATAATTAGAGTTATTATTTAACTTTTCGTAAGTAAATACATTTTTAAAGGTTGTAAAGTATATTTAATAACTTGGTAAAACTGGACCTAAATAATATAATTATTACAATCTATTGACTTTTAAAATAATGAGTCTCCTTAAGTATACTCTAATAAATATTTTCTTTTGTAAACAACACAACAAAAATTCAAATAAATCACAAACTTCAGTTTCACTGACATTTCTGATCATATTGTAGACCAAATCCTTGATCTAACCCACCTTATTTCTTAAAGTCAAGAAAATTTACTAGAAAGCGGTTTTATGATATTTGGTATTCAAGAAGTCGCAATTCCATTTAGAGTCGATCATCTTTCAATTGGCTACTTGAAGAAATGAAGGTAATGTGGCGAGTTCGATGGTTGGTTGCAAAAAATATATAGCGTTAGTAATGATGAATGTAACGTTTAAGTAGCAAGTTTCTTCCCGCCTCTCCTATCGAAAATCTATTGTTGAAGCATCACAAGTTTTGTTTCCAACTCGAGAGAAACGTAAGTAAATAAATTATAAATACCTTGAAAATAAATATGTAAAGTTTTGTGTTATATAAATATGAAGCTACTGAAAATATGTATAAGTGGAATCTGGAGTCATGTTTTATTTATTACATTTATTCGTTTGTTTGGAATTATTTTAGTAAATCACATATTCTCCCTGATTGTTTCAATCCACCTTTAAATACCCTTCTCTCACTTATCTCATTAACTGTGGACCGAAGTATAGGTAAAGCTACTCACTTAGCTCTCTTTCCAACGCATTCTTATCTCATCCGATGAATATAAGCAGGATGTAGGAGAATTGTAAACTAAAATACTGTAGCTTATTTTTTTCTTATAAATGAATTGATGAATGAAACAATGATGATGAAGTAAATGACGAAACAACACCGGTTACAGTTTCATAAGAATCTTCATACCCTAATTTCAATAGTAAGAGAGTGCTTTCAATTGCTTAATGCCCTAAAATCGTGAACTAACTCGCCGATAATAAAGAATATACCGACTTTAATTACGTCTGTCTTGAGTATTGTAGAACGCGATATTTTCCTCAGAAGAGTAAAATTCTGCGACTGTGATCAATCCGTTTTGCGAGAAAATTCAACGGTCGCGACACAATTTTTTCACACCCTAACGGTTGTTGATAAAAATATAACCGTCTTTTATAAAATAATCGAAAATACATCCAATACATTTTTAATGGTTCCAAACATCATTACTTTCACATCATAATTATCAATATTATATAATGTAGCATCTACTGGAAATATTTAACATTCTCTATTTTCTTATTATTAGTTTAGATACGATATATTCTCTTTGAAGCTTCCATATATTTCTAAAAAATATCATATGAAAAATCAAGAAGAATATATTGCAAATATTTGCAATACTTGCAAAATAAATAACACATTACTTGCATTACTTAAAAAATAAATACTAATTAAAACGTTAAATTACTTAAAACGTTACATTACATTACAACATAACATTACATTACAACGTTACATTACATTAAAATAACATTACATTAAAAAGTTACATTACTTAAAAATAAATACGTAAATACTTACATTAGCGTGTTACCAATATCTGAATTTGTAAAAAAATAAAGTTTTAATAGTCACAGCAAAAATATAAGATGTGTAATTGTAATTAATGTCACAAAACATAATACAAGTAAAACTATTCTCATATTTTGAAGAAATTTGTAAATTCCCACTCATCCATATATATCTCATGTATGTTACAAATATATCTTATGTAGCATGTTTTGTAAATGTAGCAAGTTTTGTGAAATATAAATATGAAGCTACTGAAAATATGTATAAGTGGAATCTGGAGTCATGTTTCATTTATTACATTTATTCGTTTGTTTGGAATTATTTTAGTAAATCACATATTCTCCCTGATTGATCATGATTGGGATATTTAAATTATATCTCTAGTTCATCAACAATATCAATACACCATTCTAATTAAACGACTTTTCTCAAAACTTATAAACAAAACAATTCGATGAATAAGGTTCCGATAGTACTTGTGTACGACTTATACTATTTGCTTCATAATTCGCGTAGATAGCAACGACGAGCTAACGAACTTTTATGAGCAAAAACAATCTTACAACAGTAGCTCCAGAAAAAAATCTGTCAAGACATGGCAAGAACGTATCCTTTATGACTCTTAGCCAAGAAGATTTCATGTTTTCTTTTGTATCCCATTATTCCCGCCAATGATTATTAGTTCTCAGTAAAGCAGTTATGATGAATACACAAGAAGACATCGAAGGAACTAGAGGATTTAAAAGCTGACTTAAGTGAACATCGTAAAATATTAGTATCTATAAAATAAAACATGAAGTGCCTGTCTGAAATATGAAAAATCAATGATTCTGCTTTGGAAGTATCAAACTCAATAAAATAAATCAAAGTGAATTGATTTAAAGCATAATCAAAACACTTCGTCTTAAAACAGGTGAGCATAATAAATTATACACATTCCCTAAGAAATTATGACGGCAGGCTCATAAAAGAATACATAAAGTATGCTTAAAATACTTACCTTAGTCAAACAAAAAATTACTCACATTAAGAAGAACTTAGGTGAAATTTAGTAAAAAGTGTTGTTTAAATATGTCGCTCATCTGAATTTTTACAATATTTCATTTGAAATAATAATAAATTTCTCAAATTCGTACTTGAAATGTTATCAACCATAATAATTACTGGAGATTGATATTCTTGCATTTAGGCCAACAAATAAATAACAAATAATAAAATGACATAATGTTGTTATTTATTTGTTGGCCTAAATCCAAGGATATAAATCCAGTTCTCAAATTTTCGACTTCCAATGTGTGCTGTTCTGATCTTTAAAATTTATTAATAAGAATCGGTATATCTTAAACGTCTCATCATCGAAGTACGAGGATGGATCCAAAAGACAGGTAACAAGGGTAATTAAAATTTATGTATTAGCTATAGTTAGAACATTAAAAAGAATTAACATTCTTGTCTTTCACATTTCCACATAGTCACAAAATCTATTCAGGTATTAATCTGAATGCAGAAACAACTCATGTAACCCGGCTTGGTAGAAATCACGTACCCGTTCGTTGAGTCAGATCTCCGCAGTAGTTTTCACATCTCTGTCTGAAGAGAATTTGGTTCCATATTAGTGTTCCTTCAATTTTCAGAAAAATGGAATTAGTCATTGGATGCCAAATCGGGGCTGTATGGGGGTGGGCCCAGACTTTAACGTTTGCATCAATTTGTTAGTTCAACAAGCGGTATGGAGCCAGGCATTGTATATCAGCTCTCACAAGATTGTACGCATTTACCTGTGGATCATTTTGAAAAATTTCTTCAACTTGTGTCGTGGGGCGACCGCTCACTGCCCTAATGCGGTTTCTCACATCCCATCTCCGACTGAAAAGAGCAACTCATTTCACTACATTTTGTCAGCTTATTGCTTTTCTACCATAAACTTCCACGATTTGACATTTCAGGTGTGGACACTTTGTCTGTAAGAAAAAAATCACTGCTCGCACCTCTAAGCGAGGCTACGTTTCTAAACGTCTTGCCATTACAATCACTCCGACGCGACAGCGAACTTACACTAGTTGCCTGCACTACCGTTGTAAGGCAACAAGCACCATCTGTTTTCACTCTAGGAAAAATCCAGAATAAGTACGGTTTCATATGCTGCTGCATGTATCCTTTTTCTTTCTTTTCTTTTACCTTTTTTTTTGGATCCACCAACGTCTGAAAAATAAAATATTTTCTAAAACTATCTATTACAGTTTTCTTGCTACAAGAGAACTGCAATTTAACTTAATATATTTTTTCTATCTTGTATTTCCCTATTTTCAAGTTCCCACGATTTTTATATCTTTTAAGTACACATAATGCACCTTTCATTGAAGTTTACCAATAAAGTATCCATATCTGTATTCATTATGATTATTCTAATTTTCTTGCCGTTCTTGTTTCTTAATTTTCAACTTTAATGAGTTACTGGAAGTTTCATTTTCTTGAAAACTGAGACAATTCTTTTTTATTGTTCCACTAACTATTGGAATTGATTGGATTGATATTTGTGGTGAATCTAACCAAACACATTGAGAACCACACCCTGCGTATGAAAAAAACTATTTTCCAGTTCGCCGTCTGGTTTTTTAAAACCAGTACCAAACATAGAATCGCGTTGGGATCTTATAACAAATATTATTTATTACCATTGGCGATTACCATCTTCGATAAGTATGTAGAAAAAATAGTGATAATGATATACCATCTCACGTTTTAGTTAAAGAGAATAAAATATATAAGTTATTTATAGAAGAGAATTTTATATATAAGTTAAATTATTTTCATAGTTAAGTTTATTTAACTCTTGTTTTACAGTGTTAATACTAATGAAACAGAGTACATAGCAAATTCATGAACATAGGTAATATATTCAGCGCAGCAATGCGTGATTTTACTATAACGTAATAAGAAATAATGACGAGAGAATTATCAAAATAATCGAAGTTTCTTCCGAATTTCACTTGATAACGGTTTAAGCGCTTTTAAAAATCCCATAACTTGCTTCATACATTGCTACATTAAGATTATAACATGCCAACCAAATATGAAAAAAAAATGTAAAAAGTTAGAGATTTATTTTCACTGTTGTTTGCTAGAGTGTGTGAGAAATTACTTTATAACCTCCTTTAACAGAAGTTTCATTTTATAGCATATCAGCACGCTGGCATCGTGTTCCGACAGATGTAAAGCATATATGTAGTACATTTCTCGACTTTGAAAGCGAACTTAATGACCGATGAAGTTATTTCTGAACACGTTTTCCATCAACTGGACTTGTCGAACACAGTGGGTTTAAGTGGAAATTTATTTATAAAAATTTAACATTACTTATGTTTACGAACAATTTACGTCGAAACAAAAACTAGATTTTAAGATACCAGATTACCAGATTTGAACCAAACTTCCATTGTCTTTCAGGTTTTAACTTCATTTTCTACAAAAAGGTAACGAATTAAATTAAACATTATTCACACCAAAATTTTAAATTCAAGAACTATAAACTTTAATGGTATGTTTTCCATGTATTGTAGACGCTCAGTTGCACAGGATTTTCATAATTTTTATAATGAGATGAATTAGAGGAAAATTTGTTTATTGAATTTTCACAATATCTCACGAACTAACTAAGATATCACCCCAATTATTGTATGAACCTAGTATTTTTATATACTCTAACAAAATATAAACCGTATCGCAACAACAAAAGCTCCCTTGCAAAATTGGGCAGGGTCATTTAGTTATAAATATTGGGTAGCCTTAAACTGGAGGAGAATCGTTTATGAAGAGAGTGTTCAGTTGAATAA
This sequence comes from Laupala kohalensis, assembly GCA_002313205.1. Classification (NCBI taxonomy): domain Eukaryota; kingdom Metazoa; phylum Arthropoda; class Insecta; order Orthoptera; family Trigonidiidae; genus Laupala; species Laupala kohalensis. The sequence goes on along the minus strand of NNCF01131415.1, from coordinate 255,400 downwards.
AATTATAATATTGATAATAGATTAATAATAGTTAACACTCTTAAACTCAAATTGTTCTAGAAAATGTTAATCATAAAATACATGGTAGAGGAACGCGCGGCTTAAAGTGATGATTTTCAGTAATTGCTGAAAATAAAGGTTAAAATTAGATTTTTTATTTTTCGACCATCTAGTTTCAAATTTAATGCTGTATTTGAATTTATATTTGTAATCTGTAATTTTACAATAGTTTATCACAGGCTCAACCTAATGGATGGAGGCCACGAGGCTCAATTGATCCACCTGTGGGGCGCGTTAAGCTGATGCACAGGGCGATTGTGCTGTTCGCAAGTTGGACATTTTGAATTTAAATAAATTAGATTTAGATTAAGAAATAATAAAAATATTGTAATTTTATGCAATGTTTTTTAAATCAACAATACCCACTAACATTAATGAGCTCTTTTTTCATTAACCTCAAGAAACTGCTTGAGAACAAAATCAATATTTCTTCTTACTAAATAAACACAACAAAAATCCTAATTTGTACTGATACGGAGAAAAAAATAAATATTATTAACTATCTGGTAATAATAACTAAAAATAATCAAAAATAAATTACTAATTTTTCTCATTGATACCTTGGATACTGACCAATGCGAGGTTTAGTCTATATGTGAGACTGAGTCGAGTTGTTGGGTTTGTATTCAACCGTAGGAGTTTATTCTGCCTTAATATTATTCTCGAACCATTGTAATGTCGTATGACATATCTGCAGTGTGCATGGTACTTTTTTAAAATTTATGTCTGTCTTTTAGAATTGCGTCAGCATCTCTTTCGAGAAGGACCTTGGAAGTGGTCCACCTCCTTGTTCTTGTCATCTACGTCCTCATCCTAACAAACCAAAAATTGGGAGCGATAAATAAGATAAAGTCGATTTATTATTGTCCGTTTTTTTTATTGTCAATAAAAATCAAAATGAAAATATAACTATCTCTTTCCACTATTGAGATATACCCATCAGCACTACTTACCTTCGTTACTTTCAGTCCTGTATGTTGTTCTTCTTCGCGATGAAGTAGTCTCAAACAAAATTTTGGAATGCAATTTTAATCTGTAATTCCGCAATGCATTCTCGTGGCAGATGTACATATCTGTTTCGTCCTAAGAAATTTAGGTTTTGCTTCACTGTGGGCCTCCGAGTTCAGTAAGAGGAAAGTAACGATCAAGAGCGGAAGGAAAGTGGACGTTGGTGGTAGCAAAGACCGAGAGACACTTCAACCTTCAACGGAGACGCCAATCTCCGTGCAGAAACAGCAGTGAAAGTTCTCTCCAGTCACTTCTCTCCCGTCAAATTGATAGAAAGATTCAAGAATTTACATTCAACAAGACCAGATTTTTCTATGGAAAATTTCTGGAACGCAAGTCCATACTATTAAAATCATCGCGTAACACTCGCAAACACAAAATGTGCATAAAATGCTTAAAACATATTATGTCAACAGCTGTACAAATTATTTTAAAGACTCACTTTATGGCTAGAAGTCTCCATTTTATTGGATTAGGAAGAGTAAATATATTAGCTGATTGATGTAATTTTACGTTTGCTATTTGAATTAAAATAGTTAATTCGAACTTTTTTGTTTGAAGCAGATGGTTATTCTGGTTTTAAAACCTCACATAAATAACACGTGTAACACATATTAAAATTTAGTTGTGATAAATGCCCCAGTAAAACACAATATGTTACAAAAATTTGTTAAAATCATATTAAAACTACAATAAACATTTTTGTTCACTACGTTTCGTCTTTCTGTTCGAGACATCTTCAGGCGTGTTACTATGGCAAGGAAACTAAGGCAGTCTGTGACCACTGAATCATCTATCAATACTTTTAGTACAAAGGTCAATATTTATGAAATAACGTCATCCAACTCACAACTTAAAACATAATAAATGAGTATAAACTATAACAAAATACTCATTTATTATGTTTTAAGTTGTGAGTTGGATGACGTTATTTCATAAATATTGACCTTTGTGCTAGAAGGCGTTTCAGTGGTAACAGATTGCCTTAGATTCCTCATCATTGTACAATAGTAACACGTCTGAATGTCTCGAACAAGAAGACGAAAGGTAGTGAACAAAAAAATGTTATTGTAGTTTTATTATGATATTTTTTTAATTGACATGTTGTGTTTTATTGGTACATTTATCAAAACAATACATTTTAATATGTGTTACATGTGTTATTTATGTGAGGTTTTCAAACCAGAAAAACTGTCTGCTTAAAACAAAAAAGGTCGAATAAACTATTTTAAAAGTATTACCATTAATTATTTATTTTTTGCAAAATTAGATAAAAAAGATCAAAAAAAATTATATCATTGGATATTTTATTTCTTATAAATAAGAAGTTAATGTTGCTAGTTTCAGTAGTAACATGAAAGTAATAGAGAAGAAATCTGAAAGGCTTAACTTGCGGATGAATGGAAACATTTACAAGGAATGGTTTGAATGACTTTAGGTAAGCTCAGCTCCATAGGTAATGTGAGGATTAATAAATATTTCATAATTACCGCAAATTAAATGAAGATTTATCAGCAACTAGTGGAATGTAATCAGTGTGTTTTACCCCACACACAAATCTAACGCCTTTCGATAGGCAACATGTGAATAACTCGAGTATCGCAGGTTGCATAACCATATTTATTTTAATTTAAAGGATGATATACGCACGCAGAACCATTTTACGTACAATTTGTATTAGAATATTCGCAAAATTTATTTATCACTTACAATAAAAGAATGTCAGTGATAATAACTATCTACGTAAATATAAGAAATGATATTGATTTTTCATGAGTAGAGCTCCGAGAACTTCAGACGGAGACTTAAGCATTAAAGGGTTTAAGAAGGCAAAGGGGTTAGAGCCTCGCTACATGTAATTAAAAATGTAAATATTGTAAATAAAATTCCATATTGAATTGAATTGAATTAATCAATTGACGCGTAAATTGCTACTGTGTTGTAAACTCTATTGCAACACCATGAAAGGATCGGGATGTAATCGCTCATTGCGAAGAAGGAAGGTGAGGAAGCCACTAGATGCAGTCAAAGGGTAGAGCTTTATGAAGTTACCTGATCAGAAATAGTTCATTAGAGAAGCTCTGTGCATTAGCGAATGGAAGAAATTTTCGAAACACAAACGTCTGAGGACTGTTCAATGTAGAAACAGTCGCTGGCATTTGAATTAGGAGTAAAAATTACTTATTTTATTTCAAAGCACCATTATTACCCTCACTTCCATTATTCCTGAGGATCATACACAGAGATACCTCGGGATACCCTATATTATCTTGAAAGATAGGTCCACACATGTCCATCGACTGAGATAAAACGACGAAAAACATCAGTATCCACTAGATGTCTATGGATGTGTTAAAGGTGGTCTCAGTAGTCGCAGAGTGTTCATTGACGTGTAACTTGGATAGATGTTGTGAATACTAACTAGATGTGTATCATTGATTTTAATTTCTAGTTTTGCTTCAATTTTGAGCATATTTTATAAGATATTATACTCATTAAATTTTTTTACACCAAACGTTCATTGTATTTGAGAAGAAATAAATAAATCGAGTTTAATGTATCTCAATGTAATAACATTTTAAAATAAAAATGGAAAGCTGAATACAAGTACAGTATATANTATATATATATATATATATATATATATATATATATATATATATATATATATATATATATATATATATACACACTATGAAAAGGTTTTACAAAATGGGAATGTGAGAAAGAATGACTCAACTAGTGAGTGTATATTAATGAAAATTTTTAAATGCATTTAATAGTAAAATGCAGTATCAAATGTATAAATATTGATTATTAAAGAATATATGAGAGAGAGAGAGAGACAGATAGATAGATAGATAGATAGATAGATAGATAGATAGATAGATAGATAGATAGATAGATAGATAGATAGATAGATAGATAGATAGATAGATAGATGACAAATACCATGACTCGACCCTAATATATGTATTTTTACGTCTCTCCCTATTTATCCTCAGAGAAATCTATACGCCAAATTTCAAATTTGTAGGTTTTGTACCTTCTGAGATTTCTTGATTAGTCAGTCAGAGAGAGGCATATATAGATGCGTGTACCTTTGAAGGATTTTAAATAAATGTCGTAATTCACTGTAAAAATTAAAATTTAAAAAAAATGCACATTGCTGCCTACATTTCAATAAAGTTTGTTTAATAGAAATATTGTTCCTTCTCGATCATTATAATGGACAACCGTTACAATATCTGTAAAAGAAATCAAACTAGTGGAGGTAAGAAACAGTACCTAACCAAAGTTCCAGAGTACAACAGTCGCAATAATCTGGTGTGCTCACATATTTAAATATTCTTATATCGTTTTATTGTGTTTTATATTATTATATAATAAGAAAGGAAGGGGGTGAAAACCAGAATGATTATCTAAAAATAATACATCTACCAAAGTAAAATCAAATTACAAAGAAAATATTTTTGTGTTTTTAAGCCCCACTAACCGGTGTGTTCACATGTTAAATTGGAATCAGTCTACCGAGATTTCACGTGAGCATAAAGCAAAGAAAGTTATGGGAAACAAACTTTTTAAAATCAAGAGTACGAAGCAAAGCCATTGCACATACTTTCTCGTTTACATTTTTCAGTCTGCACTGAAGAGTGACATTAAAGAATTCTATAAAGAGAGGGTTATATTTGGCATGATTCTTTATAGTTCGGTAGTCTTCATTATACCCTATAAAGAAAGCGTGTTTTTTGGCATGGTACTCTATATTTTGATCTTCATATAACCCTCTTCGACGTTTATTATAGAAATACTTTCGCTAGCATTTACATAAAAGCACCTCTAATTCACAAATCCTGTCCTTCGGTTTTTTTGGGGTATAACTAAGTAAGATTTATTTTATATTTCAAAAGATCCGATCAAAAAACGCGAGACCCTAATCAGCCGACCATCAATCAAATGTGCTATAGAAATGAGTAGTAATGAAAATTATTTGTTAAGTGCTTTATCAATCTTTATAAAAGTGGTGTCAGAGGAAAGTATTTTATTACGTCTATTTCGGTGGAAAACATCAAAATCTTTTAATTATAAAATATTTCAACCATTGGAAAAACTCACAAAATGAAAAAAGTACATAAATACAAAACGATGTATTGAAAAATGAGTAATAACATTGTTTAATTATACTTAATTGTTTTTAAGACACAAATGAGAAAGATCAGACAATGAAACCATGAGATAATGGCACCCGCATTACTTGGTTCATCATTAATGGCGGTTCGAAGTAAATCCGATCATATCATTTGATAGACACCTACATTTTTTCGCACTCTAGAACCAAACAAAAATGGCGCACGAAACTCATGCTCCACTACGGCATACTCTTTACAAAAAGCAGCGCGGTCCGAGCAACGCGCCGTTGTAAGTTTAATACCTTAAATATGTCTACATTATGAAATTTCTTTTATCTTCAAGATAATTACCCATAATGAACTTCGTTTAGAAGGGTAATTATGAAACATAAAAACTAATTATGTTCAAATAAGTTAAAATGATTGATAAAGAAAATTTATTTTTCAGGATTGATAATATCACCAGAAAGATCATAAAAGATGACAAGTAAATAAATATATGTCAGAAATATTCTACTATTTATAATTGTTTAAAGAAAAGGATTTTCAAATTTAAGTAATAAGACCACAACAAACGATGTTTTAGATGTTGCAGAGATATTCAAAGAACTATGTAGAATAAGTCAGCATCCATTAAAATTTGTGGGAATAACAAAATTGTGGTCTGATTTGACAAGAAATATCCTGTATTCTAGATACGCATAAAAGTTAATTAAATAAAGTCAAGTATGACTTTAATAATAATAAAAATGTTTTATAATTATCGTAAATATAAAAGGCAAATAATTTTCAAAACAAAGATATTTGCAAGGTGATATAATAAATTTGCAACGTTAGATAAGTACAAATAAGATACGGATTAACATATCAGAATTTGGCTCAGTAAATACTCAGTACAATTTTAACGTCAGTTAAGCGAGTAACAAGGAAATAGTTATTTAAGAGTAAAGGAGTTCGAATACAGAAAGGTTTAAAACTTCGAAATTTGACACCAGGGTGGAATCAATAGCGATTTTATATTAAAAAATTTTTGGACCTTTTATAAGATTAATAGTTATTTAGAAAGAAAAATTGGACAAAAGTCTCAAAACTCAAACAAAAAAAGCAAACTTGCGGGTACTGGTATTTAAATATTAAGATATGAAGTCGTTTTACTTTGAAATCAAACATTGAGAGACCGTATAAAAATAAGAAAATAAATAAATATTAAGGAACAGAAAGAGCATAAAGAAAAACATCTGTAGAACCAAAATAAACGGATGAGGGAATAAAAATAGCTAAGAAACTAAAAGAAAATGTATCATAAAACAAGGATAGAAAATGCATAAAAATAAGGAAAACGATGGAAATAGGAGGAAACGTACAGAACAAAATCAGTATAAATTTGGTGAGAAACACAATTGAAGGTAATTTATTCACTAAGGAAGATGTAAGAAGAATATTTTCTTATGTAACTTACAAATATATAAATGAAAAAGGAAATTGAGAAATGTACTTGAGGGTGAGAGCGATACATTTAAAATATGTCAGAGAGTAGTCTGAACGAAGAGAGTGAAAAGAAAAAGTCCACAAAGGACTGCCGGATAATAGAGAGAGGGGAGGGAGAGAGATAGGGCGAGTTGGCACTGCCTATAATGAGATTGTGGAAATAAGTCCTGGATTATTTCATATATTAAACAAAATGGGATAAAAAACATAATTGGATTTTCTTTCTTAAACAGCTAGTCCCTTTCACCATGATTCTTCCATGACAAAATGACACTTCTTCCATGACACCAACAATATTATTTATGTTCAAGTTATTTCTCCAAATACTCGTCCACATTCTGAACATTTCTGTCATCCCATACATCCTTTTCATCATTAGTGGTTTTCTCAAAAAAACTATTTCACATGAAAATCCAATGAGAGACGCAGGAGTGAACTTTATTTCTTGCATTCATAAGTACTAAAAAAATTATATTTCAATTATTCTTGAACTGGATCCTTGAAAATAATTATCATTCGTGTTTGAAACTAACATATATTTTCCGTCACCCTCAAAACTAATTTATTTCTGATCGAATTTTGATAACTCATTTTTTGTTTTAAATACAATCCTTTTTGAACGAAGTTCATGTCGCCTTCCTTACTTCTGATTATTTCAAACGCAGTTTTTAAGACATTGAAGAAGATAATGAAGTTAAATTCACGAAATTTGATTTATTATTATAAATAAATAAATAAATTTATTGTCAAAAAACAGTACAAACTGCGTATGACCACGTGGAGGGAAAAAAACTACTAATTTACTCTCCGGAAGCAAGCAAGGGATTCAATTCAAGAAGCAAGCAAGGGATATACGATTCAATCCATCACTCCTAAGAACCTCATAAACAAATGAGCAACTCTGTTAATAAAATAACATTTTTGTAATATATTTGGCGTATCGATTCTATTATTTGGGCACCAAAAGTAACTAATAAGGTACCAACAATTTTAATTTATTTTCTCATTTTTTAAAACACAAAGCATGGGACTGAAAAAGGATATTCTTCCAATTTTGAAATAATTTCAAGTCATAGATGTCCCCTCGTTCTGTCTCCTCAAATAAAATAGGGTCACCAACCTGTCCTTAAATCTCAAGTTCAATCGCGCCTGTGTAGATTTTAACTGAACTGTCGACATGTTGAGCAATAGTGTGAAATACGTAGTGATCCAAAAAATATAGTTAATTTAGCAAATAATATCATTTCTCAAACAAAATAATTTGTCTACATCGAATTTCACTGTTCTCGCGCGGACATAAAATATGTGCCATCTGTAGTAAATCATTTTATTATGTATGTATTCTGTCACTATTATGAGACATTTCACTTCTGAATATAAGTCTCAACTGTCAATTCAAAAAGAGAAAGTTTCCAAATTTCTCCCGCAATATTTTTCGGCACATCCCAGAAACTGAAATTGCAGAAAATTTTAGATGATTTCCGGGAACTTAGCACAATGCAATATTCAATTTTTCTCTATAAAATTAAAGTAAAGAAAAAATCGTGGATAAGTTTTTAGAACAAATCTAGTTCTTATATGAATTTTTAAAAACATTACGGCAATGAAGGAACTGGTATTGAAAAGAATTGAGTAGAATAATTTCAAATATATTTGAATTCATTCAAATACTATTATTATATTCCACATATGACACAAATCATCAACCATCCATAATTTTTCATTCTACGGACACAAATTAGTAGTTAAAGCAAAAATACTTCATTCTTACTGCAAATATAGTTGTTTATTATATTTTTATAGATTCGTGGTTAACAGGTTTTGTCGGGACTTAATAGTGACCGAACTATACTATTGTCTCTACGACTGACTGGGGTCGATATATTGTATCAAGGAATAACGGATCAAAAATGAATAGAGAAGACAAGGCGATCTAAGATTAAAAGCTACCTGGAAAATGGTCGAAGGGTTGGAACAACCAAAGGATAAAACGTCTGTGTTTCTACGTATCTGTGTTTAAACGTGCGCGTATGTGAGTAGATGACGGGTAACTCACTTAATCTGGATCTCGATGGTTCCAAGTTGGATAATGTTCTCATGGCTCTCTTTGAATTTCACTATTGTTATTCATTTATAGCCGTCATGTTCCTATCATATGCAATTTTTTATTCTTTTTAAGAGCATATTCTTTTCAGAATATCGCACTTAAGACACAGTATATTTATTTTCAGGTTGACTAATTTTAAATAATAAACAGTAAATAGTAGAGCCTAATTATAATTATCATATTTCACAGTCAAAAATTTCTTCATTCTGATATTAAGGAGCTACATTTCTTCTCAAGCGGGAAGATAATTTCCAAACTTGACTTTACCAAACAACGTAACAAATAAACTTATAACCAACGGTTTAAAAACATAAAATGGTTAAAAATATGAGTTCCAATTTAAAACATCCCGTGGTGTCAAAGGTATCTACTCGAGTCTTTCAACACAAACAAAAATAAATGTAAATAAAATGAGATGTCCTATTGTTTTAAGAGGTCGATCGTTTTAAGAGTACCATTAATACTTACTTTAATTTTAAAATTTGGATTCGTACACAAATTATAAAACTCCAAACAACAAATAATACTCTTTAAAAAATCTCTTTTTGATGTTTTTTAAAATCAATTTCATGAAAATACCGCATACATTGTTTTAATTACTAAATATATAATTGACAAATAAATACGCCCGGAAGTACTCTTAGAGAAAAATAACTTCATGGCACGGTACACATCAGGATGAAGTTTCTTCTAAAAGGAAGTGACACACTCACACGTCCCCTACAATCGCAACGAAGAACTTCCAAATATTTGTACTGCGGCGCCGAGTGCCGGTCCACGGTCAAACATTGACCGTCAGCATGGGTGACACCCATACGACACCACGCATTCAAATTCGTCGCACAGAAGACTCTTTGACATTCAAAGAGGGGTGACGAGCAAGAGCATGCATATCTCACCCGATAAAGAACCTTTCCCGATACTCTTTTGAAGGGGAAGGTGTCTTCACAAAGGGCTTTGTTGAGAAGAGGCGCCTTGGGTAAAGTGTCAATAAGCACCGGTAAAAGTGATAAGTGACTGGAAATTATAGTATTCATTTTGCTGTAAAAAACAGAAATCACTCCGGGATTTTCTCTTTTCGATTCCCAAATATGATAAATGAAGCTTACAAAATAATATGCAGGCATAAAATATATAATTCAATAATTTTAAATTGTGTTCAAAGTACCCCGTAAAGAGATCAGGTGTAACTCATATTTTATCTCTTCTTTCAGGGCGCATTGATATGTGAAAATTTTTCCCTTTGCTCAAAAGTTAATAACGAAATGAACTCATTTTCGCACAATATCGTATAAAAAAAGCTATGAAATCTTAAGAAAAGAGAATTAATCATTATATATAACCATTACTGTAATTGAATTATTTCGAAACTTTAATACTTATGGAATTATTATATTTATTTCTCATAATTATATGTTTGGTAATAATTTTATGTTGGGTACAAACCTGGTTAGGGTATTGCTGAGATGGGATTCTCAATTGTTTCGAGATGGTTCTTAACTTTTCTTCCCTGTGTTAAATGTGCCCCTCTTTTCTTCTTTTTGTACAATGATCCGACGGAAGAGCAGACCTTATGGACTGAGCCTCACCTAATAAAATCACATATTATTATTATTGTTATTATTATTATTATTATTTAAATCAATAGTTCGTAATATGTTTGACTGATGCCACGCTTCAAGAAACGCCCACGACAATGCGGTACACTTTTTTCTTTTACTTACACTTATGATCACTCAAGTCCGAGATTTTTATCGGAATAGTATAAAGGATGCAGAAAAGTTATGAGGAAGCTTAAGCGAAAGGGTTGTATCAATTGCCGAGAATTCTCCGGGTCAGTTGCGTAGAGATACTTCAGGTAGTCGCCAGAGGTTTCTTCAGTTGAGCAGAAAGCAAATTTTAGAATCGAGTTTTTTTAATGTATACCATACTTGCATTTACTTTACAGTATGGAAGTAAAAATAAATTGCTTCTTACGTGATTGAGGGATTTTAATCTACGGTTTTCATGTCTGTGTATTGAAGGTCGAAATTACTTATTAGCTATGTATTATGTAGCATAAATCGGAGAAAAATCATTTTACAATTAACATTAAAAAACTGCCAATTTTTAAACACCAAATTTTATTATAACCATAAAACATTTCATTTGATATGTCGTGAACTCATCGTGCAATATATTTTTGTATAACATAATTACATTATATAACGAATTAACAAATATAGCAAGTAAACACATACGTAAAACTTTCATGCATGCCGAATTTCAACTTCCTGAACCACCAAGAATACTTTTAGAGTTAATTTTAATTGGTAATTTAATTAACTCCTATAACCACGCGTATTTTAATTTTGATTAAAAGATATTAATAACGACAAAAAGCAATTTTGTAGAGAGAATATTACATTTCGTCACGTAAAGAAAAGGCAAGAAGGTCAAATTATGTTTTTGAAACAAAACAAAAACCAAAAAGCTCATTTATAAAAATGAGATGTAAACAAAACAAACGAGAACAGAATAAAGTAGGAATTGAAATTAGTTTAGAACAGTTAAAGGTTTCCCTTTTTCATTCAGAAACACCATAATATAACAGTTATTTAAATATTTACAGAACTATGCTGTCGCAACCACTCTATTTACCAAATTTCAACAATAATAAACGTTTCGATCACGGTATTTAACGCTGTATACAAATAAACAACATATATGATTCTTCCACGGCACCCTGGAACTACTCACCAGCTAACCACCTTCCTAGGAGCAATGATGCATTCGCATAATTGTCCAAAAAGTGAGAGTCACTTCTTTATGGTTTGAGAGTATTCACACTTCCACAGACCGTGGCATGGTAGGAAGGCGGATGTTAACAGATTATTTCCTTCTTCTAACTACCTGCATCGGCCTCTTCGCAATTAAGGTAACCTTTCTAGGATCTTCTCAGGAGCTCTGCGCAATTGAAATACTTTTCTGGGCAATTGGTAGGCGACCAAGCGAAATGGTCTCGGGAAAATGTATTTGGTTGTGTTCTCTATGCTTCACACAGTTTATAATTGATATCTTCCTCCATTTCTTGTGTAAACTCTGAATGAATAAAACCCTTACTCATTATTTTTTTCTGTCTGTATTAATGAAGTTGTTTAAACAAGGTTAATTGATTAACATTTTTAATTCTAAGCTTGAAGGTTTAGTTGATCTTCAACAACTGGGAATACGGTTTCATTAATTCATACGTATAGTCTAGCTAATAGTAAAATGATGACAATAAAGAGGTTCAAAGACATTTAGGAAGAGATTGTCCTATAACGATTTTTTAGACTTGACAGTTTTCTCGAATGCTGTACTCATTTTTGGGGGAGCATCATCTAACAAAAGAAGGTGCGGTTCCAGGAAGACCCTGGGAATCCCAAGGAGAAACCGAGGTCCGGTCGACATAGAAGTGAATGTGGCGGGGCCACAAAGGGAAGTAGCGAAGCCCGTGCTGAGAAGCGGGCCACAGCAAGTAATCAGTGAAGATACGCCACTCACTTCTTTCTTTTGACGGTGGTCTTTTAACGAGGGTAAGGAGGCACATGTCCTACACCCCAGGTGTTGAGGAAACCGAATCAGTCTTATTGTGGTCAAAGGTTACAGATCACGAAGATGACGTCTACTGCATGTACTATAACACTGCCGATGAGACATCTGCGAACGCAAGCCGAGATGTTATAACTCGCGAAACATAACTCCTGCTCTCTCCCGCCAGCTACCATCCAGCCTGTAAAAAAAAAAGAAGACTGAATCTGCAAATGGAGTGGAACGGTCTCACTTTCCACGGAAACTGCTTCACCACCCTTCAATGACCTTTGTTGCACTTCGGTGGTCGGTGGGAAATTCATGCAGGTGTGAGCCGAATTAGTAAACCCTTAACTCTCAATGACAAATTTTCAGAATAGCCTTTTTTTTCTTCTCTTTCATCCTCGCGCCCTCACTTTCGGCGCAGTAGCCAGAACGGGAGTTACGTTGCGCGTTAAACAAACGCGCGTTATGTTACACAAACCACATACATTCCCGTGTCCTCTTTTGTCCACATATCAGTCAACGCAGGGTAAAATAGGCTTATCTGAGTCTACTACTCAAGGCCATGCGAGCAACCGTCGACAATATGTGTACAGCAGAAGTCATCTTGACTGCTAACCTTTGACCGCAAGCGGACTGGCTCGGCTGCCTCAACTTTGCTTTTTCTGGAGAATAGGAAGTTAAGTTTAGAATTCTCACGTGACTGGTGAAAATGGTCTGGATTTCAGAGTAGGTGCGCACTGGCGATTCGACTGTGGCACGACAGTATGCAGATTTCGTAGCACGACAAAACGGTTTGTAATACGAATACACATGCATTCATACATCGGAGATCAGACAGTTGTGTCGCACACGTGGTAAGAGTCATTTGTGGCATTTTCTTGTTAAATAGTTAACAATCTATTTTCGTGTACTTTACCTATTTATATTAAGCCGTGAATCATCAACGTTTTTAGCACATAATTTAAAATAAAAAGACATACATTAATGATTGGACTACGTTATCGAATTGATAAAAGCTGCATGACTATAAACAAATAGCCTTATGCAAGGATAAATAGTACGATAAACCCAGAGATCGTGGTCCAAAGGTACCGATGTAGCAGGCAGCTACGTTTTTATATTTTCCTAAAAAAGAATTTCAGGAATTTGGTATAATAATGAGAAGTATATCATCGGATTTTAATTTTCGCATATGTATAGTGTATTTTGTCAAATTCAGAATAAAAGGTTAATATATATAAATTACGTTTCGACTATCTTCACGATCCGCTTCAGATATGTCAATAAATGTACATTGTTTTGAAATACTTAAGAAATCATAGCTGAAATAATTTGTACAGAACACTTTTATACAGAATTTATTTAAAACTGTTTTTAATTTTATAATAAACAATTTAAAGTGAGTGTTAGAAATGTGATGTATTTAAATTAAAGTCTAATAAACATTTTAGTGTTAAATTTTTGAAGTATAAGTGTGTTTCACTTATTCCGTATAATATAAAAAGTATATATTCAGTTCTATATGTAAAATGATTTAGATGCGGGACTAAATTATCTCATAACGTAGGAAGGCGTAAATTATCTCTGTAATCTTTATTAGTACACACCTAAATATTGGTCAGGGGTCTTTCGAAGAGTACATGAAATTTCAAACTGAAAATTTTTCCTCAGCAAACTGAAATGAATTAGGAGTAGTAAAAAATGCGCAACTTTGTTTGTGTATCTCAAGCAACCAAGCCATACCCTTCGATTATAAATTTCACATCGATTCCTCAGTGGTTTAAACGTCACTTCCTCTTGTAGAAGTGAAAAGAATGGTTTTAAGAAATAATACACTACTTTATTGAGCAATACACATCAACATTACAATACTTAATGAATAATATTTTCAATAGAGAGCAATAAAGGATTAAGAAAGACTATTTGATACAAAAATTAATAAACTCGCACAAAATAGATGCGCCGTAGGTTCTCAGCAGGTATTGAAGACAAATAATAGACCTAATTATAAATTTAAAGAATAATTGGTATTCATTTAATATTTTATACTCCTCAATAATTCGAACCCACCCTTCTTGGTCAAGTTCTAAATAAGTGTCGAGTACAAATACGGTCTTCAATTTTTAATGGCACTTCAATTTGGTACGACGTAAGAAAAAACTTAACAACTCTCAACTACAAAGGTAAATGTTTAAAATATATTATGTTTCCAGTAAATTAATTTGTATAAAAATCCAATAACGAAATAAAATAATTTATCCCGTCACCCAGATAGCACCACCTTCCTAAGGTCTGCTGAAGAGCTGCAGAACCAGGCCTAGTTGATGACCTCCTTCTAGGGCTTCCTCAATATCTCCCACGGTGTGCCAAAATCGTCGTGTAAAAACGAATTCACGGAAGGTACATCACATCTGCTCTGCAGTTTAGTGCAAACCCACTTTCCTCGTGCGTTCCATTTCTTCTCTCCCTCCTCCGCACCTCATCAGCGAGTCGTTACAACGTGTGCCATTGAGTTCGCACGTGACCTCTAGCGGCCTTCTGGCACACGCGTGCGGCCGGGGCACCGTTTCAAGAAAACGAGGACGAAGAAAGTAAAGCAGCGCGAGCGGAAGCGTCGAGAGGCCAAAAGTGACGGGTGGGAATTGAGGGGGAAAGGAGAAGATGAGACCAGGGAGATAGGGAAGAAGGTGTAGAGAGATTGAAGGTAAGGATTGAGGCGGGGTGGTGAAACGATCGAAATCGTCGAATGTTTAATCATGAAAGAAATCAACTTCCAGGTTTAAAGTAAACAAATTACTATACTTCTCTAGAAACACGAAGGTAAGCGATTCTTTTCTACTCTAACCACAAAAATCGAATAGAAAAGACCGGTATAGACCAAAATTACATTGGGTACACACAATATAGGAGTCACCGGGGTGGAGCTGCTGGCTTAGAATATTTGCTCTTACATCATCTTCCCATAACTTAACTACAACGCGAGCGGAAATCAGCGCTTGGCTTGATGTACTCGGTCGGAGGTCATGTTTATAAATATCACCGCCACATTTCCCATAACATCTATTTTTTCCTTACCATTTTCCATCATCTTATTCATATGGCAGTAACTTGTGTAGAAGGCCAATACAAGTACCCCACTCTCAGAAAACACTATGGATGTGAGTACCTTAGAATTGGATGTGAGATCCGAATTCAGAGGAAGGAAAGAATTTCTCCAAACCTTTGGATATGGAATCCCAACCACATAGTTCGGATCCTTTAAGGTTGAGATGTCACATTCAAAGATTTGAAGAAATTATTTCCTTTCTCTGAATTCGGGTCTCACATTCAAACCTGTTTTCTCAGGGTATTCAAATGTCGGTGATGTCATAGGCAATTTTTACTCAGTCCAGTCTGTCTGCCAGGTATATTCAACGCGCTGTGAAATGAGTAGTGTGTCACAGCGGCCGAAGTTTAAAGATGGCCACATAATGTTCTCCTTGTACAGAGATCAAGAAACCGTGGAGTTCTACCCTTCGCGAATCCGTAGGGTAAACCGTGGGGCTCTTAGTGGAACTGTTTGTCTTTTCGACATACAATTATATTTTATTCAGTGTTGTTCCTACATAGTTAAATTTTTGACACTGAAAAATATGATTCCATAAAAACGCAGATCAGTTAAGTTGGAGGAGGAAGCGGTAACGTTGGTGCTTTTATCCTACGTAATAGATAAGTTTGATTGATAATAAAATAAAAAAGAATTGTATTGAGTGTTTATGGTGCCACATCCTTACTAAGATACAAACAATCGTTACAACAAAAATGAAGAATTTAATCCCACTTTCCCATGACATTAGCATTGATATAAAGAAATTATGTCAATGTTATGCCACGTATAAATTAATTGCGACAGTATAAAATCTAACCAATGTTATATATTCACGAAATGAGAAAACTGTCGTTACATATGAAAAGTATCAAACCAAGACATATTGTGTCATCCGGCGAAAAAGAAACTAAAATAATTGACAATGAACATATATTAATTGAAAGGTATATTTTAATTGATGTATATTCATTTCTATCCACAGTAAATAGAGAAAGAAAAATATTGTAGATAATAATTGTTCAATGAATCGACCATGTTAATGAGTCTAATATCCCTACAATCCCGAACAAAACTCGGAAATAAGAATCGGAATTTTTCGTTGCGATATTGTAAAAAATTTTCAGTCATATAATTTTCATAAATGTTTTTTAGAACATAAAATATGAATGAAAATGATTTCACGTTTCATTTCTGATAAAGTAGAATGTCGACAACATAGGTCTCGTGGTAGCGTATTTGTCTCCACCACATCATTGGTGGTAGAGCGTGGATTCAAACCCTCCTTGGGCGAACAAGGTGAAATTTAAACAAGGTTTCCGTCACCTACTCCACACAAATATCGGTTCAGTACCAAAAGTTTCCGGGTAACGTAACAGCTCTCCCTCCCAAATCCCTCATATATGTCACAGTGGGATAACAGGTCTCATAACTTGATCCTCACCGTAAGACAATAAATAAATAAAATTATGGACATATTCACAAATGTGGTCAGAAAGTTCACGTAGCACTCAGTCCATTCTTGACTAAACAATTATGAGTAAAAATATCAAATAATAAATTTAAACCAATAAATATTCCGTTATGAAAATTACCTTTTGTCAACATTCAATATTTATTGCATAAATAATTCCACAATAGTTCGTATTCATAAAGATATATGATACAATGAATAGTTAAACGCAGAAAATGCAGAAATAAATATTCCGTCAGATTGGAAAGAAAATCTCTTACACAAAAATGTTGATATGAAATTAACTAATTAT
Organism: Laupala kohalensis; assembly: GCA_002313205.1. Taxonomy (NCBI): domain Eukaryota; kingdom Metazoa; phylum Arthropoda; class Insecta; order Orthoptera; family Trigonidiidae; genus Laupala; species Laupala kohalensis. The sequence goes on along the minus strand of NNCF01131415.1, from coordinate 238,198 downwards.
ATAATTGATGAAAGAACAACCTTATATATTATTCAACCAAAGAATATCGTTCATTCTTCGAATTTTCACATTAAAGTTACTTGTGGAAATGGATTTCCATTTTCAAAATGAATAGTTTACTTCACATAAGTAATTATATATTTTCTCTAACATTCCGTCGTTCTCAGTTCTTCCAATATCAACAAAACAATGGAATGTTGTATTTTAATGCACAAATAAATTTTTTATTCAAAACAGGACAGTAATTTTACATTCGTAATGTTTCAGCTGTATATGAGAATATTCGTATCAGTACGCATTTTTTTTCAACACCTACAGTTAAATTTAATTCTTAGAAAACAATTCTACCAACATAATGACATGCTCACAAAAGACAGAACAAAGTAAATCCTATCATATGAATCAATGGGTTCAGCTCATTAATTAAGGAGTGTATGTTCAAATGGTTTCCTCTAGAAAAATAATATTTTCCCCTCATTCGATTGTAGTACTTGGGTCATATCGAAAACCCCCTTCAATTCTGTTCAACAATACTCATTTTCTTTTTAAAATACACTCTGTATTATGTAATTCTTAAAAAAAGAAGGGTGAATTGTTTACATTTCTTTATTTTGTTACCTGATTTCAGTTGGGAAGAAAGAGTATATATTCTTTGACTGATGGTTGGTAACAAAATGTTTCATATCTAAATAGTACATTTTCTACGATTTAACATTATTAAATCCTGAAAAGTTTCTGGGTTTAGCTCCCTTTCAACACGCTTTCCTCAATTAAGCATCTTCACAAAAGTTCAACAATAAAATATTCGAATGAAGAAAAAAAAGAAGATTCTCTTGACTTACCCTTATGCGATCAAGCAATCCACAACTCTCTCCGGTAAAGTAAAACAAATACAAACATTCAATTACTCGCATTCCTCACAGGATCGTTACCGCGCGAAGCACTCAGTCCACTTTCGCGACCTCTCAACTCCTCAGACCTCCGCACCGGCATCACGCGCGCCGGATCAGCTCGCGAATCACAGGAAGAAGACCCGGTCACCCTTCAACCTAACCACCGAAATCGAAAGGCACGCGAGCTGCGGAGCCATCGCTGAGACGAGAGACGGAAACTACACCAACACCCCCGCCGCCCGCCGTCACTGCGGGAGGGCACTCACCTCACACGCCATCTCCGTCTTCGTCTCCTCCTTCGCTGACGTCATAACCTTCCCCCCTTCCCCTCTCTTCATATGCCATCCGGGAATTCGCGAGTCAACTCTCGACAAACAAATCGACGAGGAATCGCGAGAAATTCCCTTAGGGTCCCGCAATCGTCTACCTGAGACCCGTGTGCGGTTAGGTTTCCTTGAAACGGTTGGTAAAACTTGAACGGATATTTCACTGTGTTTCATTATATCCTAAAACAGCGATTTCGTAACTGGGGGTCCGCTAGGGTTCAATGTTCATCTAATTATCTATGATGCTAATACACTAACTACTAAATATATTTTTAAAAAGTCGCTTTTGAAGCAAATCCATTATTGGAGACATAATGTATATTACAAATTTAGTGTTAATGACCTAAGTGAATTTTTGTTTACTAAGTGAATGTACATTGGTAATTTAATCAATTACTTCAATTGAAAACATAACGTAAATGAAATAATTCGCCAAAATTGTGTCATTGAAAAGAACCTCTTCTCAGAAGAATTAATTCTGTAGGCACGGGTAACGCAGCTGATAAATTAATTGGACTCACATACAAAAAAAATGCATGTAGAAGCATAGGAAAGTTAGAAGTAAGAATCAAGAAGAGGTTCAATGACTTTTCTTGAAACAATATTAGGAATACGTAAAGATGATCTTATCGGCGACCATTCCGACGAACTTTGTCATAAAATAGTGTTCATTACTTTGCGATGAGAAGACAAAGCAAATTCGTTTCTTCCAGACGTTCCCCTGTCTCGTGCCCCTCACCCCACGTCAGCTGCAGGCATCTACGTCGATGATTCAAGCAGTTCGAGGAGGTCTTTTCGACTGGACGTAGGCCGTTGACACCAGAAGCACATCACAGAACCATGTAGTAACGTCCTTGCGCCTTGAGTCACTCCTCCGCTCTTACACAATTGACAGACACTCGAAGAAATAGAGAAGGATGAATGTTTTATATGTCGTCTCGACTAAGCACATTGGACTTTGTTCCATTAAAACATATTTTCATCTTCCAGGAATTATCTCGTTGTTTAAATTCCAGGGGCATATAGTTCGTCAACAATTGTTTAATCGATACGAAAAGAATTTCTCTATCAAACAGTTATAAATAAGTTTTGTCAAAAAAAGATGTAATAAACTAAAATTTATTAGACAAAGATTTACCCCCTAAAATTCAAACTGCTACTGCAGCAAAAGAGACGTGATAATCAAACAATGAACATGGGAAGTTGAGTTGGACGTACAAAGTTTTAACTCATAACATTGCAATATTATCGGGTATTAGAACTCTGAACAACAAACAGTATTAGCAAATTTACAAATTAATATGCAAGTATTAATATATATGAAAGATGATAATCATCTTCTTTCCACTTCTTAAAGCAAATGAAAAGTATTCAGGGAGAGTAAAATGTTTACCAAAGAATTAAATCGGCAGATGAAATGCTTACGCGTATCGTCCTCTAGAAAACAAAGGCAACATATTAATATCATTCAGTTATCACCTTTCTTACAGCTACAGAAAAGTATAATTGAAAAAATTACTCAGAAGTAAAGGGTTCCGGAAGAAGAATTTTCCAAAATGGTAAGCACAAAAATAGGAGACGAAGTTTTGGAAACTAATGAAATTAGTTTAAATCTTCTATTGACTATTGTCTAAAAAATAACTCAAATTCACACGAAGGATAATATAGTAAAATCATAATCCGTAGTTGAAAGGAAGAAAAAATAACTTTTTTCCCTCTTGAAGAACAATAACTCTGCTCGTATGATAAGTCGATGAATCTTTTCTTCTTGGGCACTAGGAAAGGAGACCGCTAATACGAAGTATTGCAGATGCGAAGTTCGCCGCAAGATTTGAAAATATTTACGATTCATCCGGAGATAAGAGCCGCGTTAATCGCACGTGCGAAATGCGGTTGAAAGGAGCGGATGGAGAAGAGCCGCGATAGCGAGGAAAATAGAAAACGATAAGTGAGAGGGAAAGAAGGAAGAGCTGTGAACTGAAGAAGCGGAGACTGCGGACGGTGAGTGTCGCCGCATAGCACACTGTGACGGCTACGGCGAGAAGGGGTCGACAACCCGCGGGGTAAACACACAAGCAGCGACCAATGGCCGCGCAAACAGCTGGGCTCACCGACGTCGCTCTACGTCAGAACAGTTCTGTTTCCTCTTTAAGTGGTGATGGGACAGCAGTGTAAGAGAAGTCAAGAAATGCTCACTAAAACTGTTTTACTTATCTTCATGCTTTAGACTATGTTAACTAATTTCTCAGCTTCTTCAAAAATTATGATCGTATATTTGTTTATCTGAATAAACCATCTATATTAATTTGTTACGAAATTTCGAAACCACTCCACTATATCAAACATTTTAATCCAGGTAAAAAACATATGTAATAATGAGCGTCATCAAAACTATATATTCTGAGATATACTAATATGTAACCAACCTCACATTTCAAGTATTTTCTTCTAATTAATATTGTTCTGTAAATCTTTAATTTTAAAGCAATATTAAGTAATCAGATCAAACTGCTTTTTAAAATTGGGTGATAGAATTTGCGTGATCCAGTTTTCACTTTTTTTTTCTAACGAAGCGACGTGGACCATTCAAGGCGATCGCCAAGAAACCGGATGGGCCAGTCTGCAGCCCTGCAAACAATGGAGAAAAGGATATAGGAATAACTTATATACGGTGTTTTGAAACCAGGGACAGATACAGACTAATATTTTAGGGGGGTCATAACAAAAGAACATGGTATTGAACATCGTACATTCCAGAAAATATCCCAACCTCAGAAAAAATTGAAAATTCTAAAGCACATTGTAAGTTTAGGTCATCTTGGAGTTAATTAATGTGCGATTCGGTACAGAAACGCCCTACTTTTGAGATTATTTTAATTTTTTGTGCGACAGGGGAAAGTGATAGATGCAAAACTTTTATTGTGATTAAAAATACAAAAAAATTATTCAACTTTTTAAGATACCGAAACATTTAATTTTTCAAGGGCAAGAACAAAATTACTGGTGAAAGGTATCGCTGAAACTGTGGTTTTGGAAAAATTGAGTACAAGTAATACGATTGTTACTTTGAACATACGGCTAATACTTTCTCTTATATACAATGCAGAGTTACGATGGCACACGTTCGTGTGGTAGATTTTATACTTCCGTCCGCATTGTTATGTTCGCGTCCTACCCAATGGTTGTTCATTCTTCCGCCATGAGATCCTGACATTCAACAATGTACTACCAATGTTAATAGATAATACTGATCAAATAGTGAAGGAGTTCTCTCAAATTAATATAATTTATGTGGAAGAATTTTAATTATCTCTACTCATCATGGCAGCAGTCAGCTTATGAGAACCATCGTTTGATAACAAATGCTGCAGTATAACATCGCAAAGCGTTGTCGAGCAGCGATCCGCTAAAACATAACCGTTATTCATAACTCACGGACCTCCGAAGACGACTCTCCTCCCACGAGCGTATCATCTGTCATTCACATCGACACACTCTCACTACCATAATGGCACCACCAATGCCGCCATTACATCTTTGTCAAAGTGTATGGTACATTGTGCGTTGCTAAATCGTTTCTTCAAATATACTGCAGTAATAATTACTGATTAAAAATCGTTCAAGTCGGTCAACGTATTTGAAAATCATAAACGCTTTTCTGCGACTAGAAACTCATTCTCTGAGGAATTTTAGTGGGAGTCATGAACCTCACCTTGTATCCGCGCCTGTTTGAAAAAAAGGAGCCACCTTGCACAAGGGTCAAACAAACCGATGGTTATATTACCAAACGAATTCCTCTACAATGGTATCAAATAGATATCTGATCCTAGATAGATGTACGTTTACGTATTGTCCAGGATCATGTCTATGTCCCAAAAACGTCGCGAAATCAACAAAAGAAATATCTGCTCCAGTGTACAACATGTGAAAGGTCCATTGTATACTATTTCCAAAATTGATTATAACTTTGCTCTTCGTTAATTATGAGTCACTTAATCTTGCCACCATTCAAATATTATTTTTTATCAGTCTTCCCATTTCTGCAATAACAGGTCATACTAAAAAATGTTTTTTGAACGCCTCCATAACTCTTCATTCACAGAAACGCCCAATACACTATTCTGCTCGCTGCCGTAAAATACGTATTTCTATCCAAAAGAAAATTAGAGTGGTGAAAAATTACACATATTTTTCCATACGTTTTATACTGTTTCAATTTTAAAATAGTACATTTCATACTTTAAAATTTCATTGATTCTTCCTATAAGAATAATAATGCAAGTTCAGTACGAATCTTGTTGTGAAATGGTTTTCACAAAAATTTCTTCAAAAAACAAACGCCGTTTATATTATCTTTCCAAACGCTATAACCAACCACCCGAATTCCGTAATTATATTCGTAAATATAACTCTATTCTTCGAAAAGTAGTCTATGCAGCTAAAGTTATGGAAAACGACAGGCATATACTAAAATCGAACAACCGGATGAAAGCCATGTGCAATATTGTTAACAATTACACGTCAACTTCTGAAAATCGCGAAGAAAAGTTTCTTTACTAAACGATGGCAAAATCGTATCAAATCCTCAGGACATCGCAAGTTTGTTTACTTCTCAGAAGTTGGTAAAATACGGAACTAAATGTATCCAAATCAATGTCCTCCAATTATTACCACCCACATACCCAATTCTATGTTCACTTCCGAAACTAACACCAGTGACGCCATGGGAATCATCAGCTCCTTAAAAAACAAATTTTCACGAGGCATAGATGATATACCTGAGTTTATTGTTAAATCTTCGTCCCACGCTATATTAAATCCACTCGTAAATATTTTTAATAGTTCTTTATCGGAAGGGGTGTTTCCCAATATATTTAAGAGAGCTAAAGTGAAACCTTTACACAAGAAAGGAAACAAACTTAATATTGGAAATTACCGACCAATATCTCTACTACCCACTTTCTCAAAAATCCTAGAAAAATTGTTCTATAAGCGTCTTCTAGATTTTTTATCAAAATATAACATTCTCTCTGACGATCAACACGGTTTTAGGAAATCCTTTTCCACTACAAGCGCCATATTTTCCTTCTTAAACGATGTTACCACATCTCTAGACAGTGGAGAAAATCCTCAGGGTGTTTTTCTTGACTTATCCAAAGCATTCGATGTCATCGATCACGGAATTCTCCTTACCAAATTGCATTCTTTAGGCATTCGTGGACTTCCACATCAATGGCTAACTTCTTATTTAAAAGATAGATATCAACAAGTAGAAATATCCTATACTAAAAATAAAATACTTGAGCGTTGTCTTTCAGAAACAAAGCCACTTACTTGCGGAGTACCCCAAGGATCAATTCTCGGCCCTATACTCTTTTTATTGTATGTGAACGACATGTCATCATCCACATCAGATTGCAAAATGGTTCTTTTTGCTGATGACACTAATTTACTATGTAAACACGCCAATGCTCAAAAAGTTTTGTCTAACCTTTCGACTTGGTTCCATGCAAATCGTCTCATTGTAAACACTGACAAAACAGTGTCTATGTCATTTCACAATAGTATCACAAAATCTTTACCCCAGGTTTCTCTTTCTTTAAACGGAACACAATTAAAAACTGTTACAAATACAAAATTCTTAGGTCTCCATATTCAAGACAACCTCAAATGGAATTGTCACATTGACAATCTTAATTCCCAATTAAGCAAATTGTGTTACGCATTCCGAATCTTAGTTAACGCAGTTAGTCCACGTATTTCCCGTTGCGTATATTTTGCAAACGTTTACTCCCATTTACGTTACGGCATTACCTTCTGGGGTAATTCCGGTCAGAGTATTCAAACTTTCAGAATTCAGAAGAGGATAGTTCGGATAATTTGTAAATCTCACCCCCGAAACTCTTGTAAACCTTTATTCAAGGAATTAAATATCTTAACACTTCCCTGCATTTATATTTATGAAACGGTCGTGTTTGTTAAGACCGAATTACTGAAGTGCCACCCTTGCTTTATACGAAACAGTCTCGTTCACGAACACTATACACGCAATAGTAGTAATATTCATCGCCCTAGAGTGTCAACCACTCTTTGCCAAAAGGGACCATACCATTCGGGAATCGTTCTATATAATTCCCTGCCCAAGAATATAAAAGATATTATGAAATTGAATATCTTCAAATCCGCGGTTAAAAACTACCTCCTGCACCAGTGCTTCTACACTGTAAAAGAATTTATTGATTTTAACAAAAGTTAAATTCGTCTTGTGCTTTATCACGCCATTGCTGTAGTACTTTTTAAACAACTTATAACAATTTCAAAAACTATTTTCTTGCATGATTGTGTTGTCTTATGGCTCATATTAATTTAGTTTTATGTGTACTCAACATTGGCACGTTTGTGTACATAAATTCTGTAGCCCCATCCTGGCCCGGGTTTTTCTCCGGTTTTCCTTCGGGTAGAGGCGGATTTATCATACAGGTTCTCTAGGCTTTGTCTAGGGGCGGGTCTATTGTAACAATAAATCGTGAATTTAGTGTTATTTCAATTTTTAAGCACTATACTCAGAATAATCTATAGTTCGATAATAACTTACATGTAATTTTTTGCTTAAAATTACAAACATATTGACATTCTATTAGTATTATAACTCGCAGCTAACTTTTTATCTTATCTAGGAATTTTTGCTGAATTTTTTGAATCCGCCTCTGCCTTAGGGCCCTTGATCGGAATTGATGGGATGGTCCCTTGCTTGCTTCCGGAGAGTAAATTAGTTTTTTTTCCCTCCACGTGGTCATACGCAGTTTGTACTGTTTTTTGACAATAAATTTATTTATTATTATTACTCTCTAAGAATATGGGACCCGCAAAACGTGCGTTTAGTCTAAAACTCTTATATGAAACATTTCACCGTTTGTCAGTGTCTTAACTATTCATTTTCTATAAGAAGAAATATACAATAAACATTATAAAATAATTCAAGCAAATAGTTGTTTTCATCACAAAAATAATCCAGGTTAACAAAAATGAACAAATGACCTCCAAAATGTTATGCATGACGTCCGATGCAGCGTTGATAACAATTTGGCGAGAGCACATTCTAACTTAAATTGAAGTACTTGACGGCATTTGTGTTCCGAGTGAACCTCATATATTTTTGGACTCAAAGACTCAGTGAATATACGACAGTAATAGCTTTCTTTTTCCTCTATAAATCTTCAAATTTACTCTAAATTATTCTTGATCAAACTTCAAAATATTCCAAGTTCTGGAATATTTTATCACTAAATTATTATCATTTTACTTGTAACTATAATCAAATGTCGTGAACAATAATTGTAAAATACTACTTAAAAGAAGGAACGAAAGCATACTCCAATTATAGACAAATTTACTTTGAATTATCTGTATTCTAAATGATAATATCCGGTGGCGGAATATTTCCTGAGCAGTAAGTTTTCTTCCTCGGTAAGAATTCTGGGGTTGCACTGAAAATGCAAAGAAGATATCAGATTCAGATTCATGAATATGTGAATGTATCTCATCTAAGTTCCTCAATTCAAGGTAACATCTCTTCGCATGTTTGAAGGACTTTCTTACCTTCAAAATCCAACAGGAAAATCAACAAAACAAGAGGTCAATGATCTCCTTGTCGAATGAGATCTCATTCTGCAAATTACTTGATTTTAATATCTGTGAAAACGATACTCCAGTTAAATAATTCTGCACGCTTCCATATTTGCTACGAACGACAGATGTTTATAGAATAGGTTACTTAGGCCCTCACTTATCTCGGGGACTGTCTATAATTTTAAGAATCACTCTTAAAATTTTCTTTATAAATTTCATTTCATAAATATATTAAACATAAAACAATCGGCCATTGGACGAGAAAAATGGCCAAAACTATTTGAGGCCAAAAAGTGGGTAATATTCAGTCTCGGTGCCTCGTCATGCTAAAAAAAATTTAAGTAAAATACAAGATAAAATATTATTGCAAAATTAAACTTCCTAATTTGAACAAAGCAGTAAAAATATAAAAAATGCCTCCATTTTCAAATGTCTTGGACACGATTGTAATATTTGAACCATGATAAATACTCTGGAAAACGCATTATCTCCAAACTTACCGTAATGACATAACTAGTTTTAGATGATATGTTTCTGCCAGTACTAGTATTGGTCATTTTAAAAACCACCAAAACTAGTTCGGGCAAAAACGCATCTTCTGAAACTAGATTTGGTCATTTGTTACAGCCAATATTTGAATTCTGGCCTTGTGCATAAAATACAACGTTGTGTATACACTACAGTCAGAGACAATGGGGTATGATACTGTACCAGTTTAGTCGTATTATAATGGGAAGAAACATTACCACGTAAAGGTTTCACTGCGGTTGCAGATTAGGAAGATCTTGAGATAAAGCATTTGTTCAAGATATTTATATAATTGAGTGAGAACACCTCAGAGAGAATATCTCTCCAATTCCTACCAATTCTTCTCCGTAATTTCTACAATTACCATTCACTCTACCATTAGCAGTACGAATAAAAGCAGAATGTCCAAGTCGATTCTTTGAAAAAGCAACTTAGGTTTTCCCCCTCTTCTTTCTCCCAAATTGAACTTTGATTTCAAAATTCACACCAATATTGAATATAAAATAAAATTTTCAAAATAAAAATTGAATAGAAGATAAAAAAGATTTTTAATATTTTCCACGTTCTAAAAAGGCAGATATAGGTTTCTGTCAAGTTGTAATTATGATCAAATATTGTATCTTTGTTTTCTTTTTAAACATGATAAGATTAATACTCAGAAACATTAAAATTATTAATATGCTGTTGCACGAATAACTCCAACGATGATAACTTAAACCCGATACCATAATTTTATGACCATCTCCGTTCCACAAATTATTGAGCTATAATCATCTGCTATTTATGGGATGATGATGCGATTCGTGTTCTAAATTTATTGATAAGGTTGGAGCGAAATCACTTTCTCATATTTTTTCTCCTTACGCTGGATTTGAACATTTGACGTTAGGGTTTGTGCCTCGCCAATACGCCAACACTTGATAAGTACTGAGAAATAATGAAAATCAATTGCATGCTCCTCACGTTGAGCGGCTGCAAGAATAACAACAGACGATGGGTCCCCCCCCCCACACACACACACAATCAGTTCTATTAACTCCCTCCATGACCTCTCTGGTAAGAATATTGTTAAGAAGTTTAAGCTATTAAAACTTTTTGTTGCGCATCTGATGACATCTTTTAGTATCCATCTCTGATTATTCTATGCAAGAAATGGACAATGACAACATCATTTGTTTGTCAAACAGGTTTTAAGGAAAACTACTTGGAATGAAACACATGCTTCCTTTAATTTTGAAAAGAGAAATGTGTTCGGTTAAGTTCTGATCCGAAGATACCGTGTCATGAAATAGCACATCTAAGGAAATATTTTCCGGTCTACTGTTGTGGCCATCGCACTTATTTCAACTTTGTCAAGACTAAAAAATCATTGCACGTTTCAACTTTGTCTGCGGTTATTTTTTTATAACCTTGCATTAAAAATGAAGATTCTGGATAAAAATGAAGAGTTGGATGTAATATAACTTGCCAAAGGTGTTAACATAGTCGCATATCATAAGCAAAAAACGCTTATCTGATCGAAAAACTGTGGGTATCATAGTAGAAAAAGAACTCCTTCAAGAAAAATTATGTCTATATGTAGTAATTAAGATTCTAATTTGTTGTACGATTTGTCCCGATATTTGCCTTATCTCAAATAACTCCAGGTAATCAGGTAAAATCCCGGGACACACTCCCGCATCGTTCATTGACTGTTCCCTTGTCATAAGTTTGCCTTCTCAAACGGCAGACCAAGAGCGACGTCATTCATTCACGGCCGCTGTAGCAGCAGCAGCAGCAGCATCTGTAGTGGCCCCACACCCAACAACCGAGATCCACTGGTGAGTGGGCGGACAGACGACGAGGAGGCCGAGACAAGACAAGCCCAAACACATTGTCGCATTCCCCACGCTCCGAAATGGACAGTAAAACAACAATGGAAACAGGATATCATTTGATAACTACTCCACGTGTAGGGTACACGGAAGAAATATGTACATAGGATATCATTTGAAAACACGTACTCGTACCATGAGGATAGTATTCGAAAACGTTACCTTGAGTATAGAAGATAAAATAGAAAAAATAGAAAATAAACGACCTTAGTTTTAGCAGACAATTTAATTTCAGATGAAGATTGAGATAAATTCACTGCATGTCACAATGTATGTATCTCGTTTCGGCCTGCTAGGACCACGAATGACGAGTGCTAGTAAGGCTCAGATTTGTGTGAGTTTATTCACTAGACACATCGTGAATTTTACAGAGATCGGAGGAACAGCGTCTAGATTGAATCCAGATTGCTGTATCCGAGTATTACAACGAGTATCACAGCTATTTAAACTGAGACATGGAAATGAAGAACTACAAATTTTATCTTACCCCACCTAGGAATAGAACCCGGGATGACTTGGTGACGAGCGATCACGCTGACACTGTAGCCACGGAGGGGACGCATGTCACAATTTTGAAAACAATTTATAAAAATGTAAATAAAACTATGTTTCGTCTCTAATGCGAAACCATCAGGTGAGCTAGTTCATGGCTAGCGAGTGACATTTTTCATAAATTATTTTCTAAATTATGACATGCATTGAAATTATCTTAATTTTTATCCGAAATTAAATCGTCTGCTAAGAACTCAGGTCATTTTTTTTTATATTTTTACTATTCAGAAGACTGCAGACATAAACAATATCATTAATAAGATATAAGAATTTCAGTCATATTCTTTTCATGATGTGCGAGGTTTAGGTCATCAGACCAGTTTTTCTACTAAATCACATGATTTGGGATTGAGAGATGTTGGGTTGCAGACGAATGTAAGATATTGAACCGATATTGTAGGTGATGTATGTGAGTAGGTGATGGAAAATCGATTATATATTTCCTCAGAAGAAAATTCTAAACTAGTCAATTTTTCTGAGAGGAAGCGAATTGGGTCTTTAATACCCTTACATATGTTCATACTTGACATAAAACATTTTCACAAAACTTAAACAGTATATTTTCCTGAACCCACCATTAAGATTGAGGATTCAAAATAGGTCTTGTGCGATTCCTTTTATTGCCTTTGAATGGGAAGTAAAAAACAAGAGAAAGAATACAGGTAGAAAGAAGAGGACGGAAATCAGGAAGAGTTTTCAAACGCAACAGATTAATGATCGTTATATGTCACTGACATAGACCAAGGCTTGAATGAAAAAATATCCAAAACTCAACAAAACTCAACGAAAATCTCCGAATCTAACGAGGGAAGAATAGAAAACAATTCTATCTTTTCTAGTAAATTAATTTATTTGGGATTGAGAGATGTAAAAATGTATTTCACTTGAAAAGATGTATTATTTGCCCACCAAGAGTACTCTCCATACTGGGAAACTTTAATGAGGATATTCCTCTCTCAAGAAATAAATGAATATAATGTAGATTATCTTCCAGAAGTGACTATATCAAACTTTATTTGAACTATCTCCCATATTTTAATTGTAAAAATGCAATGGAAATATGCCACATAACATTTGTTGTTCATATTATTGTGTCAACAATAAATATGAAAGTCTAATTTAATTCTAAGATAGAATGATATGATTTTTAGATCTCATAAGCCTTGAACCATTCGTTTAGAAAATGTACCCCCGAATGGCCACATTTTTTAATTTCTAAATACCCGCAAATGTTTAGGAATATGTAATAAATCGATTTAATTCTCGAAAAAGCAAATTATTCCATCCAATTTATTCCTACGACTATAAATATATTCAACTATTCATCGCGGTGTAACTCTAATTTGTAACTAATCTGTACCGCCACACACGAAATAAGTATAAACAGAAAATGAGACTCAAAAATAGTGTTAATTATTTAGTGTGTAGAGATTCGATAATATCAAATCAAAGTTATTGTACGTAGACTATGCAGTTTATTTACTGTCTCATAAGTTCACGGTCGTTATTTCATGCGTGCTAGCTCAAGAACGAATGTCATTTCATCAAGTACGAAGTCCTCCGCCATTCTTCTCATCAAAATCTCAATGTTAAGAATACTTTAATTTTTGCGGTATGTGCAGATGTGCAGAATCATTATAGATCTCTGGGAGCAACTGCAGAGCAAAGAGACATACGTCCAGCAAGCATAGTGCGACACGAGGCAGCGGCGGACGACGACGAAGTCAGGTTCAACGACACGGTGGAGGCAGCCGCGAACAGAAAGAGCGGGGAGCGGGGGCGCTTATCTGCGAGTCGGACGTTCTGCCATCAGATTGGCGTGGCAGCAGCCGCCCCAAGGTCGCGAGAGCTCATCGCCCCCGCCGAGGCTAAACGCCCCCCAGCGGAGCACGACGCCCAAGCTTCCATCGTCTCCTCCACGCCTCCATTGCTGCCTCCAAAAATCCGTCGTCGCAGAGACACACACTCATTCCAGGAAAATCCTTGGGGTGCAGTGGTAGATCCTGGGATTTCGTTTTTGGGAGGGGTTGGAGGAATATACACGTTAAAAGAAAATATTTTAAATAATTTTAACACTTCATAATTTTAATATTTTTGTATGGACATTTTGGTCTTCCACACTTGCGAGAGGATCATGATCTCCCCCATGATCCCCTCTGAATCCGCTGTTAATCGTATTCACGAATGGGTATCAGACATCACCATACACCTCCGTCAAACTCTCATTCTCTTCAGGGAATCTTGAGTTTTATCGTCGATGCTTCACTTAGAGCACAACAATTTTAATACACAGAAATGAGAATCATTTCAGATGAGTTAATCAGAATATTTCTCCGCGTTTTCAGGTCACGTGGGAAAACTGACATTCCCCCAGTTTCAGCAAAATGTTATTTGAATGTGTGTGAGAAGAAAAAGTATCTAAGGATGAAAGAGCTTCATCACTACTAATGATATGAAGATCCTTTATCACAGTGACTCTGGTCTTCCACAGTGCGATATTTTCTGTCATTTTTTCAGAGCAAACAGAAAAGGATATTGTGACGTATTATACAAGTAACTAGTATGATGGTAAATCAATAAGTTTCCGAAAATACTGGCTATATGAGCAAAACTTCGCATCTTGGATAGAAAAAAAGAAAAATTTGAAATTTTTGGCGATTACGCTTCTCAGAATGGATCGATTTATTCAAGATTTATTCTGAAACGCGTAAAATAATAGATGAAAGAGTTGCTGTTGCAATTAAACGGGAAGAAGAAAAGACATTGCGTAAGGAAATAATTTGAGAGTGTGATAAAAATGATCGATTTATTCAAGATTTATTCTGAAACGCGTAAAATAATAGATGAAAGAGTTGCTGTCGCAATTAAACGGGAAGAAGAAAAGACATTGCGTAAGGAAATAATTTGAGAGTGTGATAAAAATGACAAGAATAGGCGGGTTTTTCATTATAATTTTGGGAATTTATAGGATTTTTTTTCTTTAAATTTTCACACTAAGGAAATGAAAGAATGAAAATAATTAATGTAATAACTTTGTTAGGGTTGTGATACCATGTAATAAAAATAAATAAATAATTATCCTGAGATACGTTAGATATCGCAGGCAAAAAATCATAATCATAATCTTTATCACAAAAATCGAGAAACCTCATTTAATTCGTAAAATTTAGTGAAAATATCGAAATATCAAAAAGTCATCTTTCGCACTCATTTATGCCTTCGATATTTCAATATCGAAACAAAGAATGAAACATTATTTCTTTGAGAACCTCTACTATATAAAAACAACTTAAATAACTTTATGTTTTTTTAATTGACAAACCTACTTTTATTGTTTCATCTAAGCATCAGGATATTTCGACGCCTTGTTTTGAGTCTTCATCGTATGTCAAATGTTTTATCATATAAAGTTACTACTAGTATCAATTTAAAATATTCATAACGATCATAAAAGCAACATTCTGCCCAAATTTCCATTTTCTACAATATATCGCTCTCTGCGTTGATAAATTAGATAGTCAGTCTGGACAACACATCAAAGTTTTCCCTTATTATATATCTTTAAAAAAGCAATATTCTGTCATAATTTGAAGGTTCAGTCTCAACTAGTAACTTCTCTACGTTGATGAATAAGCAAGTCAGTCAAAAAGTCAGTCAATCTTCACTCACTAAAGACAACGCCGCCAATGTTGTTAGAAATCTCTGTATTACGAATTGTACTAAATATCTCTCAAATTTTCCTTTCGAGTTGGGGTACAGCGACCTGCGATTATTATATACGTAGAAGATCAGTGGCGTCGATTAGGGGGGGGTGCAGCCNTTTTTAAGGAAAGACAAAAAAATTATTTTCACCGTCTAAATTGGGAGTTATAAAAAATTACACCATCCTTGATGTGGTAACCACCAGTGGTCTTTCCTTTGATTTACTTCATTATTTAAATCATACCTAGTCGAAATATGCAAAAAATGTCATCTTAATTAAAATTGTCAATATTTTTTTTGCACTCCCACTATCGATTCCCAATCGCCATTACTGTTGAAGATGACGTTATTCCTGATTTCTCCATAATCGTAGAGCAATGTCTAAAGACACGCGTTACCCAATTTTGTCTGCTAATATGATCTTACAAACTCTACTTATACTAGAATCTCATGGAAGAGCTACGAAAGAGGAGGAACTGTCTATATCGCTGAACAACAGGATGCATACATTCTTACATCCCATTTAACGCCGGCCAAAAACGCAACCATTCCTATTTTCCCCATGGTGAAGAAAAACAAATTAATTCATAATTGTGAAGCTAAATCAAAACACTCAGAACTATGGGATCATATAACTTTTTTTTTAAATAGACATAGCCCAAAAATGTTATAATTATTAGCCCAAAACAGTGGAAAATAGACTCACCCCGTATTCTGTGTCCCACATGTAAGTATATAAGTATTATTACAATCAACAACTGAGGAGGTATCACTGCCTCCATTTCACCTTCGAGCGACAGATGAGATTCCCATCTGTACTAACAACATCGATGCTGACCATTGCCTCGCGCGGTAAAATTTTATTTTACTATTTATATTACATAAATCTTTACAACACCTTTAACTTCCCTCTCAGAAGATGTCTTGCGTTTCATTGGCTGGCCAACGTCCCCTCCACCTCGATGCGCAATGGCACTCCTTGTCTTAATCCACTATGCACCAACACTGGACTTCAAATTCGGTAGTAAAAAGATGAAGACTAGATGAGCACAATGGCATGAAGCAAGCGATGTGAGTAGTATGTAATGCGAAAGTCAAGTTCAACGGTTCGCCGTTATCTGGATGAACGACACCGCCTTCTGATTGGCATGAAAACACGTCTCCAAGGACGCGCGCTCCTACATCGCCATCAACAAGAGTTTTTCGCGAATACTGAGATTCAAAGATAAATTAGACGGAGGGATTTGTGTGAAAAAGAAATGATGCCCATTAAACAGTATTTTGCCGGGGATTGGGGGCAATACGAGAACTCGTATATCTTCCACAAAAATTAACCCATTGTATAAGCTTGGAATATATTTGAAAAATATTTTTAAACTAGTATTAGCACGTGTACTATTTACCTTGGAGTTTGTTAATTCTGCATACGCATGCAAGAATTAAATTTTTTGTTGCTTATACTTAAAAAATAACTTAATAGTCCTTGTGAAAATGAGTGTTTATTTTAACCTTAAACTTTACAAAATCTTCAATATACAATACTTCAATAAGTTATATACACAAGTTTTGACAAGAAAATTTCCATTAACTACATTATATAATATCCAAAGAAGTAAAATATTAATATGTACACGATAAACCAAAGAGCATATTCACAAGAAGAATAGAGGTAATATTCGACGTTATACCTCAAAAACAACCAAAGTGAGAATAGATTAAGGAAATCTATTTGTAGGCTAGATAACACTGCTCGGATGCAATATCACACTTTTTGAAAAACATTAACGTAAGTATCATTTCACAAATTTCAGACTACACGCTGTTCTGTTGCTGATACATTTAAAGTCATTGTTGTTGCAAATGCATTGAAAAATTAAATTATTCAAAGGCAATGCTACAAAACCAGCAAATGCATCACAATCAAACCATACTGACATCAAATACAAAATGGAATTTATTTTTCCACAGACAGAGTTGAGATTAAGGTATGTTGTGGTATCAATAAATGATTTTTTTTTATTGCACTTACGTCATTATTTTTTCACAGGTGCAAAATATTCCAGTTTTGTAGTTTGCCATGCAACTTAGGGTGTTTGTCGAAGACTGCTCCAAGGATAAGAATTCCTCTTCACTATTTTTACCAATTCAAGTACCAAAATAAGATTTTTAAACATCATCAATATTATTTCCAATAGGGAACTATATACGTCTACAATAATCCAAATTTAAATATTGTAATTTGTTTATTAAATATCGTGATATTATATAACTTAATTTTTCTCAATATTCCTAGGAGCAAACTCCCCAGCGACATGGCTTAGTTTACGATCTCCACCTGGAGGAGTGCGACTGGCACATCCCCATGTTACCGACACAAATTTCGACGGAGGAGGGAAAAATTAGCATAAATAAAAGTATATATTTTCGAACTAAAGATATATTTATTTTATTTTACCATACAAAGTTTCAGTAAAATATACTAATTTCACTTCAACATAATTTTGAGCAAGGCGATAATACAGAATTATATTACACTTCCTGAAAAACACACACACACACACGCATACAGAAAGAAACGAACGTATCTTCTTCTTGCGAGTAAGTTAATCTTCTCATCGCTTACCTCCACCGAAATCAGTCGCATAATACCAAGAGTATGATAAAAATATAATTTTGGGAAGCACATTCTCCTGAAATGCAAAAACAATTTTGGGTAACTTCCGTAGTAATAAGCAGTGGCGGCGATCAGGGTGTGTGTGGCGGAGGCATCCCCTCCACTTTTTTAGAGAAGGATACAATTTTCAGTTCAACCGTCTAAAATTGTGAATTATAAAAAAAGTTATACCATCCTTGTTGCGGTAATCACAAATTGTCTTTTCCTTGTTTTATTTCATTATTTAAAACATACTTAGTGGAAATATGTAGACAATATCATGTAAATGAAAAATTGTCAATATTTTTTTGCCTCTTCACTTTTGATTCCCAATCACCGCCACTGATAATAAGCGCACAAAGGGCTCTAATGACCTAGACGTGACGAGCCCCAAAAGCCCCACAAAAAAAAATAAGCGCACAAAACTTGAATTCATAAGTATTACGCTCAGAAGTATTATAATTACCTTCCAAATGAGGAGAAACCATGAAATTAAGACAGAGTATCTTTCATCAGTTTAATCTCATCGCTCCATTTCCTTCAGCTTGTCCTTTCCGCCTCAAATTTGAACTACAGCCAATCACGTTGTAGAAAGATACCCAACATGAAAATGCCAGTGCAACCAATATTCCCAACATAATACCATAACTCGTACTATGGAAGTTATCAAGCACTTCTGCTGTGCAGTGAATAACATATTCAATTATTTTAGAAAATGTTTCACCATTTAATTCACCATTGCCACAACATTCATACATTTATAAACATTAAGTTACTGAATATGAACGATATTCACAATTGTATCAGCGGTATTTTCACAATATTTACGTTTCAGCAACAAGCAAACGCAGGTACATGGAAAACCTTACTCCTGACAACTTCAACACTACCAACATTCCAACGAAAGTGTTGTTCGTCCTCTATGTCGTGGTCGTGTAATTGAATGTCAAATTTCACGCTTCTGACAATCGGAAATAACACGGTAAAATCCTCGTATCATTTACTTCTATCGCTCTTGTGACTCGATTTGTGTTATTCATTGCCCTTTTCACGTACGAATATGGTATCAGTTGTAAATCTCTGCAATCCGCGAGTGACAACGATGTTAATTTATTTTTGTACTTATGCGAATTGGGTCATGATCACGTGATGTAACAAGTATTACGGTAGAATATATATATTGTACTAATGTAAACTGACATTTTTCGGTCAGACCGAATACACATGTATAGTTGATTATATCTGTATCAGAGTTACGAAAAAAATTGTAATATTGGTACAGGGATTTTTTTAGTTACAAGAGAAAAATTATATAATCATTAATTTTATCTCATTAAGAATTATTATATATTTCATTAATATTATTAAGAAAAGAAATTGTATTATACATTTAGTCTACCATTGCAGATACTTGAGCAGACCAATATGCAGTCCATTCACAATTGAATACTTCTCGATACATAAGTGTTACACAATATAGCTATGCAAATTTAGTACTGAATTTCTCTAACACAATGCCTCTCAAGATAAATAAAAATGTATGCACATTAAAGGGTTGTCAACAAATACATGATTATTTAAAGGATTACTCTTAATATTTCAAGGAGTTATGTAATGACATGGAGTAGACAACTGACATATGCCTACACGGAACTGGATTCCCTCCATCCACCACATCTTGACTATTCCCTGCTTGTAACTCAATAATAGTCCAAAGTGGATATACCTCACTTTTATCAATATCTCAACATCTCTACTAGCATCCACTTAAATTACAAAAAAAGAATTATTTCATATATTTTAGAGGAAGAGAAAGATTCTATCTTCAAACTCTAAACAATGTAGTTCTAACAATTATTGTTATTCCATTTACTCCTTTTCTCATATCTTCAAGGGGTCAGAGATGGAGTATGAGATGATGCCTCTTTTGATTTGGCTGGGAAATTTCAATGGCCCTTCCTGACACACCTCACCCAGGCAAGTGAGGGACATAAAGTGCAAGTGATGATGAGAGGCATCATCGTGAAATGAAAGACATGGAAAATGTGAGTTCCATGAGCAAATGTGTCGTGAACTCGGCTTCATCCATCACCGTGAACACTACTTAGACCAGAAAGAGTTTGAACTATCGTACCCAAGGTAGGAGGCAAGTACACTGGTACACAATGCCAAAGGACACTCAGAATTATTGTAGAATGTAGTTTGACATATTTTTATTCTTGTAGAATATATAGCATTATAAATAATAAAAATTTCTCTAACCAGTTAACTCTGTAATCTAATTACTACTTCAGTTTTTGGCAGTTCATAAAAAATAAGATGCAAATGTTCAGAAGTTCATGAAAATACATGTGGTTATCTTCATTTATGATACACTCATAATATTTTTCATGATTTAATGAATTAGTAAAACAGTTTTGGTGATGATGTGAGCATACTAAGAATAAAACAATAAAAAAATACTGTATAATTGAAAATGACATTGTAAGTATTGAAATTAGGAAAAGGAACGATAAATAAAATATAACTTACAAAGTGCATGGTTAGTGTGCACAGAATCAGAGTTTGATTCCAAGTGGGGCCAAACTTGTAGCTTTTCTCTTCAATGTAGTTTATATGGCTGTGGTAATAGAAGAGTATACCCTCCACAGCTTGCAACCACATTTGTTACTTAGCATTGCATAATTTGACCAGTTTTTCCCCAATATGTACCACAATAGTCTAATAAGTAAAATGGACTCAGAAGTACTTGTTAGTATGAACCTTAGTTGACTCAAACAAAAATGCAAAACAAATGACAACGATTGAAAGATATGAAACTTGACAATTTGAATGAATTATCAAAAATTAATTGTTAAAAAAAATCAGTAGATAAAAATTAAAACAAATATATCATATATTTATACATATTCTGAACCTGTGCTCTCTATATACAGTAAATATAGGACAAGGAATTTTTTTTATATTAACGGCAGAGTTAAAAAGAAATATATATGTTAAGAAATTAAATTTGAACACTGAATGTTTATTTCAGTATTCTTGTATATGTTAATAGCAATACCTCATATGTGTTAATCAGTCTAAAAGAAAAATTCATATATAATAAGAATATTTTAACCAAATTGCAATAATAATAATAATAATATTATTTTATTGAACCACATAGATCATTATGATGTATGGCGAGTCATAGTACTAACAACAATAACAATAATATTTACATATAAGAATAACAACAATATAATAATTTTGATACATTTAACTTAGACTAAGTGGAAGTTAACATAAAAATAGAATTAGTTTCTATTATTAGAGAACGTTAATATTTATTTAGGCTACAGTTATTAGACATCTATGGTAGGAATTCTATTAATTTACTTTTATTTTATTAATTTATGTCAAGGTCTATATTTATGCTAAAACAGTGTAATTTAATGTTGTTAGATCTTTTCCTGCATCGTGGGTCACCTTCTGCACCTTTGTTCCAATTATTACCTGCAACAGATTGTATGTCATACATTAGTTATTGTTATTGAGGAATTCTTGTAGAGTTTCGATTGTAAGAATTGTTTGAGTTTTGTTTTGAATGGGTTCAGTGTATTGATGTTTTTAAGGTTTAGTGATAACGCATTATATAGCTGTATACCTGCATTATGAGTGCTTTTCGGCTAAGAGTGGATGTTATTAGTGGTTGATGAATACTTCTGGAGTGTCTAATGTTGTGAACATGAACAGTGGAATTAAATCTGTAGAGTGGTCCTTTGTCTAGTAGAACCTTTTTTACAAAGTTCAAAGTTCAAAAAT
Organism: Laupala kohalensis; assembly: GCA_002313205.1. Classification (NCBI taxonomy): domain Eukaryota; kingdom Metazoa; phylum Arthropoda; class Insecta; order Orthoptera; family Trigonidiidae; genus Laupala; species Laupala kohalensis. The sequence goes on along the minus strand of NNCF01131415.1, from coordinate 216,237 downwards.
GTACATGCATGGCAGTGGAAGTATTTTCAACTTTTCAAATAATGGTTTACATGAAGAAAGTTTATTAGTGTTGGTAATTGTTCGTATTATCCTCTTCTGTAAACTAAAAGTTTGTTTTGTTTATGGTGCTTGTCCCCAAAATATTATACCATATTTTAGAATGGAATGGACATTTGTGTAGTATACTGTTCAAAGGGTATCTGTTGTGCAATTTGCTGGTAGAACTCTGATGGCATAGTATTGTGCTGAGTTTCATATTCAGTATTTCTAGGTGACAGTTCCATTTCATGTTATCTTGTATAGTAAATCCCAGAAACTGTGTTGTTTGTATAAAGATGAGGTTGTTACCATTGAATTCGATGTTAAGTGTGGGCTGTTTAGATGAATGAGGATTATGGAAGGAAACTATGCAAGTTTTGTCAGTGTTTATTATGAGTTTATTTTGTTGGAACCATTGAATTAGGGTGGTGATAGTGGATTTGGTAGTGTTAAGTAAGTTTTCAGCAGTTTTGGTACAGAATAAGATGTTTGTGTCATCAGCAAAAAGTACAATTTTGTTGTTTTTGATGATGGATGGGATGTCATTAATATATAGAAGAAAGAGTATGGGTCCCAGGGTGGAGCCCTGTGGAATTCCATGAGTGACATGCATGGGCTGAGACCGGTGATGTTTTTTTTGATTTTCATGTTGGTAAGATACTTGTGCAATTTACTGTCTTTTAGATTAATATGATTTTAGCCAGTTTAATAAGCTTCACCATGGCAAAATGCAAGTAGCCCGCTCCCGGTGTCGGATTTTAGAATAAGCCAAATTGAAGAATATTGGATTGAAAAGTGCCTATTGTAATATGATTGTTATAAAGAAAAAATGAAGAATTACTAGAAAAACATACACATATTCATAGAAAATACATAAAATCAAAATATCTTACTGAGGATGTATCAACTTATTTCACATCAGTCAGCAAAGGACCAATATGATTCACAGGTTGTCATTCAAAATGATCCTTTCCATTGTATTTTCATACATTCATTATTCTTCCAGATCGACTCACCTTACACCAACCAATACATTCTCAAACCCCAAGGTATAAGCTAGTTCTCAATTGGATATTTACACAAAATTACCTCAAACTTGGCATTTTCCCATTATTCTGGAAAATAAGGTACACTGAGCACAGTACACATTCTCTTAAAGTAATCAAGAATCAAGTTAATACATCTTTAATGACTCTTAAAATTATCCTTCATTTATCCCTAAAACCAAAATTTTTTATTAACATATCTTTTAAATCATTTATTAAATAAATAAATAATAAATTTACAGTCAAAAAAGCAGGTCCAGACTGGTATAAATGGAGAGCAATATATATTATTTCTAAGTTATATTTTGAATTCTTGATGTACATGTTTAAAAAGATGAGATTCTCTATTCGTGATGTTCATAAAATGTGTATTGTTCACTTTAATCTCATGATCTTATATATGCAAAAATGCTTTAAAGGTATTCGTTATATATAATGATTGAGGATAAAATTTAGTGTTTCATTAATATAGTTAAAATATCATAAAGAAGTACTACATATTTTTTACAAACCCATTCATCAGATCAAGATTCTCAGGATTATTTTAATAATGAATAATTGTAATAGTAGTTGCCCATCTTGTATTACACACTTAAAGTCTGCTATGATCAAAGATGTTTGATTACTTTGTCACCATGTAATACATACCTTTAATCAATAAAAAGTAACCAAAAATTCCAACATCATTGTGGAATTATAATTTTATTATTTTTAGTAATGTCACTAGTCAGATTTTCCTCAAAAGTAGGAATTTTGTTTTTAATCCAGTGTCTAGTCTTCATTGGTATCCATAAGACTCACTATGGTAAAATCTGATTTCTTCCTTGAAGACTAGGGATCTATGTATGAAATCCAGGTACGTGTTTCAATAGTATGATTACTGCACAAGTTGAAGGTAACCACTTAAGTGTGTTTTGAAGAATCTTAGTAATTCTTTCCTACAAATAACTTTGGTATTAAGAGACAACAAACACTTCATTTAGAAAACTAAGAATTTTTCTTTGTCCCACCTTAGTCATCTTAACATCCATTTTCTAAAATAAACAAATTTAGAAAAAATAAAAAAAATTGAACAATACTTATTATTATAAGCTAATTCATATTTTCTAAAGAGTAAAATTTAAGGAGAAAACATATCATACTACTGATTTAAATTATTGAAAATTAGTGCCATTTAAAATCCCATACATTGTTGTGATTATTAGTAAATTGGTCCTCCACTTGGTCACATCCAGTTCTTAACTACTCTTTTGGTAATAGATTGATTTAAATAATGGTTCATTTGTGAGAATAGTTTACACCTTGCTTAGGAGTGACATAACTTTGTTTCTCCACATGGCCATGTATACAGTACTTCAAATATCTTTTTTTGATAAGTGACACTTATGAATGTGCCTCTTCTCATCAAATTAATTCCTCCTGAATAGATACATTCAGGAGGAAAAAATCCACTGACTTGATGATAGTAATTAACTCAAACAGTAAGAATTGAATTTTTTGGATACCTGTCACAATACTACAATATACCAATGTAAAACCCATTTGACAGATGTTAGTGCACCAGAAGGCCCTTACCATTAGGATGTCCTGGGTTCGAATCCATGCAGGGCTAGAAAAATTTGTAGTGTTTCACTTCTATGTCTGTTCATGTAGCTGTGATAATTGAAAAGTATATCCTCTGCGGCTTACCATCATAGTACTAATACTCTGATATGGCAATCTAGATTCCATCTACATGCTGTTTCCCAGAAAATGTTTCACGACGTGCCTGGTGAGTAAATCCTTGTGGATGAGGGCCTTACTAGCACTCAACATCATAGTCCAAAGTTGACCGAAACAAGAAGCATACATTCATATCAATATAAATAGAGTAACTGTTATTTAGATTTGAAGTATACCACCTAAAGTAAAGTAGGTAATTTGCTTACTGTTAATAGTCAACTTTTTCACAACAGTTTTGATCTTAATCAGACTTATAATAAACTATATTCTAACAAATACAATGAATAAAATTCTCATTTTTAAACAATCTAAATAATATTTTATTGAAATTATAAAAATAAAAAAATCCTTTTTAAATTGATAACCCCTTACTAAGCCAAGAGGCAAAAGGGAGGTCTGTTGTATATTCCAAGCATGCAAGTTTTTTGGTGATGAGATCAATAATAATAATAATAATAAATTTGTCAAAAAACAGTACAAACTGCATATGACCACGTGGAGGACAATAAACTAATTTACACTCTGGAAGCAAGCAAGGGACCATCCCATCAATTCCGATCAAGGGCCCTAAGACAGAGGCAGATTCAAAAAAATTTAGCATAAGTTCCTAGATAAGATAAAAAGTTAGCTGAGAGTTATAATACTAATAGAATGTCAATATGTTTGTAAATTTACAATCACTTAGTTTAAGGTCAAGGAACAATGAGAAGATAATGGGAAACTACAGTACACTGCCTCTGACATGACATACTGTTCCTCACTGTGCCACATATGCTTCCCTGGCATTCCGCACAGGAGTATTGTTAGAGAATAATTATGTACAGAATCAACGTAACTTGGGTAGACTGAATTTCACAATTCCAAAGGTAATTAAAATTTTCAAGGACGTTTCCATACCAAAATTCCTTTCAATCAAATCAAGTAATTTAAAAATAAGGTAAAATAAAGATAAGGTTACCTTTAATTTCATTTAATTATGAAATTATTCACCAAATGAGATAATTATATTCTAAAACTAAGTTATGCAAAACTATATTTTAAGTAAAACAATGAGATTCCATGCAGTATGTAGTTTAAAATAATTTATCGTTCTCTGGCACAAAAAGTTTGTTCTTTTTCACACTTTTTGCTTATGTCAGTCATAGTTAAGGTTTGCTACTTAATCATTAATTAAAATAAAATCAAGAGTGTTAGGCAGAGTTTAATTGCTAAAAATGATTAAACCTGCTGGATCACATGTTACGTTAGTGGTAATGGTAGTACCTAGTACCAGAAGTAGAATTTGCCAAAGGATAAACAAAAACTGGTTAGAAAATTACATATAGTTTAATTGCTCTAATATTTTCCTCCAATAAACAAGACAGTACTTTCAAAAGTCAATATAATATTATGTGAAATGATTACATACATTCATATGTTTCTTAACAAATAACTTAAGACGGGAAATCACAGCAATTCCACGCACAGAGTACAACAAACAAAATTCCATTGTCCATCAAGCTAGATATTCTCCGTAACATAATGCTACTAGATTTAGGTACTTAATAGTTTATCTGTATTGATAAAAAACTTTCACTATACAAAGAGAATAATAGTTTGAATATCAGTGTGACGATTCAGATGAAAATACTGCATCTTTCATTTCTTTTCATTTTCAGGAGTATGTAGACCATACTTGCTCTTCATTTTATCAATTTCTTCTTTCTTCTTGTCAATATCCAATCTCTTAAATGCCTTATTTGACTGGAAAAAAAAGAGATTGTCATATTAACAAGCACAATTATTCAAGCAAAATTGTAAGCATGTTCTAAAACACTATGGCATGAACCATCAAAAACAAAATTATTACCTGATAATACAATACTACAAGATATCTGTTACAAACATTAAAACCAGACAAGTGATCACAAGCGTTTTTGGCATCAAATATGTCATCATAGATAACAAAAGCTGTCCCTCTTGTCTCAGGAGTGTTGCCACTAAACAAAAATAATGCACAAATGGGGTAAACAATACAAGAAAAATAAATGAGGAACAAGAACTAAAAATAAGAGGAAAGTGAACAATCATCATACTTACACACGAATTTGTCTAATTGCTCCATATTTTCCAAAAATGTCATACATTTCCTCGGCAGTTATTTTGTACGGAAGGTTCCGAATATACAAAATTCTATTAACCTCTGGAGGCAATCTCACCTGAATAACAAACAACCCACTATAACTTTTCTGATAGTTTTATTTTATTTCCAAGTATGTCAATTCATGTAGGTTACTTACATTCGTTCTTCTTTGCATCATAGCCATTTTCTCCATTGTGACTGATTTAAAATACACTGACAACAACAAAAAAACTCTCCTCGATTGATCCTAGACCAAAAGAGAATTTCAAGTCGCAATTAACGAAGTAAACACGATCCCTTCACAAAGTAATTCGCAAGAAGTTGATCGGAAGCTACGAAATATTATCGCAAGCAAGCTACAGCAAGCAATAACTTGCTTTGATAATCCTAACTTTCTCACTCGTAGTTACGAACGCTCAAGAATGCTTTTATAAAACCATATACAACAGAAATTTGTACGGAACCCGCGACAGCTAGATATACCACAAACAATCCACAAATGACAAAAGTGCGACCAAACCCTGACCAAACCACAGATCAACCAAACCGACCATACAAACCACTACCGACTGAAGTATCTATCGATAGTTCCTTGTCGATCCTCTGTTCTTCAATCTTCATGCCGTGCAAATTGTAATTAGGGGCAATTTGGTTGTGAGAAGTAGAGTTTTACAATTTTCTTGGGAGCCCTTCCAAAATACATTGATGAGAATATCATTACGAGCAAGAAGGAAAAATTGTTTATTTACCACATTTGGTGTTTAACTTAATCAAGTGCACAAAATCAGTGCTTCTCAGACATAAATGGGAGTTACTATACATCGGTTCTGAAAAGCAAATCCCTCTTATCAATATGTTCATATCACTTCCTCCAGCAGGTCCATATATAGTATCTAAGTTAACAAAAGAATGAGCTAACAGGATAACCAATACATCAAAGAATACATAACCTTACAAATGCGCCAGAGTCCTCTGCGAAATACGCGTTTCTCGTTTCCTGCTGCACCAGTGGCGTAGAGAAGATCTCTACTGTATTCTCTACGATTTATGGTGCATTAAAAGTATTTTGGTGTATTTAGATTTTCTGGTGCGTATACTTTTACACCATTAACTTATAAATAACGTACTGTATTGTTGCACTACTCAAGTTTCGTCGCAGTAAATATAATTATTCCAATATTTTACCATTTATTTTCGTGATTCTTTTTGTTGTTATTCATTACAATCTAACATGATATTGCCTTAGTTATTGTCGAATTAATTTATCTGCAGTTGTCGTCCTAAATTCTTATTTCTGTCATTATAGTTGTCGGTTTGTTTATTTACTTATTTAAACCCTGTCCTATTGTTGCACCAAAGTTTTCATCGTCATAATTTCATAGAATTATTACATCATTTTACAATTCGTTTATCTTGATTCTTTCGTATTAATTTACATTTTAACACAATGTAGAGTAGTTATTGTCGAATTAATTAATCTCCTGTTGTCGTCCTAAATAATTATTTCAATCAATTTTGTCGTCGCTTTGTTTGTATATTTAATTTATTTAATATCTCATTTGTAACTTCCGTAGTAATAAATATATTATTATACAAATATCCTTCATTCAGTGTTAGTTATTAGTTTTCGCGTATTCTCATTTGCTTTTGTTGTTAACTTGCTAACTAACTCTCAACAATGGACTCTATCGCATTCAACTCATTCAAAGCTGATCTTCAGAAGGCGTAAATGACTTGGTACATTATATTGACATACGCATCAGTGCGCTGGAAGAGGTCAATAAGAAAACGATCGGCGGTTGGACTACAGACTCACCGTCTTTCCAANACCAACGACGCATGCACCACCCCAACTCTTCACTCAGAATAGGTTTAGTGCGTTAGATGACATGTCCCTGTTTCCTCCCTTACCTACTCGTTTCATCCCCTCCCGTCCAATACCCAAACTTGTTCACAAACCTTGTACTGGTAAGCACAGCCGCCCAAAATAGTGCTACCCAGAGATGAAACCTACACTTTCACGCAGAAATCAAACGTGCTCATATTAGCTGATCCGCACGGTCGTCAGATGTCCACCGTTTCGCGTGGATTACTTCCTAGCCAGTTCTCAGTCTCCGGTTTCATTAAGCCAAACGCTCGTTTGGCTGAAGTTATTCGAGAACTGGACACCTACACTAAAAAACTCACAGAGCGGGACACAGTAATCATCATAGGTGGGCAGAATGATATTAACTTGGGTAGTCATTTCAACGCGTCTGAACATCTACAAAAACTAAAAATAACCTCTCAGCACACAAACATAGTACTCTCTAGCGTGCCTCTACGCTTCAACGTTCCACAAATAAATCACGAAATTAACCTGGCAAACATCTCCCTAAAACATCACCTGGCAGACACAAAAATCATATGTTTGATTTGCAACCACACCTGACTGCCAAGGACTTTACCCAGCACGGTTTATATATGAGTCTGGGAAACATCACTTCGGTTCTCTCCTAGTTTCACATCTCACCTCACATCATCCACCCGCCCCTTTACCCACCCCTACACCTCCTCCTCCACTTCCCTCTGCTCCTACCTCATCACCATCTCCTCCTATCTCCACGCCCATTTCTACTCCTGTCCCCGTTCTTTTACCTACTGCAACCTCCTCTCCCACATCTCAAGCCGCCCCCATACACAGTTAAAACTTGCGCTCAGGAGTACGATGTGGTACTTGAAGATGACAATCGCGTTCGGGTGCAGTGTGCGGGCTTGGTCCGGGACTAGAAGCTGTACCAAATTCAAATACCTCTCCACAATCTAACGTCCATTCCATTTCTCGTGAATCACAAACTCTTTGCGAAAATAAAATTATTATATTTCATCATAATGTCCAATCCCTTTCAAACAAATTGACAGACATGGAAATTTTGGTACACTAAAGTCGATTCGATTTGCTATGCCTCACAGAGCATTGGCTTTCAACTAAGAACATCAACGATACTGCTATTTCTAATTATTATTTAGCAAGTTCTTACTGTCGGTAAAATTTTAAAGGCAAAAATCCCCACGGAGGTACGTGTATCTACGTTCGTAATGATATTTTATCTTCTCCACTGCCAGGCTACGAGAACTTCTGCGTAGATAGTGTGTTCTAATTTTCTGCAGTTAATCTGACCGACAACGGTATTGTTGTTTTGTGTATTTATAAACCTTCTCAGTCACATCTTGACATATTTTTTCGGAAAATCGAAATTGTTTTAACACATCACATATAAATGTACTAAATCTATCGTTATATGTGGTGATTTCAACAATGATTTCCTGAGTACATCCGGCTCTGCACATTCACCAATTAATCGATTCAAGAATTTTATCGACTCATTCGATCTTATTACTACGATAAACGTCCCCACTCGACATGAGCGTCATATTGGGGGATTTCAATGCCCAGGGTGGCAAGGAAAGGTATGTGCTACCAGCATGTGGACCGTATACCATACACGAAAATACTAACAATAACGGAAGAAGGTTAGTGGATCTAGCCAATGGTAAAAACCTTGCGGTCTCAGATACATGGTATCCACACAAAAGATGTCACAAGGGTACTTGGAGATCACCTGACGGCCGATATTTGAATCAGATAGATCATGTAGTGGTAGACAGGAGGCACTGTAAGAATATAAATGATGTAAGAAGTATGAGGGGAGCAAAGATAGAAACGGACCATTTTCTAGTAAGGGCCAAAGTTAATTTGAAAGTTAGTAAGACACCAAAAATAAAGAAAAGTGAAATGGGGAAATGGGATGTTAAAAAATTAGAAAATAAGGAATACAAGGAGAAATATTGTAAAGAGCTAGAAAATGCACTCCTGAAAATCAATGAGAATGATTCAAATGTAGAAAAGGTGTGGAAAAATGTAAGAGGAAGCATAGTAGAGATATCGGGGAAGGTGCTAGGGAAGGAGGGAAGACCGAAAAGAAATGAGTGGTTTGATGAAGAATGTGGAAAGGCTCTCCATGAAAGGAATATGGCGTGTGAAAAGCACAGGAGAAGCGACAAGACAAAACGAACAAACATAAAGAAAAAAGAAAGAAGTGTAACTAGCTGTATAGGAAGAAAAAGAGACAAATGTGGGATAGTAAGATGGAAAATATTAAGGAAAAGTACAATTGCGGAGAAGCTAGAGAATGGTACAGGGAAGTCAAATACATCAAGAATGGATTCAAACCTAGAGCAGTAATCATTAGAGCGCATAATGGAACAATTCTAACGGAGGGAAACAAAATTTCGAGTAGATGGGCAGAGTACTACGCGAATCATTTTCAGTACAAAGAGGATGGAAGTATGAGGGGATATGAGAAACATGGGGAATACCAAACAGCGGAACCAGACGTAGCTCCACCATCGGTACAAGAAATTAAAAAAGCTGTAGCAAGCTTGAATAGTGGTAAAGCGCCAGGATGCGATGGAATTCAGAGTGAATTATATAAATGTGGTGGGGATGCGATGATGAAAATTATGCACCAACTGATTACGAAAGTTTGGGAAATGGAAGTAATACCGAGGGAATGGAAATGTGGAATTATTAATCCAATACACAAAAAAGGGGATGAAACGTTGTGTGACAATTATAGAGCCATCACCTTACTCTGCACAGGTTACAAAGTGTTGTCTAAAACAGTGTGTTATAGACTCAAACCATATGTAGATGAGCTGATTGGAGAATATCAGTGTGGATTTCGGTCGGATAGATAAACAATAGACCAGATATGTATTATGAGACAGACATTGGACAAATGTTGGGAAAGAAATATTACTACACACCATCTATTTCTCGATTTTACGTCCGCCTACGACTGTATTTGGAGAGAAGAAATGTGGGATCAGATGCATGAGATGGGAATACCTAAAAAGTTGGTAGGGATGTGCAAGCTAATGAATGAAGAGAACCAAGCCAAAGTTAAAACAGGTGTAAATATATCGGAAGAAATAAGCCTTGAAACAGGATTTAGACAAGGAGATAGTGTAGACCCGATGTTGTTTAATGTAGCATTGGAAATAGCGTTTCGTAAGGCTGGAATATACTACCGTGGAAACATTCTGTATAGAACACACCAAATACTAGCGTATGCGGATGATATAGTGATATCAGGGAGGAGAGTGGAGGATGTGAAGGAGAAATTCATCCAGTTGGAAGAATATACCTCTAGGCTTGGTCTGAAGGTAAATGAAGCAAAAACAAAATTTATGACAGTCTCCAGAAGGAAAAATATCAAAGATACAAAAATTATCATTGGTAAACATAAATTTAATGTAGTACAAGAATTTATTTATCCGGGAACATTGCTTACAGCTAGAAATGAAATAAATATGGAGATAGACAGAAGAATTACAAATGCTAATAAAGCATATTTTGCTCTACTTCCATTAATTAAAAACCATATCGTGCCACGCCAAACCAAAATTAGGATATACAAAACACTAATAAGACCGGTGATTATGTACGGTGCTGAGACATGGACATTAACAAAAGGAGTATGTGAAAGATTGAAAATCTTTGAAAGGAAAATTCTCAGGAGAATCTATGGAGGGGTTAAGGAGAATAGTCAGTGGAGAGTACGGTATAATAACGAAATAGCGCAGTTGTACCAAGATACTGACGTTGTCACGTACATAAGAGTAAGTAGATTAGAAAGGATGGGTCATGTTAATAGGATGGATGAGAGCAGAACTGTAAAGAAGGTGATAAATGGCCAACTGGATGGAGTGAGGACAAGAGGAAGACCAAGAAGTAGATGGTGGGATTGTGTGGAGAAAGATTTGAAGAAAGCCAGGATTATTAACTGGAAGTTGGCGTCAAAAGACAGGGAAAAATGGAGGAGGCTTGTCGAGGAGGCGAAGGTCCATTTGGGACTGTAGAGCCAACTGAAGAAGAAGACATATAAATGTACTAAATCTATCGTTATATGTGGTGATTTCAACAATGATTTCCTGAGTACATCCGGCTCTGCACATTCACCAATTAATCGATTCAAGAATCTTATCGACTCCTTCAACCTTATTACTACTATAAACGACCCCACTCGCCTCTCCGGTTCATCTCAAACATTACTAGATCAAATTATGGTCAACAATGGAATCTCGTATCTCTCTGAAGTGTTTATCTTCGGATACATCGATCACCTTGCTCAGGTATTGACTATTAATAATAAACTAAAACAACTTAAAATCCTTTACAAATTTACAAGAATGTTTAATGACATAAATAAATCCATATTTGTAAATTTTTTCCGTGAAGAAACATGGAAAGATGTTTACAATTGCCAGAACACCGACGACAAATTCAATGTACTTATCTCAATATTCCTAAAATATTTCAACTCTAGCTTTCCCATAAAACGTAAGTTAATGAACACAAAGAAATACAATAGATGGATCATCCAAGGTATAAGAATTTCTTCAAAAAACAAACGCCGTTTATATTATCTTTCAACACTATAACCAACCACCCGAATTCCGTAATTATTTTCGTAAATATAAGACTATTCTTCGAAAAGTAGTCTATGCAGCTAAAGTTATGGAAAACGACAGGCATATGCTAAAATCGAACAACCGGATGAAAGACATGTGCAACATTGTTAACAATTACATGTCAACTTCTGAAAATCGCGAAGAAAATGTTTCTTTTCTAAACGATGGCAAAATCGTATCAAATCCTCAGGACATCGCAAGTTTGTTTACTTTTCAGAAGTTGGTGNGCAAGTTTGTTTAATTCTCACTTCTCAGAAGTTGGTAAAATAACGAACTCAATATATCCAAATCAATGTCCTCCAATTATATCCACCCACATACCCAATTCTATGTTCACTTCCGAAACTAACGCCAGTGAAGCCATGGGAATCATCAGCTCCTTAAAAAACTAATTTTCAACAGGCATAGATGATATACCTGAGTTTGTTAAATTTTCATCCCACGCAATATTAAATCCACTCATAAATATTTTTAATAGCTCTTTATCGGAAGGGGTGTTTGCCAACATATTTAAGAGAGCTAAAGTGAAACCTTTACACAAAAAAGGAAACAAACTTTACATTGGAAATTATCGACCAATATCTCTACTACCCACTTTCTTAAAAATCCTAGAAAAATTATTCTATAAGCGTCATCTAGAATTATTATCAAAAAATAACATTCTCTCTGACGATCAACACGGTTTTAGGAAATCCTTTTCCACTACAAGCGCCATATTTTCCTTCTTAAACGATGTTACCACATCTCTAGACAGTGGAGAAAATCCTCAGGGTGTTTTTCTTGACTTATCCAAAGCATTCGATGTCATCGATCACGGAATTCTCCTTTCCAAATTGCATTCTTTAGGCATTCGTGGACTTCCACATCAATGGCTAACTTCTTATTTAAAAGATAGATATCAACAGGTAGAAATATCCTATACTAAAAAAAAACTTCAGCGATGTCTTTCAGAAACAAAGCCACTTACTTGCGGAGTACCCCAAAATTCAATTCTCGGCCCTATACTCTTTTTATTGTATGTGAACGACATGTCATCATCCACATCAGATAGCAAAATGGTTCTTTTTGTTGATGACACTAATTTACTATGTAAACTGGCCTACGTTCCCGTTGCGTATATTTTGCAAACGTTTACTCCAATTTACCTTCTGGGACAATTCTGATCAGAGTATTCAAACTTTCAGAATTGAGAAGAGGATAGTTCGGATAATTTGTAAATCTTACCCCCGAAACTCTTGTAAACCTTTATTCAAGGAATTAAATATCTTGACACTTCCCTTTATTTATATTCATGATACGGTCGTGTTTGTTAAGACCGAATTACTGAAGTGCCACCCTTTCTTTATACGAAACAGTCTCGTTCACGAACACAATATACACAATAGTAGTAGTATTCANAATAATATTCATCGCCCTAGAGTGTCAACCACTCTTTGCCAAAAAGGACCGCATCATTCGGGAATCGTTCTATATAATTCCCTGCCCAAGAATATAAAAGACATTATGAAATTGAATATCTTCAAATCCGCGGTTAAAAACTACCTCCTGCACTAGTGCTTCTACACTGTAAAAAAAATTATTGATTTTAATAAAAGTTAAATTCGTCCTGTACTTTATCACGCCATTGCTGTAGTACTTTTTAAATAACTTCTAACAATTTCAAAAACTATTTTCTTGCATGATTGTGTTGTCTTATGACTCATATTAATTTAGTTTTATGTGTACTCAACTTTGGCACGGTTGTGTACGTAAATTCAGTAGCCCTATCCTGGCCCGGGTTTTGCTCCGTTTTTCCTTCGGGTAGAGGCGGATTTATTATACAGGTTCTCTGGGCTTTGTTTAGGGGCGAGTTTATTGTAACAATAAATCGTGAATTTAGTGTTTTTTCAACTCTTATGATTTTTAAACACTATACTCAGAATAATCTATAGTTCGATAATAACTTGTACATGTAATTTTTTGCGTAAAATTACAAACATATTGACATTCTATTAGTATTATAACTCGCAGCTAACTTTTTATCTTATCTAGGAACTTATGCTGAATTTTTTTGAATCCGCCTCTACCTTAGGGCCCTTGATCGGCTTTGCTTGCTTCCGGAGAGTAAATTAGTTTATTGTCCTCCACGTGGTCATACGCAGTTTGTACGGCTTTTTTGACAATAAATATATTTATTTTTATTTATCTACGATGGAGAATAGGATTCACTTCTATACGGTTAGAATTCTTTATAATGTCCTTGTACTTCCTGATGAGGTAGAGAAGCATGGACTTCGCTTCATCTTTTTGGTTCCGCTGAAACACACAGACTAGTGCAGAATGGACTCTTATACACACACACACATATATATATATATATATATATATATATATATATATATATATATATATATATATATATATATTGTTATGAAATATTAATNAGATGTGTATAAGAGACAGGTCAGAGGGTGTGGGTGGCGGTATATTTGTAAAGGCCAGTAGTTTTCAGAAGAGAACTGAATAACACTATAAAGCTTATGTCTAAAGACAGACGGGTATCCGCAGTAGTCAGCGCGGCACCCGGCACCACAAAGATAATTGGGAACGTGGGCAAAATTAAATAGAGTCGGCATCTTAAACACTTAGCAAAGGCGTGAGAACAAGAGCGGTAATTTTTTTAAGAAAGGAGGCTGGCGTAGCAGCCCACACAAGGCGCAGAAACAGGCGTGACTTCAATAATGAAAAATAAACCCAAAATTAACCAAGGATCTTTTGAAACGTTTTGAAACAAGGGCGTGGGTGGAAAACGCTAAGGTTCTGAGGGTGCGGTTTCCAGAATATTTCGAGAAGGGACCCAAGGTCATAAAAATCTTCGAAGCAAAGGGGGATCAAAGAATCAGCTGCGCAGCACATGGTCCGGAGGCACGACGCAGTGCGCTGAACAAAAGCGGGCAGTTTTCAAAGCGCGAGAGTCTCTAGGGACACTCGTGGCAAGCTCAAACTCGCAAAACCCAGGGTTCTTTTGGACGGTTGGAGTAAATATACGAAACAATAAGAAAAGATGACGTGAGAATAAGTGACAGTTGGGCGCGAGGTAACCACATGGCTTTGGCCTAGCGTCAAGAGAATGTGGAAATCGTTGTTGGTTAACAGAGTAACGTGATTTGTCAAAATTAAAAGTACGTCACGACCCTTGGAGCTATCCCCTGCAGATGGTGTTGCAACGTACGGCTTAGAGTGTAACACCACCATGAGTTGATAGGGTATAATACAGTTAACTTCGTAAAGTGGAGAGTAGTATTGACCACCACTTTACTCTTTAATTATTATTCACTAATTATTCACCACCCTAATCAATGTTAATTGTTTTTATTCATTTTATTTATTATTACACACACACAACCGGCGCATAAGACTGATGGGTCTCTCTCTCTCTCTCCGACAGCTGACTTATCCTCACAAGTTGCGCAGTAATACCTTATCCCCTCCAAGCGGGTGTGCGAGCGAGAGGGCGACACCTCTCAGTATCTTTAGTTTCATGTTATCACGGACAATCTGCAGCACAAACGGTTGCCTCTGCCATAGCCTTCTTTGCTATATAAGGCTATGGCACAAGTTGCGGAAATAGTAAGCCCGTGACAGGCACGCTAATCGCACAAGTTGCGTAGTCTACTACAGACTTATAAGTAAAATAGGAGTAAATAAAAAGGTTCCACAGGCGGGTTTGAATTCGCGAACTTATCATTCTGCATCAGGCACGGCAATGCTGCTGCATTAGCCACGAGGGTGATCTGATGATGTAGAAGTTTTACATGCATACGAATGACAATCTGAATCGGGGTAATGTTATTTAACGTAAGATTTTAAATTCAAATGAAACTCTCTACATGGGATTCGAATCTGCCACGAATTTCTTAATAAAAAACTTAAGTTTGAAAATTTGATAAACAAACCCGTATGGAGTGACATAGAAACTCAAGTGGTATTTTACTTACTGAGCACTTCGCAGTGTAAACGTAATATTTGAATCCATCTATTAAAAACGTCTTACTTTAAAAGAAAATAGTACTCAAAAGATCCTACTCGGAAATAAGACTGTTGTACACTGACTTTTTTTTCCCCAAAATGCATACCAACCTAGATATAAGTGCCAGTGTATTCACACACCTTGTGTAATTAATAAACCCGCGGTGAGTTCTATATTTTCACAAGTTATGCGAATATCCACTTCGTTTATTGAAAGTATTATTGAAGCAAAGATACGCTAAGATACTCAATAATTCACGCTCCAGTAGAAACAAATCTGGTAAAAAAGTCATTCTTCTTTGTAAGAGTATGGCACTGGATATTTTAGCTTTTGAATAGTACTTCATGTTCAACTTTGCGGTATGTTTCTTGTGAATTAATCAGCTTCCATACGAGTATAACTACAAATCATATAAAATTGTTCCTGTTTTGAGCTTATTCCTCAAAATGTCAGTCAAAATAGTGACCCACAATTCCTCAAGAGTTCCGTTGTCGATTAAGTTTGGTCCTTTATTAGTCTTGTCGAAAAGGTGAAAGGTTAGGAGACTTTCATCCTCAAACTGTAAACACTTTACAAAAATATTTGAATACTTACTACCATATACTTGTATTGTAAATAGGAAGTACTTTTTATTTAAAATACGGTATAAATTACTAAAATTTTCATGTGTATTTTTGTTACATTAATTTTATTTTAATAAAATATTTATTTACTAGGAAACAATGGAATGCAGACCCTCTTCAAATAGACATTTCAGTCACGTAATGGCACCTCATTTACCACATCATTACAGTGTTCTAGTTTATTATTGAGAGGCTTAAAATAAAAATATGATAGTTTTGAGCATGGCGAGTTGGTCCAACTCTCTTGCATTTTCTGGACAAATGTGTCAAAACTTTTCTTAGGATGGCAGAACTGCCAAGTGGCATGTTTGCTAGGGAGAATCAGTGTAGTAAGAATTTACTTAGCGATGAAACGAGTCAATTTTAACACATTTGCCAATGACACGGTGAAATTATTTTTTTCTAAAATACTAGGAATTCCTTGCCAATACAGGGAACCTTAATTTGCAAATACTAGTATTACAACGAGCTTAATAGAAACAGAGAAGTGTGGACAGTTCTGAGTTGACAGGTTTTAGTGAAAATAAATATGAACTGCGAGGCAGGATTAGCGGCGCACTTAATGTATATCATAGTACATAACATCTATATTTTCGATTTATTAAAGTGAAATTTTCCCTCACACGTGCACTAGAGAACTCCCAAGCAGGTTTCATAGCTACCCCTTCCGCGATAAACGACTCTTTGTGTGATGAACATTTCACGAAAATCAAGTTAAAAAATCACTCTTCTATGTCAGGGAGGGCTAATTTCGTATGTACGAACTCAATTAAGTCCACTCAAAAAACCCAAGATGAAATTTCACAATAACTCATCTACGGAAATTACCCCTAATTCCAATAACCCCATCTTGTGGAGGAGGAACAGGAAGGTGAGCCGGAGACTGCTGTGGACCCTTGGAGGCACCATGGTGGAATTATCTTAAGGTGTCGCGTTGCACATCTGAGTGAGCGAAGAGTGACGACTAAACATCCGTCAGCCAAAACTGGCGATCAAGATAGCGCAGTAGTCCAGTAAATGAATGCTCAAAACGTTATAGAGGGTTTGGAAGAGGGTAGTTTGTTCATCGGGGATGACCACGTGGAGGACAATAAACTAATTTACTCTCCGGAAACAAGCAAGGGATCATTCCATCAATTCCAATCAAGGGCCCTAAGGCAGAGGTGGATTGAAAAATTTTAGCAAAAATTCCTAGATAAGATAAAAAGTTAGCTACATGTCATAATACTAATATAATATCAACATGTTCGTAATTTAACACAAAACATTTATTTCACATGAACGAATTATTATCGAACTATATATTATTCTGAGTACAGTATTTATAAATAATAAGAATTGAAATAACACTAAATTTACGATTTATTGTTTCAATAGACGTTCCCCTAGACGAAAACCTAGAGAACGGGTATAAGAAAACCGTCTCTACCCGAAGGAAGACCGGAGAAAAATCCCGGACCAGGATGGGGCTAGAGAATTAATGTACACAACCGTGCCAAAGTTGAGTACACAAAAAAACTAAATTAATAAGAACCATAAGGCGCAACACAATCAGGCAAGAAAATAGTATTTGAAATTGTTATAAGTTATTTTAAAAGAACCACAGCAATATCGTGATAACGTACTAAACGGATTTAACTTTTGTTAAAATAAGTAAATTGTTTTACATGGTAGAAGCACTGATGCAGGAGGTATATAAATACAACTTATACAAATCAAATACCTAGTTCTATTTGTGTCAATTATGGAACGGATTACCCTGAAGAGTCTACAATACTGTCAAATTCTTTAAGAACACAGCTACTAATTAAGTCACATACCGAATCTGCTACATTTTTATTAATAATTAAACTTTAATTTCTACTTATAAAAATAAGGTATCTATTCCTAGTTTCTAATATATATTTCGAAGAATCATTGCTGTAATTAAACATTTGATTACTTTATCCAGATTCATATAATTTTATTTATCTTATTGGGAAACATGATCGAATGGATAGCCCAAAATTGAGAAATAAAGATAGAAAGTAAAAAATTATTCCCAAAACTGTGTAATTAAAATATTACAATAAATTTCATAAAAGTACGATCATTTATTTACCGTTGTAGACTTGAATAACCAACAATTTGGTATGTTAACATCTAGAAATACGACTATGTACAAATAATTGATTGCTCATTGCAACTAACAGCGGGAACGGGAACTGTTAATATTTTCAAAACCAGAATAATATATATAAAAGGGTGGTGTCAAATTTTAATTTTAACCTTGTACGTAAATGTGTCTCTTTCTCGCATTGGTAAAGAAAATAAAATGCCCGCTCCCAATGCAGGAAGACAGCTGACTTCTCTTCGTTGCATTGTTGCCACATGTTGTACCACATGTTCTTTACTACTCCGTAGAAAAATGAACGAGAATCGTCTAGAGTAGTCTAGGTATTCTTAAAATCATATAACTTTGCTGAAATGTATGTAGTATGGCTGCCTAACACAAATTGCCAACTCATACGAATTTAAGTAATATCCGAATAAATATAGTAGTCACAAAAGCGACTATTTGCTGTAAAGAAATACAAGTTAATAATACAACAAACTAACAAACAAACAAAGACACAAAGTAATACTTCCCACACGTTCGATGCAGAAAGAACAGAATAGCGCCATGTGTCTTTGATGGCTGAAGTTGGTAATGGATTTAAGTTTTGAGAAGTTCTAATGTCCTGACAACATAACCGAGGTACAAATATCATTACTCTTATGGACGATGGTGAAATAAAAGCGTTGGCTACACTGGGAACAAGCGCTGTACCAACATCAAGCTCGTTAGACTGACAATAAATAAATAAATATATTGTCAAGAGAGCTGTTACACACTACCTATGACCACGTTAAGCACAAGAAAGTAATTTACTGCGACTAATATACAATAAACTAATTCTACACAGTACGTTTCCTTTCATGTTTTTTTCTTAAGTTAAATTTTTCCAAAGCAAAGTAACATGAATTCGAATTTAGATTCCATTACTACGCCGCGTCGTGGAAAAATCTCGACGCGGAATGAGAATCGTTCAGTTGTCTACCTGAATTCGATACTTCTCGACGGCCCACCGCAGATAAGACGAGTTAGAGAGACGACAACTGGAACAAATTCCACGGAGTGTAGAGATTATGAAACTTCGGTGGATCTTCTGAGCGCGCATCATTATCTTACAGGCACATACCGTGACAAAAATGGCCACCCTTTGTTTTTGTTTACGTTGGTTGCTCAGGCGAAAGCGATATTGATAAAACCGTTTTTCTAAACTTATATCATTATAAACCTTAATTTCATTATAAACCTAAAATGTATATTAGACACTAATTTTAAGTATATTAGTACGAATTAACTTGTGAATTATGTCGAAGCTATTCCAGTACGTAAATCACCAGTAAAGTGAAATCCCATACACAAAAATCAGTACACGAACGTTTATTTACTTTAATTTAACTTTAACTTAGACATATTTACTTTAATTTTAGTCATTGTACTCTATCATGCTAATTATGTCCCGTCTTATCCAATCGGTCGTGCTCTAACCTTTCACGACATTCATATCTCTTTGCAATGAGAACAAATTGGCAGTCACCTAACAGTTCCCGCTGTACTACATACTTAGAGTTAAATATAAACAGAGGCAACCATCTGTGCTGTAGATTGTCAGTGATAACATGAGACAGAAGATTCTGAGAGCTGTCGCCCTCTCGCTTGTACTCATTGTGAACGCACCGTGGCGCGATCATTTGTAAGAATTGTGACAATAACGAGTGAGCTAGCTATTATAGTAGCAGCTAGTGAGCATAGAGTTAAATATAAATTTATATGTTACGCACAAAACCTGTGTTCGGCCATTGGACGAAAAACTCTACTTGAGCGTTTTCAAAGTGCTCAATATTGGTTCTGGCAAAACAGAATCGTCCAAAACTAGTTTTGTCCTCTCAACAATAACGAAACTTCTTATACTCGATGCCAATTTTCCAATTCTTCTTCTTTTAGTATTTAGTGCGGATCAAATGTTATTTTCGTATAAGAGGCATAAGGGAAAATGGTAATTATGCGCTTTTGAGAGTTTTTATTTTCGGATTGGTATAAAAGTATTCATCCCGAGTATATTACAAGCTTTTATTTAACTTGCTCCGTTCGATGTATGTATATGTGTGTGTAGTTTGCATGACAATAGATTATGGTACCATTTTAGAAAAATCTACCCTAAGAGAGTGAAATGTATGTATGTATTTATGTTGTCCTTCCGTTTCCAAATTCGTAATTTTATTTTTCGGTCTCGTCCAAGTATCCAATCGATCTGTTATTTTATAGATATGTGTAGTTTGCATGACAATAGATTATTATGATACAATTCTACGAAAATCTACCCATAAGTGGGTTCAAATGGGGTTATGTATGTAAGCATCCATAACTCCACAATGCTTGGAGCAATTTGAACCACATTTGGTACACAGATGACTATCTGGCCACAAGCACGAGGGGATAAGACAACCTTGGCACTTCCAGGGACGGTGCGAGAAGGGGGTAACATGTAAAAATAATTGAAAAAAATATTTGATTGAAAACTATATTTTTCGATATCGTAGAGATGGATAAGGACAACACCAATAAGTTCACAATTGATCAACAGGGGAGATAATATGCAAAAGGGAGGGGGCAAGTTAAAATAATACTGTGGCAAGTTCAAATAATCAAAATAGATCAATATTGGTGTGGAATACATACTATTTGGTACCGCTGTATTCAAGAGTGGCACCCTCAATTCAACTTACGCCCACGGTCACCCTCCACGAGGGATATATAATTATACACGCGTTGAGTACGGGGTGAGAAAGAGATGAAATGTAACAATTATCGAATATGGCCGCTATTAGTTTTGAGATAGTAGTTTTAGGGGCATCTGAAACCAGTAGTGATATTTCCGATGACACCGAAGTCCACGATCACCCAGTAAGTACCTCTTGGGAATAGAATGCAATGTAAAATTTTAAATACTAAGAATTTTCTATCAGAAATTTTTAAGTTGTATTAGTATTTATCACCCTCGACCCTTTGGATTTTTAAATTAATATTTCATATTTTAAAAATATCTATGTTTATGCACCTTCTAAGCTCTTGCACTTATAATGAGTGACAAAAGAAGGATATTTTTTATAGTTTTACTGTTTTTCTTTTCCAATTTTTACTTTTCAGCTCAGTACTTTGTAAATAAATACTTGTTTTAGAAAAAGTTCTTTTACATTTATTTTAAAGAAAAATTTGATTGGATTGTATTTTACTGGATGTACCGAGTCAAAATGTTGCACTTTCGCACATGGGACTTCAGAGACCCACCTCCCTTATTCGACAAACTAATGGCGTGCAATATGGCAATCATTTTGTTTTATTTTGAAATAATTCTTATTTTAATTCTTTTATAATTATTACTACTGAATGAAAATTGGTCTGATTATTTATTTACATAGTTATGACTCACATTGATGCATTGAGTGTCCATCTTACGAACTCATTGGGTATGTCTGTATGTAAACATTGTAATTAGATTATCTGATAACGGAAATTTAGATTTTTTGATATTCCATTCTTTAATGGTCGCAAAGGGGTATAAATCTCAAATTTTCGTTGTTTGCCCTAACGGCATTGTAATTTTTCTCGCCGTATCTCGTGAACAAATTTGATATATCTCAATTTTTGTATGTAAAGATCGTGAAATCAAAGATCTATAAAAAATTTCTAGAATTTTCCATTCTATTTGAATTGTATTGTAGTCTCACTGTGGAAGGATTTTTCAAAATCTTAATTAAAAGAGGTAAATTAGAGGGAAATGTATTATTTTTTAATTTTTACGGTGTTCGGGTATGAATAAAGATATAATGATTTTTGCACGTCAACATTCTGTTTTGTCAATACTAAATTATAAAGAAGGGTAAACCATATCTTAACAAAAACATCCATGCATTTTTAAGTATCCATTGCAATTTTTAAGGGTTAAGTTATGGTAAAATGTTATAGTTAAAAATTGTGGAAGAAATTAATTTATATACTTATATTATTTTTTATATTAATATTCCATCTCATAAAAAGGTTAATTTTAAAATCATGGATATGTATGATTGAAATGTAAATTTTCCATCAATCCGAGTTTTAGAAACACCACAGTGGAATGAGACACTTTTGTCTCATGCGTGTAAATAACATATTAACCACAGTAAATACTCTAGAAATTTTATTCGCTTAAAGAACAGGAAACACCATTATTGTGAAAGTGCTCAATAGTAGTTCTGTCCTTCAAAACGCTCAAAACTACGTAAACGACTAAAACTAGTTTTGGTCGCATTTTTCGTCCAATGGCCGAATTCGGGTTTTGTGCGTAACATATGTAATTCTATGTTAGTGAGCCGGACAGTGGCGCGGTCTAGCCGCGGTTAATTGCACGAGTTGTGGCCATCGCGATTCACTACGTGGCAGTTAGCGAGTCAGCCATGTTAGTCAGGGAAGCTTCCCAATGACAAAGTCCGAAGAATAATAAAATAGTAGGGAGTAGTATCGTGCAAGATTAAGTGTAATGTTATTTAACGTACAATTTGAAAACAAAATGAAACCCTGTCATATGAAGGAGTGAATTCTGCCACGAATTTCAACATTATTGAAATAAACTTGGGTTAGAAAACTTGAGAAAGAAACCCGCATGGAGTGACATATAACCTGTAGTGGAATTTCAGTTACTTGAGAAATACGCAGCGTACATACTTTAATACTTGGAATCAATGTATTAAAAAGTCTTACATTAAAGAAAATGAAACTCAAAATATCCTACTCGGAAAGACGACCATTTTATATCGTATTTTTTATCCTTAAATACATGAGTCTTCCAAGCAGCCACGCAGTGCCACAACTCGTACATATAATCGCCCCCAGACAGAGCCACTGTGCGCTCACAAATGGCACAAGTTATGGAAATAGTGAGCCCGCGTACAGGCTCGCTAATCGCACACGTTGTGGAAATAGTAAGCACTTTTAGTGGGCTCGCTATTTCCACAACTTGTGCAAATATCGTCAGCCTTCAATAAATGTATCCTATTGAAGAGATATGTAGTGTGATATTCAAGCCAGTGTAGGGTAGGATTTAGATAAATTAACACGATATATTAAAGTAACACCATAATAGATTATGTACCTACTTTTCTCTACTCCCGTGTAAGTATCCAATCCCATTGAAAACTTTTGGGTATAGTACTGAGACATATTTCTAGATGTTAGAAGGTGCAATTTCTTTTTAAGCATACTAGAATTGGTGAGGTATTTGAACATAAGCAGTGTTGATGTTGAAATGGAGAAATAAACTATGATGAATGTTTTTGTTACACTTGTTTAAGATGAAGTGTTTCGTTTCTCATAATTCACAATGTTTTTGTAACTTAGTACCATCAAATGATGCAATATTAGGGAAAATTTCATTTTAGTAAAAACATTACAAGTTTTTATGAAATAATATAACCTGAGCATGGTTTCATGGGTTCAGGCAAATTTGATAGGGGTCCCAAAATATGAAAGGTAGTCACCTTGTGGAATACCAGTTAATTGTTTGAAATGTTCAGTAATACACAATCAGCAATTTCAAAAGCTATGTTACTGAACAACACAATGTGGTAGTTTTACCACAAAATTGCATTTCAATGAGAATGCTCGAATCACGAATGTAGGTCCAATGAATCACACCACTGTATCTAATTAATAATTTATAGACTGTTGCGCATATACAAGGAAAAGGCTGAGATATCCTCTTCTAATCCAGGATTGGTAAAATAAAACATTTCAAACGGGCATAGAGGTTGTAAATTTAAAGTTGCAGTTGAACATGAAACATTACTCAGAGGCGATTCACTAAAATGAGTACAACACCAATACTCCGAAATATATGTAAAACTTATTCCTTAAATTTTCTTTCACTTCTTATTTTCAAAAACAGTAACTTGTTCTTAAAATATATTTCAAAACAAATAACCATGACATTAGTTACAATGATATTTAAAACACTCATGCATCACATAATAAACATTATATTTTCAAATCAATTAATATGAATACATAATTCTTATTAAAATGAAGGATTTTTAAAAAACAGAATACTTATATATCATAAATAAAAAATTCATAGATAAAAACTTCAACTACTGATACTTCAACTCTAATCAACATATTTAGAGATATGTTTCCTTCATCATTATCTACATGGACTCTTGTCCTGGAAACAATTTAAACTTTCTGACAGCACTTTTCTCCAAAGCAAATTCAAAAATTAAATATAGAATGTTGAATGAACATTAATTCCCACACAACTAAATTTACTAAATTACTTTTTTTACACAAACTCTAATTGTTTTTCTGTGTTTTGGAATTCATTTTTCAGAAAGCAATTCATCAACTTCAACAAAGTATGGGAAATACTGAAACAGATTCTGGTGAACAGCAAGAATTTAGTCGAATTATTGTGAGCGTTTGCCAAATTAATTTATTTGAAGATAAACAGATTTGAAATAAAATGCTTGATATTACAATGAGTATGTTACATCACTATACTTATAATTCATCCACAGCTTTTAAAAAATATTTTTATAATTCATTGGAATCACATATTCATGTTCTTATAATACTCCTATGTGGTATTGCACCTTCCAAGGATTCACAATAATTTTTGGTCAAAAATATGATAGAATAAACCCACAACTTGAAGCCTAAAATATTTGAAATGTCATAAAACAACCTACCAAATTTGATTTCAGAATTAAATTAAAAGTTTATTTTAGGAAACACCAGAAAATGACTACTATTATTTGGCAAAAGGATCTTCATCTAAGGATCCAAAACTGTAAACAATATACAGCTTTTTATCAGGGACACTAATCCCTTATGAGGTAAGAACCTTTTCACGAGTTTAACTAGCATTCCAAGAGCCACAGGAACAGTCAATAAAATAGTCTACCACAATGAAATTAAATAGTTTTATACATATTACAAAACTTTCGAATATAATAATAAGGTTCATTCTATCAAGACAGTACAAAAAACTGCTATCACTAATATTTTGGTAAGATAACTAAAAACACTAATATTAAACTATGGTCATCTTCAATTAAAATACTATCAGTTGCATACCACAGTCACAAAAAGGTTATGAAAAGCACTTCACAATAAAAGATTAACTTATAAATGTTCACGAGTAGAAGAAATGATTAACAGAAAAAAATTAATACTCAGTCACTAACAGTCAATGTTCTTACAAATCAAATATTAGACAATTAAGAAGACACAGATTTACTTTTTCAGAGCAATAAAACATGGCAATTTTATCTCAATATCAATGAAAAAATAGGCATTACCAAAGGTAAATGGTGTTTCATACAGAAATGTAAAAATTAATGGGAGTAGAAAAGTACAAATTAGTTCTAGTTTAAACTTAAATTGTATGAAAATACTGCTTTCCTGAGATTCCTTCCTGTTCTGCACAAGTAAGTGTAACATTTCACCCACTTCATTATTGACTATAAACAGCTGTCTCTTCCATTTCATTACTTACAACTGGATATCACTGATCTAAAACGTTCAAAGTATATAAATCTATAATCTTAATATATTAAATGTCAGAGTACTTTTTTCTTCTCAAAGAAGTTATTATACACAAAATACTGGATTTTCAGTACAACAACCTATAATAAAGCTGTATATATCCAGAATCACACAAAGATACACCAAACAATGCAACATTCTTCTTCACCACCCCGGAGTTGTATTAGCCAAACGACGCATTCGCCTACAAAAGAAATTGTCATCAATATCTAGCAAAGGCTTCTTTTTTCAACAAACATGTTACTTGATTTTTAAAAAAATTAATAACATTATTGGAGTAAAAATATTAACAAACTACTTTGCTTTGTTATTACAATAAAGTCACTAATGTTCTGTGGTAAATGATCTAGCATTCTGGTAGATATAGTAATCTAGCATTACTCCTACTCTATTTATAAGACAAAGAGGATGCAAAATGTCTCAAAATAAGGCACAAAACTTGAAAAAGCATAATGCATGAATACACAAGTACCAAAGATGTGTCACATACCGAGTATTCCTATCTTGATCTCTGATTTTCTTCTCCATCTCTGCATCAGTCAGCGTTTCCAAAAATGGAGCCCATTGGTCAGCTTCTGATGGAGGTCGAAATGGCACTTCAACTGTTGGTAATGGCGCTTCACTGCATAAAAAATTTACAATGATGAAAAAAATGCTATATCAATTATCAATAAAAAAGTAAAAAAATATGCTATATCAATTATTTAACACATTTAAACTTCAAATTCAATTCTCTGTACAAATTTCTTTTTTATATTTTAATTGTCATAAAAATACACCCTGCATTTACTCTACAAATGCTATGAAAGGAAAAAGGTTCTTCAATTTACAGTTGCAATGAATACAAGTGAAATTGCACAAAAACGAAGAAAGACTGTTGGCAAAATTACATTTAATGCAATTGTTAATTTAATTTAATTGTCTATTTTAAAATAATCTAGCTAATATACCTACACAAAAATACAAGAGAAACCATCTTCAGTGTTTCCAAGTATTGCTTGTTAGTTACTGGGTTTTACTTCTACTTTTAACTGAGATTCGAATTTCTATTTTATACAGTAGTATGATTTTTATGATTCTGATAATTTGATTCTTGGTTCCTGTTCTGTGATTTTGGTACTTGCTACTAGTTCCAATAAAAGAAATAGCTTCCTCAGCAAACCACCCTTAGTATACTTTCAATTTTTTAAAATATTGTTTATCAAGTACATGTACCCAGGTTTTACACTACATTCTTGTTTTTCTAATATACTAGTACACTAAATATTGTTAATATGTATAAAAATAATTAAGTTTCTTGGCTGTTTTTATATTTTAAATAGGGGCACATTAATTTAAAATACAGAGACAATTTGACATTCAATATCACATTATTTAATATTTGTGTGTGTCCATTTTTCTTACATCTAAACAAATTTACAGAAATAAAGATATATGCTTAAATAAATGTAATGAAATAAAAGTATAAACAAGATGGGTTCCGTGTAAATTCAACCAGGACATCTCACCCACTATCTCATATTTTTATAAAATTTAGCTCATTTTATTCTCCTTACAGATAAAGATAACGACATACAATTTCAATTTTTTATTTCTTACCATATTCATTTTACATTGTCTCAACGTTTCAAAAATTCAGTGTTTTGAACAAGCAGAGATCACGAAATGCAACTTACTAATCTTTCGGGGGGAAAGCATAACTTTCATATTTTTCATCAAATTTGCGAGAATTTATAGGTATATAATTTAAAGTATAAGTACCTAAAAAGTACAAAATACCTCTAATTGTAAGTATGAACACTAGAAAATATTCATGTGAATCTTCTAATTTTTTTGTTTTTGTAAAAACTCGACTTGACATAAAATTGAATATCGCCTAAAGGATACAGTTCTTATACATTTTTTTATATTCTACAATATTAGGGATATCATATCAATATCATCATCATCTACATTTCTTTAATATTATTTCATTCCTTAGTTGTTGTTTTTTCTGGTAAATATTTGACTTTCAGTGAATTTTCTGTAGAGTAATTTAATATAATGTATTATTGTTAAAGGGTATTAAGGTATTATACCCATGTTGACTGAAGTTTCCAACTATTCACAAAACTTAGAAATATTCACCAAAGTATTCTTATTAATTAATAATTCATTCTTCTAATTTTTTTATATTGGATGAAGACAATTATTTTGTGATTTTAAAACTTGATAATTAATTTAGACTGTTGTTTGAATCTTTATTTGACAAGGATTGCATTGTCTTCAAGCTGCATGATGAGGCTGCCACTTCTGTTATAACAGTATTTTCCACAGTTTTTGGTGAATTATTCTTGTAAATGCCCCATAAGGTATGAAAATCTTATTGTGTTCCTATTCACATTTGCTACGTTTCAGTAGGTTTTCTTTCACTATGTAAAGTCAGTACTTTTGCCAGAATACCAAAAAAACATAAGCCCGTGAAGGTTCTCTGTATAAGCCCATAGTAATTTAAAGTCAAATAAATCAAAATTTTGCGCTGTAAGGGTATGAAAATTCATCGCTACTGAATAGGGAATGGTTCAATCTATCATTTGAAACATTTTGGGGGGTACTTAAGCCGCACACAATACCTTCTTTTTACTCTAAAATACAACAGTGATTGAGATAATGCTGTTGTGCTCACAACCATATAAATAAAATTAAAATACCTAAATAAAAAATAATATTTATTGCACTGCTTTGGGAATAAACATCCCAATGGCAGCCTGAAACCATCCACATATTTAAATGAAAATACAACACCAAAAAGAATAGAATTTAAAAAAATACAGAAAAAACATAAAAACATGAAAATGATTTCAAAATCCAATCATTATAAAGGTATTACTTTAATGTAGGCCATCCCTTATTTTATTTTAAAAATATAATATAAAAATATTTGTTTAATTTAAATACAATATAAAGATTAGTTTAATAAGTTTTTTAAATAGAACACTTTTTCCGGTGTTAATAATTTTACTCAGCTTAGTGTTGTCCAACTTGCGGCCCACAACACTTTTTAAAGTACTGCTAGTTATTGTACATTTGACATCAGACATTGGGGGGCACAACTTTGTGTTATAAATCTACACTGCCAGCACTGATATTTGACATGGCATGACAAGAGACATAAAATAGAAAATTGTGTTTGCAATACTTTGCAATATGAAAACATTTTATTATAAAACTTAATATTAAAAATACTTATAAAAATAAATATACTATTTAATTTTTCCCATAAAAAAAATGAATTTCTCAAAAATTCATGTTTCAAATACATAAATAAGACCCTTTAGTTTTATTTTTGTGCAACATTTTGTTAACCCTGTGCCTATTTTGTTTGATTGAAAATATAGAGAAAATGCACTAAAATAAGTTGTACTAAGACATATTGTACATTTTTTCTGGCAACCTTGTTCTTTAAAATATATAACTACAGTTTCGCAGTTATTTGATGAAATATATAAAAGTTATGATTTTTCCCCAAAGATTAGCAAGTTGTCTTTCGCAATCTCTGCTTGTTTGATACACCCAATTTTCAATACAAAAAGCCTGTAAAATGAAAATGGTACGAGATAAAAAACAAAAATTTGATGTAGCTACCTATATCTGTAAAGAGAAGAAATAAGGCAAATTTCATAAAAATCTGAGATGGAAGGTGAGAAAATTATTTTTCGGTTGATTTCATATGGAAAGACCTAGGTCTAACAAGCTAACACCCTTTTTCATTATTCTTAGACAAATGACTGACAGATTGTTTCATTATACCAACAAATGTAATAAGCTACAATGATTTTTCTGGACTTGAAAATAAATAATTAATTTTAATGACAGTGGAATATGACCAAGAACCAACTCATCCCTAGTTTTTAAATTTCCATACTATTACACAACATAATATAAATTAACATCAGTACAGCACATTCTAACATGGAAATGGAACATAAATTTTACTCATAAAACATGAAGAAGTAACACATATTCTCTCTAAAAGGTAAAAAAAAGTAAATGAGCAAACCTGAAGGCATATGTGCGTTGGTGCCAACTGAGTTGTCCCCTGATGCTGTACGCAATGGCAGTCACAAACTCTCCTCCAAGTCCCAGCTCAGCACACAATTTCATGGCGAATTGCTCAGGGATGTTGTCTTTTTCACTCATGTCCCACTCTACTTGGTCAACAAGGGATGTGTTCCCCACATGAATGTTCAACTATCACAAAGAAAATCCCAAGAATATTATACAGTTCACTGTTCAATTGTTTTAGTTTCAAGGGTGCATTAAAAAAAGTAGTTAAACCCTCCTCATAATTCTCAGTTCATAAAACCACAGAAATAAAATAAAATACTCATACAAAGCACAAAACATTATAATAACAAACTAATTATTCAAATTATATTTTAAGACAGATAATATAATAAAATAAATTATTTTACTCTATTCATATATTTATATAACTAATCGATAATTATAATATTCAATATCATCAACTCAAATTTCTTTTGAAATATATTTAAAGTGTTTCCCTGAAAATAAGTTATAACAAAAAATAATTGTTACAAATTACTACCATATTACTTTACTATATTTAACAAGCAACCAACATAACAAGAAAACAAACTTGATATGCAAAATCAGTCCCAACGACATTAAAATGTTAGCATTACTGACATAGTACCTTCAAAAGTAATTTCATTTGAAATACTTTATAAGTTGGAATTGTCAATTTTTGTGTTTTTTGTTATCCAACATCAACAATTCAGGTCACATAACATCCATCTATTACTCAATTGCCTAATCTAGAACAAATTTAAACAGCTCACCTTGATAATTACTCTCTGATCACTATTGTCCTCAATGATAGTGTCAGTGGGAAAGCCATCAATTTGCTGCCTAATAGCCTGAGCAATGGCAGGAACAAATGTCAAAGGATTTAAATCCAAGTCATCACAAAGCACCTCAGCAAATTGCTCAGGAGTTATCAAGCTTTCTAAAGAAAAACAAACCAATCAAACATCAAGAAGAAGTCTTCCAAAAGCTTAGAATACCACAAATATTATCACAAATTCTACTAATACTGGAAAGAGCAACAGTGAGTTCAATAAACTCACAATGCCCTTAAGTTGCACATAGAGCACTCCATTGTACATGCAAAAATCCTTTTAAAAAAAAGCAAGGGGCTGCTATATTCGGAGCGGAACAATACTTGGGTACATATGGTAAGGTGACACAATTAGAATATGTACAGAAGGAACGTGTTTAACAAATCTAAAAAAAAGCAATATTTACTCAAATAAAGCAAAACATATACACCAATTTCAAGATCAAAAATAAACTTTATACTTTCATATTTTTAGTGATTATTGCTTTACTGAAAATATTGATGAATTTTGACACATTAAAATTTGAATTTACTTTCCATACCAATAGAGTTGACTTAAATTACATGTTACTGCAATTGACAAGTTAAAGTTCATAAAAATAGAAAAAAAAGGAGAGAGAAATATTAGTGAAATTGTTTGAAATATTACAACAAAAAATTTGTTGATAAATAACATGACTGTAAATAGAGCAAACTCATTTAATGTTTGTTTTTGCTATCTTGAAACTTTATGCAATCTAGGACATAAATAAAGTACTTTTCTCATTACACATCAAGCTAGAGTTTACATAAAAGAAGCAACAAATATTCAGCACAAACCATTCTTGTTCCAGGTGAAAGTGTCACGAAGCTTCTGTCCTTCAATTTCCATATCAAGTCTTATTGGTACAAGAACTTCCATTTGAGAGGCATTCTCAAGAATTGATGAAGGGTCAGTATCATCAAAGCTGTAATACCATACAATTAATGGTGAAAATTTATGAATAATATGATTTTGTAATATGAATAATACATCACACAAATTATCTTCTTCTACAAATAATCCCTAAAATCTCCAGTAAAATCTAAATCTAATTCAAACACATGTGACCTCTCAATAATTAAAATGTTGCTTTGCATCCTGTACTGCTATGATGGCCAATAGGCAGCCTGTGGGTCGCATTCAGTCCACAAAGACTTCTTTTCGAAGGAGAGGAGGTAACACTTTTTAACTTGAATATACATAAATAATACAGATAATGACTGGTTTTTTGCAGACAATTTAGTTTTCAATCAAAAGAAGAAATTTCACAAGGGTCAATTTAGAAAAACAATTTGTATAACCACCACATAAAAAAGTAAATCACATAAAATTAAAATTACACCATTTCCTCTTTAACACGAGACATTATCAGGTGAGCTAGTTCATTGTTAGCAAGTGACTGATTCACATTAGTAGCAAGGAACTACAAGGAGAAACAGTTTGTTCTGCATTATTTATATATTACAGAAGAGCATACATCAAACATTATCATTAATTTTTAATATGATTGAAATTGCATGGAATTTATTATAACAATTATTTAGATCATTGAAGTTAGAAATTGATCACAGATGGCAACACTGTTTTCATTCAATAATACACTCACTATTTATATTGAATACAAGTAGTAATGTGTAAAGACAATCAAATTACATTAAGAATGTTGAGAAGTTCTTTGAAATCTTATCTGATTTTAATATGCTTTGAAAAATCTAGAATCATAAAAAATAATACAAATACCATTGTGAGCTGGAATGTGATAAGTATTTACTTAAAATGTACAGTGAAATATCATGTGAAACTGTAGCCCTCACCACACAATAGTTCGATGATGTTAAACACACACTTCCTTTCTCTGATTGCCTTAAAACATTATACAAGGAAAATAAAATTTAGTGTGATATTATAGACAATCAATTATTAATATCTGTTCTTTGTTCACTAACAATCACTCATAATCAATGTCAATATCAATCTGTACATATTCTATGATGACGCCCTATGATTTTCAGATATCGGTTGTCACAGCTATATAAGGATTACTGTTCTATAAAGTACTTAACGCAGCATGCTGTGATGCAACATGACTGCTCTTTAAATGTGTGTACACAGCAGAGGCAAATTTGCACCCCACATGTGAATGCAAAGAAATCAGATTTTCTTAACATATTTGAATTAATACATTGGCTTGAGAGAGACTATTGAAACCAAAACAGAAATTAACACACTCTGAAATGATTTCCACACATACTGCATAAAACCCGCCAAAACTGTCTTAGGTGTATCAAAAGACAAACTGAAGAACAACAAAGACCTAATGTGGTGGGACGAGAATGTGAAATCACAGGTAAAAGAAAAACTACTATTTTAAAAAGCGGCAAAAAAATCAAGCTGGATAGTGATAGCCTAGAATATAATTTTCTTAATGAGAAAGTCAAGAAATGTGTAGCAATAGTGAGAGCAAACTCGCAAGATTATTTGTATCAACAACTAGAAAACACTAAAACGTGAAGAGATATTAAAATTGGCCAAATCACATAATGACCTCAGAAAAGATATCAGATGCAACAAACTTTTAAAAAAAATTTTAACCACAGACAACAATATCAACAAAAGGTGGGAGTTGTCAATGAGGGGTTCTCTAAGGAACCACTTCTGCTGCTTCCATCTACTGAAGGACTGGTTGACAAGATTTCACCTTGGGAGGATGAAGCAGACATTTCAAGAATTGAAAATAAGAAAGTGCCAGGACCAGACTGAACTGAGGAAACAATGGCGAAGCATGGCTCACCAACCTCTTCAATGCAATCTTTGTAAGCGGTAATATACAAAATATGTGAAGAAATTAATACTCTTTATAAAAATAAAGGAGACATTGCAGACTGTGGGAACTATAGAGGACTCAAACTTAACTTTCCATACTTTAAAAATCTGGGAAAGTGTCCTCATAAAAACGCTTACAAATATTACTGAAGTCACTGCAAACCAGTGCAGTTTCACAAGTGGCATGAGTGCAAAAGATGTCATTCATTCAGTAAAAATACTCATGGAAAAGTATAAGGTACACAAGAAAGATCTTCAAATTGCTTTTATTGACCTCAAGAAGTCTTCTGACCACCTACCATGAAAAAATCTACAGCAGGCACTTACGAGTGAAATTGGTGCCAGAGCTCTACATTGAATGCCTTAAAGATACGTATCACAATATAACAACATGTGTTGTTAGCCCATTGGGAAAAGCTAAAACTTTCAGGTCAAAATAGGTGTCCAACAAGGTTCAACCCTTAGCAGTATTATTCAACATGGTGGCAGATTATAATACAAAAGACATCCAGAAGGTGGCACCATAGCCTGCTGGCGTAAAGCTGATAGAATCACAAGCAGAAGTGAAAAAAGACCTTATTCTATGGCAGGAATCTATAGAACAATGAGGGCACAATGTCAGAAGACACTAATATATGTACTGCAACTTCTCTGGAATAAATGTGCGAGATCTATCTCAAACAAACCACTAAAAAGAGTAGAGGAGGTTAAATATCTCAGATCCATAGTCACGTCAAAAGACTGTACCGAAAAAGATATTCAAAACAGGATTCAGACTGGATGATTCAAGTGGAGAACACTAAGCGGCATTCTGTGAGATGCCCATATTCTGATCAAAATAAAAGGCTACATTTTTCAAAGACCACTAAGATCAACTCTTCTCTATTATTCTGAGTGCTGGTTGACAAAAAAAATAAACTAACATACAATGCACATGACTGAGATGAATATGCTTCGGGTGTTGTCACGAGGTTAGACAAAGAAAGAAATGAATACATCCATGGTACCTTCACGGTCACATGCATTTCTGAAAAGATGAGAGAAGCCAAACAGTGCTGGTATGTTCACGTAATGAGATGCTAGGATGACCATTTTACTAAACAAGTGCTTTCCATGGAGGGAGAGTGAGGTCATGGACAACCACCAGTAACCTTGATATGAACGATAAAATATAACATGAACACATAGATGCAACAAATGGGACAATCCACAACCTTACAGAAGTAATAGGAGGACTGAACCCAAATAAATTACGATAAAGCCACGAAGAAGAAAATTTTAATTAATACATTATTTCATATTTATCCCAAAGTGAGAAAGCGACAAACTTTACTCTGGAATAAATTTAACAACCTGAGACCTGAGGAAAAGTAATTCTAGAAATTCTTTCTGGTCTGGTAAAATTCTGATAGCTATATACGATAGTAAACATTACTGTCCACAACGTATTATAGTTTTTTTTAATGAGAATTTCTGTAGACATTATCCACTGTCTTAATGTGTTTGAACATATTAACAGGTAAATAAGCTCTCGGTACATTTTGACTTTCAACTTCGAAGTCTTTAGGCTTAAGACAGCACACAGACGCGAATCACGATACTTTAGTTCTGAAAGTGAGGACACTACTACTGGAACCCAGAGTTACTGCTGATGAGTTTATCCTCTTATATTGCTCTGTCCTAGTACTTGAATCTCTCATTATTGACATCCATAGAGGATGTAAGTCAACAGGTGGTTGACAAATGGATTATTAGTTTAGTGGGTGTGTGTGGCCACTTTCATTTTCTGAATTTTTAATTACTTTCAATGGTGGTGGGAGAAGCCTTTTCACGTCCCTCCTACAAATTGATGCTGCATCCTTGTCTTGAGAACCAAGGTATGGTTCGAGTTGAAGAAGAACTTCTAAAGCATAGAAAGAGTTAATACGCCAGTTGAACAGGTAAAGACAATGGGTAATGTCCAAAGAAATTCTAATGAACATAAAAATTTAACGCAATCAAAGAAATCATACAGAGAAAACATATAATACTTTATGCTAATACGTTACAGACTTATGACATTACAATTTTCAAAGTTAGCATGAGCCAGAAACATTTAGAAATTGGCACTTTCTATAACAAAACTAAAAAATATGTTTATATAATAATGCTTTTGTTATGTTATTAACGTTCACTAAATGTTGACATGTTTGTGGAATTAATGTGCTATGTAAGGATATGTACACATGGTAATAATATGGAACATAATGCTATGAACTAATACTCTGAAATGTGTCAACACTATTGAAACACCTTCTGAAGAACATCCAAGAAAAGTCTGTTGACAAAATGTTGTGCTTCCCAGATTAAATGCATTTTTAAAGCAATGAAAAAACATCATATATCTTAATTTAATTGAGATATATACAAGAACCCAAATTTATTATCAAACACTACATTTTAAAAAAAAGGAGTGTTTTGATTGTTTTTATGGATACACAAATTTTAGACTATTGAGTTCACATGCAAAATTTGTTCCAAGAAGCTAGCTAGCTATTTCAACATGCAGGCAAAGTATTTTAATATCCGTCAGTCTCATTTTATTTCTTGTAACTATCCCTTCAATCATATTTCTAGCAGGAAAAATAAAAATTATTTACAGAAGAAATAATGACACTTGCACAACTTTACCCCTCACTGCCTGTAATGAGTAATTCACAACTATGCCTCAGCCTTTAAATAGCAGGCTCATGGAAAATTGTGGTGTCACTGGGAGATTCAATTATTGCAATTGGGACCACTATCATATACTGTTATGCTGCTATTCATACAATTCTTAACTTGGTAATATGGTTAGGCCATTTAAAATTCTACATGAACTAGAGTGTATGTGTATATTAACAAACAATATGGTAACTGGGTACATATTGCAACTGTAAAAAACACTAAATGTACAAACTCATCAAAATTTCAACTTAGTGAGGCAAAGTATATACAATATTGAAAATAAAAAATAACATAATGAAAGTAAACAATGATTAAATAAAATAATTGCATTATTACAAAAGTTGTGAGTTAAAATTGGAATCAAAAATTCCTTCAATCTCTCTCATAATCTCACAAACTAAGATACTCACCATAATGGAAATGTGCGGACCTTCTTATTGTTTACCCTATTCCGGTTAATAGCAGTTGCCTGAGGAACAGCATCAAGGTGGGAACTATTGGGCAGTGAAGGTACCCATGGCATGCTCTTCTTTGATTTGCTCTCCCTGAACCGGAAAATATACATATATTATTAAATTTTTAATTTAAGGATTCAGGAATAATTTCACTGATATTAGGTAAAAACAAAAAATAATACATACTGAGTAATACTTATGTAGGAATGTATCATTCCCATTACAAAAAAAAATTCCATCAAATCAAAAACTTTTAGGTGTAACATCAATTAATTACCTTGGAACAGGAGGTTCTGACGAGTGAACAGAAACCGCTTTGTATTTTTCATCATTTCCTTCAATTATATCTTCAACTTCAGATGCCCGTAGCAAAGAAACACTCGATGCTAATACATGTTGACTTAAACCTAGTTTAAAACAATATGGTATTAGAAGTACATTGAAAATTAATCATAACGTAACTGGTCGAGATCACCTACCTAATTCTACAAGCTTCTTCCTTTCTTCATTTGTGATACTTCTTCTAAACATACCAGGATATTTTTTATAGAGAGATCCACGAA
The DNA here is from genome assembly GCA_002313205.1 of Laupala kohalensis. Taxonomy (NCBI): domain Eukaryota; kingdom Metazoa; phylum Arthropoda; class Insecta; order Orthoptera; family Trigonidiidae; genus Laupala; species Laupala kohalensis. The sequence goes on along the minus strand of NNCF01131415.1, from coordinate 179,021 downwards.
ATAATCGCAGATAATTCCCCACCTACACAAAAACAGAATCACTTTACTATCAAATCAAAACATGCATGAAAAACAAAATAATACGTCAATGTAGTGTTTAAGGTCAAACAGAAGATTATTTACGGATATGAGAGAATTAAAACTTCAAATATTAATGATAGACGTTATCTAATTATAAGACATTCTTAACCTAAAAAGTAATAAAACACATACCTCCGAGCCAATGCAGTAATACTCGCCATTTTCTTCAACTTGGAAACTAATAGGTTTATCTCCATACGTTCTTATAGCCATTTTTACAAAACTTTGAAGTTAATGTGACCTTTCTACTTCACTCGTTAAACACAAGCCAAGCCAAGTAACACTTCGCCGGCAAATGACAGAGATGCAACCAATCGATTTTTTTACCTCGACTCTGACTAGTGGACATGATATCGATTCCAATATTGATACTTTTTACTCGATACCAGTATTTTGAGTATCGATATTCTTATTCGATACGAATGAGTTTATTGGGAATCGTATCGCTAGAAACAATACAACAGATAAAAGACCAGTAGATAAGACCCCATCCTAACTTTATGGTAAAAACTATGGCAAATAGTGAAATTTTTGAAAATAACAAATCACGGAATATTTTGAGTCTTTCCAGTTCCGCCAAGTGCCGATTGTATTCGACTATTCTATTAATGTAATATTCGACCATTTTTTCCATTAACAATAACTTGTAAGGATTTTTTTTTCGTTTTGGTCATTGAAGAAAAGAAGACTCCTATTACAACATGCCGTTTCGACCTTCTTAATTTTATATAAATTGTCAAAGATAAACTCAGAAAGTACTTGTTCCCACACAATATCATCAACAATAATCTATACTATACACTGTTGCCCGCAAAACAACATACAACTCAGTCAGCAAACAGAAGACAAAAGCCCCAGAACTTAAAAATCTGTTACACACGTAAACTGCCAGAACCCCTCAAGTAAGTTCAAGAAAACGAAAACGTAACAATAGATTTAAAGAACAATAGGAAAATAGGTTAATAATAATAATAATATTCTATTGAACCACATAGATTATAATGATATATGGCGAGTCGTAGTACTAACAACAATAACAATAATATAATAATTTTGTTACATTTAACCATATTCATTTTACTTAGACTAAGTAGAAGTTAACTTAAAAATACAATTATTTTCTATTATTACAGAATGTTAAAATTTATTTAGGCAACGGTTATTAGACAACTATTGTAGGAATTCTATTATATTACTTATATTTTATTAATTTATGTCAAGATCTATATTTATGCTAAAACACTATAATTTAATGTAGTTAGATCTTTACCTGCATCATGGGTCACCTTCTGCACCTTTGTTCTAATGATTACCTGAAACAGATTGTATGTCATTGACAATAGTTATTGTCATTGGGAATTCGTGTATACTGTAGTAAAGTTTCTGTTGTAAGAATTGTTTGAGTTTTGTTTTGAATGGGTTCAGTGTATTGATGTTTTTAAGGTTTAGTGATAACGCATTATATAGCTATGTACCTGCATTATGAGTGCTTTTTTGGCTAAGAGTGGATGTTATTAGTGGTTGATGAATACTTCTGGAGTGTCTAATGTTGTGAACATGAACAGTGGAATTAAATCTGTAAAGTGGTCCTTTGTCCAGTAGATCCTTTTATACAAAGTTCAAAGTTTCAAAAATGTACATGCATGGCAGTGGAAGTATTTTCAACTTTTCAAATAATGGTTTACATGAAGAAAGTTTATTAGTGTTGGTAATTGTTCGTATTATCCTCTTCTGTAAACTAAAAGTTCGTTTTGTTTCTGTCCCCAAAATATTATACCATATTTTAGAATGGAATGGACATTTGCGTAGTATACTGTTCGAAGGGTATCTGTTGTGAAATTTGCTGGTAGAACTCTGATGGCATAGTATTGTGCTGAGTTTCATATTCAGTGTTTCTAGGTGACAGTTCCATTTCATGTTATCTTGTATAGTAAATCCCAGAAACTGTGTTGTTTGTTTAAAGATGAGGTGGTTACCATTACCCTCCCTGAGGACACCGCCTTAACGTAGCACTGTCCGTGCGGGCGGAGGGGGGTTGAGCGTAACAAAGAAGCCAGGGGGTACGCCAGCGGTAGCATAGCAACTGGTAGGGCCTCCCACGCCGGGCAGGCCATGGCAGAGGTACCTGACGAAGTGTGTCCTACAACGGTCTGTGTTGACCCTACACCCATTCTGTTTCCTACCACCTGCTGCCTTGTAGGGGAGGGATCCCCAAAAGCTAAGGGAAGGAATACCCCAACAGAAAACCAAACCTAGGTCCTCAAAGGTTAGCGAGGGTTTGTTCTAGGCCAGCTCCCTATTACTTTAAAAATACTCTGCTAAAAAGACTCAATTATTAAGGAATTCCGGACCAAATTTACGACGCCCTAGGAATGTTAAACAGACACGAAAAGATATCTTATGTATGGGAACATGGAATGTACTGACCATGTTACAAGTTTGTCAAATGCAAACAGTAGCTGACGAACTTGACAAAACCAAGATACAGATTCCTGCGCTCCAAGGAATCCGTTGGAAAGGATGCGGGAAAATCAAGAAAGAGAAATATTCAATCTATTATAGTTGCAATGCAGGACAAGGACTATACGGAAATGGATTCCTAGTGACTAAAGAGTTAGAAAAATCAATTTTAGATTTTGTACCGTATAATGTTAGACTATGTAAAATGAGGATAAAAGGAAAATTCAAAAATTTTAGCGCTATCTGTATACACGCATCAACCGAAGTACGTGAAGATGATGGAATGAGGGAAATGGTCATGAAGACCTCCAAAAATAAAAATAGTTGAGAATGTTCCTAAACACGATTTACTTATAAACCTAGGAGATCTCAATGCTCAACTCGGCAGGTATATGATTATATTAATAGAACTCTTTCTTGTATTGAACTATTTTGAAAAATTATGAAGAATGTGTACTAATATTTTAAGTATTCATGTAACTCAAATTTTGTACATTATTTTGTAGTAACCTTGAGGATGATGCTAATCAGCATCGAAACATTGGTTAATTTCAAGTGAATGATAATAAAGTGGTGAACCAGATAAATTGATTGTCTATAATAATACAACTGCATGATTTGATTATATAATAGTGGATTTGGTAGTGTTAAGTAAGTTATCAGCAGTTTTGGCATGGAATAAGATGTTTGTGTCATCAGCAAAAAGTACAATTTTGTGGTTTTTGATGATGGCTGGGATGTCATTAATATATAGAAGAAATAGTATGGGTCCCAGAGTGAAGCCCTGAGGAATTCCATGAGTGACATGCATGGGCTGAGACCAGTGGTTTTATTTGATTTTCATATTGGTAGGATACTTGTACTATTTGCTGTCTTTCAGATAAATATGACTTTAGCTAATTGTATCCTATTCCCCGAATTTCATAATTTTCTAGTTTATTGAGGATAATTTTATGATTAATTATATCAAAAGCTTTTGTGTAATCTAAGAAATATCCAACAGGAATTTCTTTCTGCTCTAGTGCAATCAAAATTTCATTGAGAAAAGCAAATAGAGCAGTTTCAATAAACCTTTTTTCTCTAAATCCATGTTATAAGTCTGTAATAATTTTGTTACATGTAAAGAAGCTTTTTAATCTGTTATTAAATAGTTTTTCTAGTATTTTTGAGAAACCTGTGAGAAGTGATATTGGCCTATAGTTTGTTACATTATATTTGTCTCCTTTTTTGTGAAGAGGTTTTATGATAGCAGTTTTAAAATCTGCTTTGACGCATTGGCAAAGTGACTAAACCATTATTGTCATATAGGCAAACTTACCCTTTTTAATTGTCGATCAATCTCTCTGTCTTAAACGATGACATTAAATTGTCATAGATTTAATTGTTATTGATTATTCATGAAACTAATAAATATTAAATATAACATTAAATTCAGAAGTTAAATACAATTGATATTTAATATTGTACTGACGAGAACTAAAATAAAATGACACGAACTGCTAATTATTAAGAATTAATGATGTATAGTATTAGATTTGTACAGGATAACTGGACATAAAAGGAGATATCAATGTAATAAATTAAAATTTTCTTTAAATCACAAAGCAGATTTAATGAACATGCTGTACACACAATATCAAAAGAGAAAATTAAATAAACCAACCTGGATACTTACGTAATTAAGTTAACCATTACATAAACGTAAATAAATGTTACACCAACATCATAATTACATTAACGAAGTATATAACAATCATCTTCAATAATCTGGACTTCAATATTGTGGCAGAACGTAACTTTAAGGGTCAAAAATACACTGGAATTTAAAATTTTAAGCGCCTCGACTAATTGATTTCAGGGTTCCACAATAATTTCTGGGGTTCGCATTTTTTTAGTGAAGGAAAGGGCCATACAATAGTTCCGCTCAAGGAAAACGCTATTGACAAATAAATCCATTTAATTTAATCATCATTGTTCCAATTACAATAAAACCCCTCATGCTGTTTCCCCCAAAAGAAACACACAAATGGTAGCCAAATGATAACATAAACACTAACACCTAAATGAAATCTTTCCCTCCAAAAAACTAAAATACACTGAATTTAACAATGATATCATTCTATCACCGTTTAAAATCTCTCTCTCTCTCTTAAACAAATAGAAATACACTGAATTTAACAATAACATTATCTTATCAACATTTAAATCTCCCTCTCTCTCAAACAATAGAAATACACTGAATTTAACAATGGCATAATTTTATCAACTTTTAAAATCTGTCTTGGCACTGATTAAGTACAAAGTTCGTGTCCTGTTTTTATAACATGCCACATTATTCATTACGCGCAAGCGCAATACGACGTCGGTTTAAACATCACCAACCGTCGTAAAATACCTCTTAAGATGACCAACCAGGGCAGACCGTAGAGAGTAGTGTCCTCGCAAGGTCGGTCAGGCTCCGATCTCGGGCGATCGCTGAAGGTGTCGTCAACGACGACTACCGGAAGTTGCTCCAAATATCCTCTGCGAGCTCGGCCCCTTCAAGCGCAGCGTCAGCCTAACCTCGTTCATCCGAATGACCACCCGGAAATTGTTCGTTCGTGGCACTGATCGAGATCAATTTACCAAATTTGCCCGTTGTTCAAAAAAATCGACAAACACTCGACTTGAGCGCAGCATCTTCAAAAATGAAGTTCTAGTGTTTAATACGAACTCGAAATACTTGTTTCAGAGCATTAACGCAAATATAGCTGACACCGAAAACTCAAAAAGCAAGATAGTTAAGTGTCGAAGCTATGAGCTGAGATGAGCTAATTACCAGCGACGAGACGACTGTTCAGAAGCTACGAGCTGAGTTCAAGAAGAATCTGAGCGATGTGAGAATCTGCATGATGTGAGCTGAGCAAAAAAATCTGAGCGATGTGAGCTGAGCAAAAAATCTGAGCGATGTGCTGAGCAAACAATCTGAGCGATGTGAGCTGCGAATCTGCTGTGTCGAAGCTACGAGCTACGAGCTGGTTAAGAAGCTATGAGATACGAGAGTGATAATTTTATTTTCCGTTCCTTAAATGGTCTCACTCCCTTCCTAGACCTCCCTTACCACTTCCAAATCTTCCAAATTTTGAACTTCACGTGACCGAAAACTTCCAATGCCAAAACGGTTCCCCCTTCTTAAGTCTAGATTCTGATTGGGAAATTTTAAAGGATTTTGAATAATTTCCAACGCTTTCTTCCAACGATTTTTACTGACAAGTTGGTCCTTGCTCGTACACCCTCGCGTATCCTGGGTTATTGCGGTCGGGTTGGGTCGCTTTACCCACCCCCTCGCTCACTTGCTATTTCTAAAAAGCCCTAAATTTCTTTCGACAACAAAGAGCCGACAGTGGGTCGCCGCGTCATACCAGATGTGAGCGCACCCTTCGTCATCTCTCAACGGTAGGCCTTTAAATTTCTAGAAAGTCGTAAGACTTCCCTTCTTCGTCCGACCTTTGAATTTCATACGCCCGAACGAGGATGATTTTATTATTCTAATTACTAGATATTCAAATCTCACAATATTCATATGAGTACTGTACCATCATAGAAACTTGCACTCTCTTTTTTTTAGTTTCCTTGCAGCATTGGTTTTGTCATCATATCCTGTTAAACAAAATTGTATAAGGTATTATACCCGCGTTGACTGAAGTCAAGTTGCCAACTATTCACGAAACTTGGAAATATTCACGAAACTAGTTCTTATTAATTAATAATTCATTCTACGGGTTTTTTTATATTGGATGACGACAATTATTTTGTGATTTTAAAACTTCACAATTAATTTAGACTGTCGTTTGACTTCTTTGACAAGGGTCGCAATGTCTTCAGTTGCGAGCAGGGAGCTTCGGGTGACAAATCGTTAGTTGCGAGATCGAAGTAGGTAGCGTCTGCGCAGTAGAATTGAAAATGAGTTCGCTCTGAGCATCGACGGTTAGTCTAATGTCAGCTGTGGAGACGGCATGCCATGATGGAGGCGGCATGGCGAAAGTAAGATATTCGTGCCTTAATTCTAGTTTGTGTTCATTTATGTGAATCTGTGTTCATGAATATCATACTTCGGGAAAAAATGCCAAGCCAGGAAGCAAGTAGTGATTGCCCAAAATTACCCTGCTGATTCTTTACCCCCTCTCGGCGTCCGTGAGAACTAGGGATCAGTAGTCCGTATAGCGCCGCTTCTCGGCATTAGCGTGAACTACGTAGCAGTTGCTCGTACAGCGCCACCTCTAACTATAGACTAATTATAGTCTGTGCTATAGACGTTCGTACGTGTAGCGCCCCCTTTTGATGTTCGCATGAACTAATGCGTGGTCTGTCGGGCAGCAAAACGGCGTTCGTTCGCGTCGTCTGATTGAACTTCTCGAGTCGGAGAGAGGAGCTCCGTCCGGGTCGAGAGCTAAATCAGAACTGAATGTTTGGTGGTTGCTATCCCGCTAATCTGACCTCTGGGTAGATGCTCTTCTATTAAACATTAACGATGCGTTGGTGACGTAACATGGCTTGACGTGGCATAGATGTTCATCTATCCAATCTTTCTCGAATCTTCTTAATAAACATACTTCATATGCTCGATCCATGTGCTTCTCATGGAGTCACGGAATCTCCCAATGTTTATCAACAACGTGATGCCTGTAGAGACTCTCTTGCGGATAGCGTCGGTTATTCTGACCTTGGAAGTAGAGCGTTTGTGTCGCTCGTCTTGACGACGGCGTAAATATCATGGCGCGTGTTGTCTTTGTTTACAACATGCATTTGAATGTGCTAATGCATGTGGGGTTTTGGCGTATATGTAGAAGGTACGTTTACAGAATGACATGAATACTCGAGTGAATTTTAGTTAATGAGCACTTCGAAGTGTAAACGTAATATTTTGCAATAATCTAATAAAAACGTCTTACATTAAAAGAACAAAAAGATCTACTCAGTAATAAGATTGTTGTATATTGTCTTTTTTATCTCAAAATACTTATTACAACTGATCAGGTTTTCTAAAAAACCTATTGCGACAGCTTCACTGCATCTTGCCAGACCACTGCTCATTGGTCCACAGCATGACGCTTGAAAAAATTAATTGCCTTTTATTTATATTTTATTTTATCACTATGTTGCAAGGTCAGAGAATCATGATGCTTTGTTACTGTGGATTTTATCTGTATTTTTTTATCATGCAATGTTACTTTATCATCATGTGAACGCTCTACTTTTGCAAATGAGTATTCTTATGACACCTATTTCTTATGAATTTCTCTTTCTGTAATTCTTATAAAGAAGTACATCTACATTTACTGTTTTCAACTTATTAAATATTAATCCTGGGTAGTGGCGAAGATTGTTATCACCATTATCCAGTGAAGAGGAAGAAGGAACTTTATGATAAAAATATTCCATTTAGTGGGAAAAAAAAGTTTACCGGTTGATAACAGAAATGTAGCAAAGATTACAGCATGATTAACCCTTTGATTTACGACTTGTCCTGGATTGTTTAACTTTTCTCGGTTCAACGAAACTTTTATGGACGATTTTTACAGATTCTATGTATTTTTCAACTCTTGTTTACAAACTTAGTAAATCCGAGTTGGCAACACTGTAGCGTGGACTGCTGACGGTGATTTTACAAAATGATGGAAGAGCAGCGATATCATAGCTTATACTTTATATTCAGTTATATATTGAGAATTAATAAAATGTAATGCAAAAGCGGAAGTGAATTTGTTGACTGGATTTCCTATTAACGTCCAGCAAATTTGAATAGCTTTCAAGGGCTCTAATGACTTTGCCGTTGACGAGCCCTAAAGCCCCACAAAAAAAGCTTTCATTACAGTTTTTTCTTGTCTTTATTTCGTTTTTAATTCTTAAGCATACAGTTTGGGTGCAGGGAGAGACTTGTACCTCTACTCTGCCGCTAGGTGACAGCACTGTCGCACAAATACCACTACAATCTGGTTTTACACAGCTCCACTGTGTCGATTGTTTAGCCGCCATTTGCCGTGAGTAATGGTGATTCTCGAGCGTCCGAAGTATATTGACGGAAATTTAAGGAAAGTACAGTGATTTTATCTCTCTTGGACAAATTCCAAATGTTTGACGAAAACACTAATACTATGGTAGAGGGATCAGCGGCGTTAAGGCTCGGGATATTAGTACTCAGAAATGATCATGAAAGAATGTTCATGTTCTCAGTCACTTATTTATTTTTCATTTATTTCTCCGCAAATTTCTTGCACTTGAATATCTGGGAAACAAGAACTTTGGTCCACTTTTGTTTTAATATTAAGAAACAGAGCAATGCCTCATTTTTTTGAGTTATATGTAGGAACAATCCACTAGCAGCACCAACGAACGACCAAAAAGCTCTAGTTTAACTTCCAACTGACATCTTGAGATGTAGGAGAAAGAGAGCACGTTAAGACCATCTTGCCCGAAGAACCTTAGTTTAGTCTCTCGCCATCAGATGTCAGCCACTTTGCCTAGCGGTCCCGTACGACATTGACATAGTTTGGATCTTTTAGTTAGCATTCCCGTGGGTGATGAGATTTTTGTAATAAATAGAATTAAGTAATGCCCTTCGATAGAGATAAGAATCGTTTGTTTCGAATGATATTGCTAAATGATAATATAGCGTCGAATCGGGAATACATTCTGCTCCCGTTTGGGTAAATGGTGAATTCATGACTAAAAACACGAAATACTATAAGTTAAGCACGCTTAATAAGTATTGGCAGCTTATTGCAATTTTACGTATTGTTCTATAGAAATTCTGCGAAGTTCTGCGTTTACGTCGCTTCTAAAATAGCCGTTTCTAACTGCTTACAAACTCTGAAAAAATTAGTTATTGGTGGCAGCCGCTAAAATCATAATATTATACATATTTAGGACGAATAACATTATTTGGAGGTTTGTGTAATAAATAGTTTGATAAACTTTTGAATTTTGTGTTCGATTGTCGATTCGTTCGTTGCTGTCTTGACTAGTTGAACACGTTGGCATTGACCCTCCTTTGCCCAGATCCATTCTTTGGCAGACTGCAACCTGATTCTAATTGAGGGGGTGTGAGGTGGGTATTTTAACAGTCTGTAAAAAATTATTACTACTGTTCTGTTAAATATATTTTTGTCTTAGTGTGTGATATTTCCATTTTGTTTTGTTATATGCTGATCCTAGTGAAATAATTTGCATATTTTCAATATGACTGGTAAGGTTAGATGACCCGAAGTATTTTTAAGTACACGTGAGTGGCAAATGGAATGTTTTCTAATCATTTCTTGATTGTTTAAATATTCGTTTTCATTTTTCAGTTATAAAAGATCCACCATGACTTCTCCTTTGGCGTATGAAAAAGTTTGGTTTGAAAAATCGAAGTATGATGAAGCCGAACGCCAGTACTTCGAGAAGTTGGGAAAGGTAACTTAATGCTTTACTGACTAGATAGTTGTCCCATTTTCATTTTTACGAGCGTTTATTTAAACTATTAATCTCAATGTTGATAAGTAACGTGATTATGAATGCAATACTATTACAATAAATTTTAGAGTAATAATGCCTTTCTTTTAAAATGACATTTACTCTTTAAGTACTTGAGAAAATTAAATTTTAAGTATGTGTTGTTTTAGAGATTGTGTGTAAAATATGAACAGTAACTATTATTTCATGATTTCTTTGCTGTAGTTAAGTTGTTATCCATATGGTAATTGCAATTCATTGTCACATTTTAATTTTAGTTCTGTAATACTGAAGCACTCCTTTCAAATTTCTGTCCTAATCATATTGGAATAAATATCAAAATATTCAAAGTTTGTCACGTTTCGTATAATTTTAATTTAGTGATAGTTGCCTTCTGCTGAAGTTTGCTCTCTTTTAAAGACTTTTATTTTTCTGAAATAGTTTTAAGTAAATATTTCTTGAAAAAGAAACTCATATTGTCCATCTTAATTATTTTTGCTGTATTACCTAGGTTATTATTCTTTATTGAGTGAGACTGTTTTTTAATCATTTATTTCATTCAAGGATCATTTGTATTCCTCAGCTCTGAATTGCTCCATATGAGATGAACTTCTTCCTTGAAGCAGAAATTATTTATTTTTTGGTATAGGGAAATTTTCAGATTTGTATGATATTTAAAAATTATCGTATTAAACTGGAATTATTACAATTTGAAGCATTTTTTAAATCTAGGATTTCATTGTAAATAACTACTGTTTCAATTTGGGGGTATGTGTGATCTAACATTTCATCTTCAATTGCTTTTCTTTTTTTAATGTATTACTTAAATACTATCTAACATTATAAACAAAATCCACTCTACTTGAATTGAAATTTTTAGTATGCGTTTTACATTGGAAAAGATGATTTAATAATGTAATTTATGTATGTGATGATGAATTTAGTTAATAGTTACTTTGCAATAGGTTTACTTATGTTATGCATGGTATTTTTCTATTTTTATCACTTAATGTTTCATCATAACTGTGGGTTTTTAATTGTTTACGATGCAGAATAAGGTTGAATACTTTTGCTAATTATTCTTTTTACTATTTTGACATTCTATTAGTATTACAACTCGCAGCTAACTTTTTGTCATAAGAACTTATGACTGAATTTTTTTGAATCCGCCTTAGGGCCCTTGATCGAAATTGATGGGATGGTCCCTTGCTTGCTTCCAGAGAGTAAATTAGTTTATTGTCCTCCACGTGGTCATATGCAGTTTGTACTGTCTTTTGACAATAAATTTATTATTATTATTATGTCGCATCATGTCCACTGTCTAATATGTGATGTTTTTTCTTAACTATTATCAATGTTTACTTTTGTCATTAGAATACAATAGTAACTGAATGATTAGTATCAGTATGAGTTTCCTTCTGTGTGGGACTATTTTAAGGCTTAACAATTAATTTAAATTGTGTTGTCTGTAACTATTATTGGCAGGAGGGTTGAATTTTAGTTTTATGTTGGTGAATATTGACTGTTTGTATCTATTGGTATTCAAACTCTGTTTTAATATTTATGTACTATCTTATTTGCAGAAAAGAGTGTACAATTTAAAACCTTTGTTTTTATTATTTTTTAAAAAAGGTCTTAATTTTTTAACTTTGAAAGATACAAAATTTGTTTCTCATTTTTACTCTTCTGGTCTTAATACCAATTTTTCATTCCTTCCTGTATTGTTTCTTTCCTTTGCCATAAGTTAGTTTCACTTGTCAATTACCAATAGTGTGAAACTTCCATGTTTTGCTGTTAATTGTTAATTTTCTCATTCTTACTCTTCAAAAAACTTTTTACTTTCCAATTGTTAACCTCACAAGTTTTTATCATTCACCATATTTAGAATAAGTTTGTGCAAATGAATTTTAGACAATATGTATCCTATGAAGAAATGAAATTCTTTCGAGTTGTTCAGAACCAAAAGCATGACATTGGGTATTACTCTTCTGCAATTGTACTTTTTTGTGAACTTATCTATGAGATATATAAGTATGTTCCACTTTTTTTTTTTCAAAATACTTAAGATACTTGGAAATTAGGGCACTTGTGTAAACAGCTTTAATTCTTTTCACTGAATACTAACATAGATAAAGGATAGCCTTAATCTCACTAGCTGGAGTAGAAGCTAGATTTATTCTGATAGCATTTTGATGTATTTAATTTGGCTATGGCTGGTTTTTTGGGGGTTCAAATTTGACTCTTAATGGTGAACTAACATTTTCATAGAATGGTTTTCTTTTTTTAATTGCAAGCTGCTTCTTAGTAATGGATTAACATCAAACCCAATGCCAATTTCTTCCACTCGGTCTACTCAGTTACCAGTGGTAGAAAAACAAATGCATACTACTAACCATTCACCAATAAAAAAGCCAACAAACATTCATGGAGTAAATCGCGAGAATGTTGCTCCCATAATTCTTTCTACTCGTTCCCAAAATGATGATGAAAAGAAATTTAAGCCCAAGGAAGCAAAAGAAAAGCGAAATAAAGCAGATAAGAAAGGGCGTGATTCGAGTATTCTTAAAGATGATAACAAGGTATGGTGTTATGGTACAATTTTTGTAGTTGTTTGTAGCTGAATTTGTTACCCTTGAAGGATTTTATTTTGCATCTCGTGTATGTATTAAATTTTGGAAGTCATGAATTTTTTATGTATAGTGTTTTGTTTGGAAAATGAAATTGCATGTCAATTTTGTTATATTGTATGCCCTTAGGTGATATTTCACCTTTTTTTATCACTTATTGTCTCATTTTATTAATTGATTTTTGTATAACCCCATAACAATAAAGTGAATAAGTTTTCCTTGCATATTTTTGTCATATTTTGTGATAAATCTGTTGTTCTTTTTCTATATTGTATCCCACGAGTTCAGCTTATGTGGGGTTAAAAATAGTTTTGTGGTGGTTGCTGTATGCACTGTTGATAATACCTGCAAAAATTTGGTTTGCTATTGATAGACTATTGAAATGTGATTTTGATATGTGGTATGTAACTGTTCTTTCTTTCTGGTGTAGGGATCTTCTAACTCCCCCCTCAATAACTCTCTGGCGGGAGAGGTTGCCAAGGTACGGCAACACATACAAAATTCACTTGAATGTGTGAGTAAACTAATTCAGTTGCATCCTATTAACATTTTGACACTATAGTTTCTTTTAATAAATGACCTGCAATACACTATAATTATTATACTACTAATGATGTGACAATATGCATGCATTTTCACATTGTCTTGAAGTACTTCTTAACATCATAGCTTGGGAGTCAGGACAGTTGGAATGGTTATAAAAGTGTTTGTTGAAACCCAGCAATGTATGAATGGCATTTTGCTATTGTAACAATTTTTTATAACCTTGGTTGATAAGATTTGAATTAATGAATCTAATTTTTTGAATGAATATTCTAGATTTAATACTAAAAAATTTCATTGAAGCTTCTTAACCTTCTTTGTATTACTATAATAATAGTTCTCTTTTCTACTTTCAATGAACATTGAATAATTTAAATTAACAATTTCTGTAGATGGATGGAATTGCTGCCCTTGCAACAAATGTAAATGTGGAAATCATCAACCGCCTCAATGCAATGGAGAAGAAAAATCAGGATCTGACTGCTTGTAAGTCTTTTAAGCAATAAAGAAAAGGCTGAAGGAGAGTTCAAGGTTCAGAAGCTTATCTTAAAGATACGAACTGTACTATCGCAAAACATGAAGTTCATTGAACTATTCATCTACATGTCTTGCCTACTCATATATATAAATATAAATATGTGTGAGTGTATTTTCTTTGTATTTGTATATTGTAAATAAAATATTTCATTGTATTTTCTTGTTTTCAGTGGTATCTAATTTACAATCTGTCATTAAACAATTGGAGTCGAGAGTAAAGACCTTGGAAACACGAAATAATGTGAAACCACCTGCAGCTGCTTCTCGACCTGCCCCAGCAGCTCCAGCCAAGCCTGAAAAAGTTGATGACGAGGATGATGGAGTTGATTTATTTGCCTCTGATGATGACGTGAGACAAAAAAATGTTCTTAGGAATTAAATGCTTCAAATATATTTTTCTTTTTTGAATTTTCATAACTCATGGCACAAAATACATGTTAATTTTGAGAAGTAAATTAAAAATATTTTTTAACAAGTTGTTTTTCTAGAGGTGGATATAGAATTTTTTTTAGGATTTGAGTGTTATGCCCCCTCCCCCCTTCTTTTTTTCCTGTTCTTCTCTACAAAACCCATAATTGTGACTTCCAGTTGCATAAAATTTGCTGTTTAAAAATACAAATTAATGTCTTATTAATGAATATTCAATTTGACATCTACCAAATTGACACTGGGCAGATGATGATACTTATTCTCTGAATCTGCCTTTGACTGAATCCAAAATGTTCATTTAGTTACTTCATTATTATTAAGATACTTTTACATGTATTGTGCAATTGTCATTTCAAGAAAAATTATAGATTCATAATATTAGACTGTTAATTTCATAGTTAATGTTTTTATCAATTTATATGAAAGAAACTCTAATGAAAGTTGTATGGTTTGTTCTTTTAGGAAGAATCTGAAGCAGTAAAGAAAATTAAGGAGGATGCAGCAAATGCCAAGAAGAAATCTAAGAGTAAGTAACAGAAAAGAATAAATTCTGTAGGGTTCCCTTTTCTATTTTCTCTAATTCTATTCAACAAACTTAATGAAGTGGCCAGAAAGAAACATTTTAAAATTCTGTCAGTTAACTAGAGTATTGTATATGGATTATTTACTGTGTGAAACTCCTTAAAATGATTGTAAAAAATAGTCATTTTTGTTTTGAATAGCAAAGCTTTTTGATAGGAAAATCCAGATAGCCAGAACCACCATTATTAGATATGAGAAATATTCTGAATTCTAGTTGTTACAAGTTAGATCCAGCTGAAAATCAGAAGATTTCATTATTTATGCATAAGTGGTTATCACTTCTATTGCTGGTATAGGCAAATTACTTCATTTTGCATTTTTGCTCTGTTAGAAAAAATATAAACTAGCTAAGTACAAACTGACATCCTTGTCATTGAGTTAACCTTTTGATTGATGATTTTGTAGTAATATAAAATTCCTGGAAAGATAAAGCTCTGGTAATATTCATCAATTTGTGATGAGATTGGAGTTTACATTTATTTAGTCAAAATTTACTTCTTCAATTTACTATTTTACATTTACGTGGACTATTCAGTTTTTATTATGATTGGTTTAAAAATACCCTAAATTTCAGGGTTCAGTTGTATTTTTAAAACTTTGTGACATTGTAGGTGCAAAACTGCAAAGAAGATAGAGCACTCCTTCAAATTTTGATATTTTGACATTTTTTTGTATTTGGGAATTTTTTTTCCAAAATTCCATCTCCATCTAACCAATGGAGATTGTTAGGGAGCAAAACACACAATATTTTGCATTTGTTATTTGTTACTTGTTGTTTTGCATTTTTGTTAAATTAGTTAACTTGGAACATTGTTAATTTAACAATTTTCCAATTACACATATATTTTCAACGTACAGGATAATTTGAAATAAAATGCATTTCTTTCAAGTCAGAATCGGTGTACTTTCCTGTATTGTTTAAAGAGTTTTTCTCTCTTCAAAATTTGTTGAATTATTCATTTATTATTTGGAATTGTACTATATATGAAATAAAAATCTTTCTCTTTTATTAAGCAATATATTATGTGTCATTGTGTTCCTGAAGTGAACTAATTCTCTGGTAAACTCCATACTTAAATTATTCAGCTGATATGCTGTTATCTTGCACGAAACAAAATTTTCTTCAAATATTCTACTGTAGAAGGAGCTCTATTTGGCGTTAAAAGAATCTATGGAAAACAAATAAATTCAGGTAAATGTACAGTGCAAGTAACAAAGCAAGATTTATTAACTGCGTTCATTAGTTTAATATAATATCTTTCTTTTTCTTTTTTGCTTTATTTACTTTTTCGAAGAAATGATTTTTGGTTTGAAAGTAAAATTTATAAAATTCATAATTTTCTGGCAGTTTTTGTTGTACTCACTGTGTGTTGGTTTTCACAATATGGAAGGAAATGTGCTTTTCAGTGAATAATTAACATACAAACCTACAAAATCTAATAAGAATATAGTATCAGAAAAGTAAATAAAGCAAGTCTCAACTTGCTAACTGAAAAGAAATTTATGGAAGATAGTGGTTCAGATTTTGAAAGTCAGGAAACTATTTGCTTGGAAAAATAAAAAGTGGAAATATTTTTTCTTATTTGAAAAATATTTTGGTATTTTATTAGTCTTTAAAAAAGTGAATATTATGCAGAAATTTATTAATTCTTTTTTTTTTTTTTCAGAGCAAGAATTAATTCAAAAGTCCATTATAATATTGGATGTCAAACCATGGGATGATGAAACAGATATGAAAGCTATGGAACAGTATGTCAGAAAAATTAGTACTGATGGCTTATTATGGGGAGCCTGTAAGTATTCAGAATGGGCACTTTTTTTTTTGACCAGTGAATAATTACTGAATGGTGATTCTTCTTTTATTAGCTAAGTTGGTCCCTCTTGCCTATGGTATCCACAAATTACAAATTTCTTGTGTAGTTGAAGATGAAAAGGTTTCCATTGACTGGCTTCAAGAAACTATTCAAGAAATAGAAGATTTTGTAAGTGTCCCCTACTTTTTTAAAGTTTACTGATATTAAGTTTTTTGTAAGTTTACTGATATTTTATATTTCAAGATATTTAGCCTAACTGTTTTTTTCATTTTTTTTTCAGGTCCAAAGTGTTGATATTGCAGCTTTTAATAAGGTTTAATTACTTGACTGTTAATAAGATGTCATTCCAATGAGTGTTACTACAGACATTAATTTGATTCTCTAATATTTAGTCAACCCACCAAAATACTCTCAGCAAAATAACCAATGAACACTTACCGTATAGTACTCACATTCTCTGTATGTATGTATGTTAATTGAGGATAAAATAGTGTACTTACTATGTGTTGAATTGTTAAATCAAGATACTTATTTCTGATTAATTGAACATAAAATATTGATTGACAAATTACTATTTTACTTCATCCCAAAATTTGTATGTTGTTTTTAGGTATTTACTTTTTCTGACATAGGGGATCAGGAGATATTATTTATTATTGAGAAAAATAACAGTTCAATTTCTGTCACAATAGTTTATAGCCACATATTTCATAATAATTGTGGTAGGCAAGAAAACTATTGCATGAAAAGTGACCACTTCCAGGACTTTCAAACGGACAAGTCTTGGAGTTATTTTTGCTCTGAGCTTGTTTTAATTTATTTTATGTACCTACAACAAAAATTGGGACAAAAAGTTAATGTCAAAGGAAGCTACGTGGAAAAACCAGATTTGTTGTGAAATGAGGTGCTCAAAATTATACTGGAAAATTTTTGAAAAATCAAAAACTGTTTTAAATATGTATAACAAATAATTTAAATTGGACGGTATTTAACAAAGTTTTCAGAAACCATTCGGTAGTTTTCAATTTCCTCAGCATCACACACATTTGGGATAAAGCTGGTTCGAAAATTTGCTGATTTTTAGAATGGTTGAGAACTGTATGCTGAATACCTGGTAATGAAACATAGAGCAGATCATCATGAATAGTTTGTTTTGCTGAGTAAATCTTAGAAAAACTGGTACAGAACTTACACCAGATTACATTTTGATGGATATAAAGTGCTGACTGTAACTTGTTGAAATTTACTTCTGTACGGAAGACAAATGTCTGTTTTATGGATGTGAAACCTGCATGGTTAATCAGTTGTGTACTTAAAAATGTATACCATTCTTTGGCACCTTGGATCTGAATTTTTATTGTATAATTTCGAAGAATGGCGCTGTCAGAAACAAAATCTTGTGTGATCTGCTCTACAGTTAATTTTTTGCATTAAGTACAGTCATTTTTCAATCATGTTAAATAAAGCAATTATAATGAATTTTGAAGTAGACTAGCTGAATCTCTCACATTTATCACAAGTCTGGTTCACAAAGGAGGTGGGTTTTCATCCATTCTAATATATAAATGGGTAATGCCAAAGCGTGTCTGTTTCTGAATCACTACTGAACCACAGAAGTCATTGAGATGAAATTTAGCAAGGAGATAGCTAAGATGTCAAGGATGAACATAGGTGAACTTTTATTTTGTACATGTATGAAAACAAAGATATAAAATGAAGTTGAAGATAAATGTGGATGAAATGGAGGGGGGGGGAAATCTGCCATATTCACTTATCTATGTCGAACCGTTTAGGCAGCATGACAACGATGAGTGGCAATATTGTTTGCCTCGAAGAGTTCTACAAAAAAGTCGGACCGCATGTGTGTCTACTAAGGTTAATTTAAATTATCGAAAAAATATGAAAAATGGAAGTTTTGAAATACTTTAATGTGAGGAAAAAACCAATCATCATCAAATTTAATGGGTTCTCTGTTTTGTGCATATAGCAAAGATAAAAAACATTTAAATCATAAAGTTTGGACATGGTTTAGATTTTATTTACTTTTTAATGAAATGGTGCAATGGTGCTGTTGCAGTTATCTTGCATTGGAGCAAAAATTCGACATTCGAGGCTTCTGGTGAGTGGGTTCATTGGTCTAACGAGTAAAAGAATTCTGGGTAATGCTGGGTAATTGGCTAGTAATTTATAATGATGGAAGTGTGTGACAATTCAGTCGAAGAAATGTTGGTCAAAACTAGTCGTTATTGTATTCAAAGCAGTTGGCATTAAATCTAATCCCTTTTTTTAATGCAATCATCTATCTGATCATGAAGCTAAGGTGGTGTTTTTATATGATCTATGATTGCTGTCTTTTCATCCCCCTCATTTATTTTAAAGGATTCTGTTTTAATATTAAGAATACCTAAGTCCCCAGTTTCAGTTTGCACAAGTGGATATAAAACTTATAAAAGAAATTATTGTATGAACATATACCATTTATTGCAAAATTAGTTTATTTAGTATTGCAAAGCAAATCTTAGATTTATATGCAATAAAAATTCGAGATTAATAATAATATGACATTTTAGTGACATTCTCACCTATGGAAAATCTGGCCCTCCCCGGAGAAAAACCCGGGCTAAAATGGAGCTACAGAGATAATGTACATGACAGTGCCAAGGTTGTAAACAGTTGGAAATGTTTTATAAATAAGAAGGATTAAAAACAACATGCATGAAAAAGGAATTAACATCTCACCATCTGAAATCATATGGAAAACAATTTATATTGGGAGATTGAACTCGCAACTTCTGTAATTAAAATCAGTATGTTCTTTAACATTACAGGAACAATGGTACATTAGAAAACTTTTAACTGCAGATATGAAGTGATTCAATTTATTTATATCTTTTATATTTTTGGGAAGAGAATTGTGCAAAATTATTTCTGAATAATAAGGGCCTTTTCGGCAAAGAGTGGTTGACCTGCCAGGATGATGAATATGAACCTGAGTTGTGTTGGTGAACTAGACTGCCTTCTAAAGATTGGTTGAGTATTCTGTCTGAACTACATAAATGTACATGCAAGGGAAAGGGAGAAATTTTTTTTATTTAATGAAGGGCTATGAATTTCAGGAGAAAGATTAACATATAACTCGAACCATCCTCTTGGATTCTAAACGTTGGAATGCTCTGAGCGGATTGACCCCAAAAGATAACGTATCATAAATGAGAATAAACATTTACAAAATACATGCTGCGAGAAACTTGTTGACTTACAACATTGACTGTAATTTGGAATGCATAGCACAATTTGCTTAGTTTGGAATTCACATTATTGTTGTGGCAATTTCATTTGAGGTTGTCCTCCTTAATATGGAGCCATAAAAATATGGTTGTCTAAAAGTTAGATTTTTATTGAGGTTCCATTTATCAAAAGTGATGCATGAGGAAGTGATTTCATTGCCCTACTGCGAAATTACATGGATACCATTTTATCAGTATTAATTATGAGACAATTTTAATGAAACCAAGACGAGAGATTAGCTGAGCATCCGCAGCTTTGCTCACGTGAATTCTGTAATATGTCTCCATTTTTATTACTCATATCGTCATTGGTATCCTCTGAGAATGTTATCCATTAACATTGGAGGTTTAATAGTATTGGTGAGTACCCTCAATCCCTTATTATTTTTGACTAATGAAAAGCGTACCTTCCTTCTTCTATCTACCACCTACTGCTCCTAGTATCAATAACTCTAACTATTACTAACTACTCTTACGAACCCGTCTACGTGGGCCTAGTTGTTGGTAAATCCAGCTAACCGGCGCACCCCCCATACAACTCCTATCGCTCCATGTAGATAAGCTTCAATAAGCAATATTTAAGCTTACATTTCCATTTACAAATACAACAATACCCTCGTCCAATGGTAATAAAAAGTAGGGCAAAATAATTTCCTAACATGTTTGTATACTCACTCCTCTGGACAGGTAGACTAATAACTGGACACAGCAAATTAAGATGTCTTCTGAAATAGATTTTTATCTGCTCTGGGAATGTGAACCATTTACTGTTAAGGAAAATTCACTTCTAGCATAAATTGATGCTACTACTTGACTTCCAGGGAGATGTCTCCAACAATCTTAGAGGCTGCAAGACAGCCGAACAGACCGAGAATTTTGCCTTCAGGGGATAAAAAAATGCACCGAATACTCTACGTCGTAGATGGCGTGGAAAGGAGTACAATTATAGAATAATTTTAATGTAAAATTTACACCAAAACCATCACTTACCAAAGTCACGGGATGCAAATTACGTGACAGAACGAAACATTACCATACTACGTTTCATTTTAAGACTCTTTATTGTTCTTTATACTTTATGTTCTTTTTTTAAGCTTATTTTGTTTTGAAATCGTTTGTTTGGAAATGTATTAACATTCCAAACATTAATTATTATTATTTTTTTATTGAAATATGTTTATCTATAAATATATACTTGCAAAATCTAAAAATTAAAAATTTCAAAACAAAACAAGCTTAACAAAGAACAACAAAGTATAAAGAATATTTCGGTCTGTTGGAATCAAAGAAATGTTAGTTTCCGTTGATTTTCATTAAAATATTTTAAGATGAATCATTTCCAAATTTCATAGAAAAAATATTTTCATCGTCTCGTTTTCATTTTGTCTTGCGTTTATAATACATTTCCAAACCATTAACTGCAAAGAAGATAAACTAAAAAATAAGAATCGTAAAGGATATCTGATCCAGCTTGCATATCTGTGTGCGTATCACCCTCAAAAGATGTTTCTCAACATTACGGGGAGCACGTTTACACCATTTTCTCTTCTGTTTACTCCATTGAAGACTCCCAATACATAGTTTTGAACAGTAGTATATTCTTCACCGCTTCGTTGTTGTGGATAAGTGAGTCCTTGGTGTACTAACTAAGGGACGTGAACGATCTAAAATTTAATTTGGGAGGGTAGTTCTGAGGGATTCTTAGCAGTGAACGGAGGTGTTTTACTAAGCGGACGTTTGTTTAAATTATTCTTTTCTCTGAGATTGTGCCGTCAGTAATGGTTTTTGAATGTCACAAGATTGTTTCATTCTGTCTGTAACCTTTGTCACAAGGTGAAATTGTTGTATTTGATTGAGGAATGAAGACTGATAGTTTCCATCAATGAAAGAAGTGAAGGACATGCACAATACTTGGACAATAAACAATCTGTGATTATTCATATTGAATGTCATACATAGTACACTCATAAGAGTAGTATTGCTGTAGCTATAAGACAAATAGAGACCGACGAAGTCGGTATGTCTAATAACAACCCACCTGATGAATGAAGAGATATCAGATTCAGATATACAGCAATCGGATGTAAGAGGAAGACGTAGATGATGAAAACATGATTTTTCTGTGTAATTTGGAAATTCTTTATATTATTAGATTATTTTTTAAATATTGTAATGTAAATTAACAAAAACGAACATTTCTTTTATCAGAATGAATCGAGGATTATGCCTTCAGGGGATACCACGTTAAAAAATGCGCCTGGTACTCTACCTCGTAGGTGGCTTGGAAAGGAGAACGATTACTGAATAATTTTAAAGTAAATTTCACACCAGAACCAACTACATTAGATATGCACATTCTAGAAATAAATAATTAATTGCAAAACAAGCAGCTGTTTCCTGACTTCGCGACGTGAAACATCTGTGTCTCGCCGTGAGCTATTAAAATTCAATTGAGCGTAATAATTGTTTATCTCACATTCAACTGAGGGTGCTAATTGATCATCTCAGTATTAACTAGCATGTTTGGTTGTAATAAATAAACCTATTTGTTTTGTGATTCCTTGATTGTAGTTTTATTGCTCTGCTACAACATTTAACAGTTTTACTGGATTTTAATAATTAAATAATGCGTTCCCCGCGTTTTTCTTTCCAAAAACTCATTTTTTGATTTATTTCGGCCGTGGTAACTCAGACCACCTTGTCTACTGAGAGTACCACTATAAGACTCTAATACAAAAAAAAAAGTTTGTGTTAAGGAAAACCCGGGCAACTCATGATTCAACTAAATTCCAATAAAACTGTTGATGTTGTAGCAGGACAATAAAACATAAAATCAAGGAATTATAAAATAAATAGGTTTATTTACTACAACCAAATATGCTAGTTCCTTTCCACAAATTCAGTGATCAATGATCCAAATTATTTTTGTTCCTTTGGTGTTCTACCTCTTAGAGATCTTTATTGCGGAGAAGCGATTCATTTATGCCGTCACTTCACGGGAGTAAGTAGAGAGAATAGGCATACATCGTTCCATTTATTTCAGTTGACTTCTAGTGCTGCAGATCGTTTGCCAACATGATTAATTTCTACTCCTGTATTATTGAAAATAAGCAAAGTCATTTTCAAAAGCTCGGTTGTACTTCCCGGGCCATAACTTTTTCTAGTAGATCAGGACTAGACGATTATATACTTTGTTTCATCGATGACTAAAATAAATGCTTCTCGTCAATCCCACCAGTACAACATCGCCAGTAATAATCATTTATTTAACATACAAACCAACTGGATTAAATTATAATGAAATAGCACTGGATACAAATGTTTATTTCTGTTTAAATAAAAACATTCGTGAGAAAACGAAATAGTGACCGATTCAGCCAGGGAAGCGAAGGTCACGCCCTCTTCAGAACGAGGATCATTAAATTTTGATAGTTATAGAAATGTAAATTGCTGCATAATACATAAATCGTTTGTTGAGAAATATTTCAGTCAACTGAAATATGCGCTTAACGACTCGTTTCACTTCTATTGATCACCAAGCGGAAAGCATTGCTGACGAGGAA